>JAKFQP010000123.1:2653450-2671521 GCA_023375905.1 Nycticorax nycticorax
CTCTTCTCTTCTCTTCTCTTCTCTTCTCTTCTCTTCTCTTCTCTTCTCTTCTCTTCTCTTCTCATATATTTTAGGTACGAACAATGAAAATAGTACAGCAACCTAGAAAGTGGCAGAAACATCAAATGCCTTGTACAGCTAAATCACCTGGCTTTAGAGAAAATCACAGAAAGAGGCAGACAAACTATAATAAGATGCTTTCCTACCAGAAAAAAAAATCACCTACTAAAGAGGGGGTTGGGACAGGGACCAAGCTAATACCACAGGCAGGTAGCAATAGAGGAAAAACCTGCTGTGAAGTGTTTCATTTTTGTGATTCTTTAACAATTTACAGAAGAAATGTCACATAATAGAAGTTTGGCTCTCTTTGGGGAGTCATAAATAAAATAGAGCTGTAATCAAAGGGCAGAAGAAAAAAGACTTTGCAGATATTTAATTCTTATTTGTGCTCACTTCCATAACTTATGACTCAAATGTAAATGTGGAAGGTTGCAGCATACAATAATTCAAACTCTTATATGTTCTCCTGCTGCACCCTGCCTGCTAAGCATTTCCAAATCTTGAACTTGCTGCTTTAATTTACTGCTTTCTACCCAGTGATTAGAGAAAGGTTTGAAAAGGTCTTCAGAAAAAAAGTGGTGAGCTATCTCTAGGATTTGTTACCACAGCCCGTTCATCTGTGATCAATACTGTGTAGTGGTCTGGGTCTCCTCCATGGTCTCCCGAGAACCTGCACTTCAGCTGGGGGAACTGCCAGAAAGCAGATTTCACGCAGGCATGTGGACGGTTCATTTTCTTCATGCTGGGTGCAGACATCTTCAAAGAGTCTGAAAAAATTAGGTCAAGATATTATTTCTAGATGATCTGTTAGTACATAATAAGCAAAATCTATCAAATATGATTTAAACTTAAATAATAAATCTGTCCACTTTATTGATATCCCTTGTCAGAACCAGACTCAGGAGCAATAAATATACCGAGGGAATGACAAGCTTTGTGGGGATAAACTGAAAAACCCACTGGGTTACCCTCGATTTATCTCTAAATTCAGTTTGAATCCTGTAGGTTGCATAGATGACTGGACTGTACAATGTGCCCAGTGTATTCTCTCATCCTTTCTGCACACAGCAGAGAAAGGGAAGGTTGGGGGAAGACCTGAAGCCTGAGGGATCTGCTTTGCTTCCCTTGTCATAAGCCATAGCATCCTCAGCCTTGGCCCAAGCTGAAAATAGAGTGATCTCTGGGATCAGCTGCCAGCTGAAAGTTTTCTGAACAGACTTTCATTGCAGTCTACCCCCAACCCAACACACCCTTTACAGCAGGAGAGCTGTCAGATGCATTGCACCTGCTGGCTTTAGATTTGCTGAAAATTACCTTTTTTCTCTCCAAAGCTAGACACTCCCCATGGCGGTGCTGTGACAGGTCCTGCCCCTTGCCATAAATACTGCAAGGGCATGGGGACTGTGTGGGACAGGGAGCCTGGGATGTGCATTTTCTTTGTTTTCTTTTTACATCTTCTTGATGGCCAGTGGACTGCTCCCACACCAGTGATTCAGAATGCAGGAATGCTGCAGTGATAGCAAATATTACAGCTTCAAGGAGGGTCCTTCAGCTCACCGCTGTGGAAGGGTTTCCTTCAGATTTTCTTATGGAGCTACCACAAACAGCATAATCACAGCCAGCCAAAGGCCAAGTTATGTGGGAATTTAGGCTGCTTAGCTAAAATCTCGGTATGAGTACAAAAAATGTTAATCTGCAGATATGAATTTATTGGAAAATGATATGCACTGCTGCATAAAAAACCTGTTTGCATTCCTGCAAATCCCTGCTTTGGTCCTCATGAAGCCATAATGTTTTGCAGCACTATGGTAGTGCATAATAGTTGAATTAATATGTAAGGAATATAACTGGTTTTGTAAATATGACCCTGGTTTTTAGCCTAAGTGAAACACCAGTGAGAATCAAGAAAGTGATCATCTAGCTTTCCAAAAATTTGGTGTGGGATTCTGTGCTGCTAACCTTGACTGCTACTCTCCAAGGAAGGCTATATGTGTTAGAAAAATAATAGGTAGACAGATGTCAGAAGCTCCACAATTTAGTTCAAGTATTTATCTGTGGTTCATGTAACCTGAACTATCAGGGTTTCCTGTAGCAGCAAAATTTCATCAAGAAGAGAGAGTAGAAGTGCAAAAATCTCACCGAGGTATCAAACCCCCACATTACTTCTGCATTTCTGTTTCCAGCTTGACATCTGAAGAAACTGATTTTTCTGAATGTTTCAGAAACCTGGTTTCTAGGATTGAGTGATGATCCGTAGCAGTAGGTCTAGCAGGTCTGTCAGTTTGACAAACTGTTCCACCATCCCTTTGGTTGGACTAGCTGACTTCTAGGGGTCCCTTCCAACTCAAAACATTCTATGATTCTATGATCCCACTGGTAAAGTTCCTGTTCCCTGTACACACAACTGCAGCAAAGTTTAAGCTTCCTAATGGGCAGTACCAGACCATTCATGTATGTGGAGGAGAACGCCCTGCAGTGCACAAAGTGGACCCTTTGAGCAAATGTAAATCTGAAGAGGCAGCTTGCCCTGGAGAGGCAGCTGGCTCATTTTTATCAGTTATGACAATTTGTTTTGCCTTTTCTTTGTCTACACAGAGGCTAAGGTAATTCTGAAAGGGCAGTTTCCACTCCTAGCAGGATGTGTGGGCTGAATATGTAACAGCTGGTAAGATCTGATTGTTGTGTGTCCTTAGTGTGTCTTCAGTATGCTGAAACAGTCACTTGGAAAAAAAAAAAGATACATCATCACTGAAGCAATGCAGAACAGACAATATTACACAGGGAAGTGGGTTTGAGTTTCCAGTGAGAATCTTTTTTTGTATTTTGATGGAGCACGCAGACAGCATTTCAATCATCAAATTCTAGTTGTCAAAGTCATCAGCAATCCAAGATTCATGATAATGACATACTGAAAAATGTCGGTCCTATGGAGTTATATGTAATAATTAGGAGAGATACTAGAGCTCTACAGTGTCAATCTGAAATGTTATTTCTCTGGTATCTTTGTAGCATTTCCCTGGATCTTTTGAAAGTTCAAGAGAAATGAGGCAATTCTACCTTTCCAGTTCATTCTTCAAAATTCCTTGTCCTTTTCCAGACTCCCATACAGTCCCTTCAAATAAGCCCTTTTCTTTCCTACTGCCCAAGCAAGGAGGGCAGTAATACATAGGTAAAATGCTAATATCAAATTATATACACAGCTCAGTCAGAAGGACTGGAAATCAGCATTGCAGACCCGCACATACAATGTATGTATGGTAATATTCGTTACTATGGATATGAATGAAGGAAAAATAGCTCCTAATAGTTTTCATCTTGCTGGTGGTGTTAGGGGGGAGTGTTTCTGGCACTCAGGCATCAGCATCCACCGTAACTGCAGCTTTACTGAGAGGGGAGGACACAAGCAAGGAAACCCAGAGACTTCAGCTCTTTCTTAGACTTCGGTGACTCAGTGCTGGTCACCTCACTTTCCACATGTATCTTTATAGCAGATATAAATATTACTAATTACCTGAGCCTAGGTAAGAGGCTGGGTCTATGCTAATAGATTACATGGGGTCAACTAAGACCAAATTGCATAGAACAGCCCACAACTACATAGATAAACTCTATCCTAAAGTCCAAAACAAGCTGGCTGCACATGAACTGGCTGCTGGGAACAGTCCCAGCAATGCTCTGCGTGCTTTGCAGTGTGCTGGCTGGCAGGCCCGCATGGTGCCAGGGAATTTTAGCAGGTTACTATGACAGATAATTGTGCTCCAGTGCTAGAGGATGTTTCCCATGTGCTTGAATACAGTGCTGTTCATATAACCAGCAAGGGTTGTTAAGAAAGCAGATAGCTCTCAAGGCATATGTTTATTCCTGGACATGTAATGCAGGAAGCAGGAATCCCTGTTTTGTTCCATTCATTAGATAAAAATTTTACAGATTGTTTGGAGGGAGGAAATTAGTTACCAAGTATATTTTAGCTATTTGCAGTAAACTGAAACCACAAGAAACACCAAGATATATCCATACTACAATACCTAGCTAAGCTAGAGTGCTATAGTTACTAAAAGCACCATCTATAACAGGGAGGTTAACTGCAAATAACAAAACCCCAGAAGATACTACAGTGTGAATCATATTACATGTCTAGTCACAGACTTGTTCTGCCTTTTCTATCTGTCTCTTCACGATGGACAATTTTTCTCTCTTGTAGCCTTACAATGGGATCGAACTCCAAATCCAGCTGTATCAACCATCTTAACAAATTTAATCCAATGACGCCACAGATATGCAAAAAATATATACAAATCTAGCCTAATCTCTAAGATTAAACTTTGTACTTAAATATTTCTACATTTTGCAGTAACTTGCAGTTACTACTCTTCGTAACAGAAAACACCTTACTCTTAGACTGGTATGGTAGTTTTCAGAGAATTTATTTTTGAAACTTTCCTATAGTTTTGTGTCCTATATACAAACAAAATAATACAACATTATGTACACACTAAAGCAGAGAAGGTAACAAATTGTTAGTACACTAAAGACAAAAAAATTTCTTGGCAGAGTACATCAGGGAGATACTTCCAAATTATAATATATTAATGCAAGCATTTCTAATATAATTCTCTGTCTTTCTCAAAATTGGAGACCCATGCTCTTTTCGTTTTCTTCTTACACATAAAATGGCATCTCTTCTCTGAAGAACCCAGTTTGTCTATTGGCTTCAAATATCCTGCATGGGAGAGACCTCTGGAGCTCATCTGGTCCAACTCCCCTGCTCAAGCAGGGCCACCCAGATCCAGTTGCCCAGGACCATGCCCAGACAGGTTTCAAATATCTCATAGAAGGGAGACTCCACCACCTCCCTGGGAAACTTATGCCAGTGCTTAGTCACCCTCACAGTGAAAAAGTATTCTTATGTTCAGAGGGAACCGCCTGTGTTTCAGCTGGTGCCCATTGCCTCTGGTCCTGGCACCAGGCACTGCTGAAAAAACCCTGGTTCTGTCTTCTTTGTACTCTCCCTTTGAGTATTTATATACTTTGATACATGACACTTATATACATTGAACCCCCTGAGCCTTGTCCTCTCCACGTTGAACAGTCCCAGCACTCTCAGCCTTTCCTCATAGCAGAGATGCTCCAGTCCCTGATGTATTCTTCAACCAAGACTTCCCATGTGAAAGCTCAAGGCTTTCAGACTGATCATATTAGAAACAAATAGTTCATTTGGGACAAGTGAGGAAGATGAAAAGGGGTTAATACAGAAAAGGTGCTGGATGTGTTGGGACACAAATCTAGGCTACCCTTATAATCCAGGAAGCTTTGTGTATGCTGGCATTATACCTCTCCTCCAAACTATGGAAATTACTGTGATTAACCATAGAATCAGATAATTTCCAAAGAACTGAGGTAGTACTGATGGGTTTTCAATGAAGGGGACCTCTCTTCCTAAAATTAAGGACAAAAATTAATGGGACAGTATAAAGGGAGGATTTCTAAATGACAGTTTTATTTTGGTAAGATAAGCATCAACGAGTGAACAAGAGACAGATAGATGGGTGGACAATGGTGCAAAAATGATGTTACCCTTGTGTACAGCATTGCTAGCTCTGGTAGCTGCACAGGAATGAAGGATGGAGTCCTGTTTATTTACATTTGTTTTCTGTTTGAGAGACAGCCCAAGAAGTAAAATAAAATGAGAGCCTACTCAAATACCTGCTACGTTTCCCCTTAAATTGAATTTCTCATTTTATCTGGAAGCAATACTTGCACTGATGTTAGACAGGCAGCTAAAAGGTCAGCAAGTTCCCTTGGTTGCCTTTTGTCAAGGGTTTTTGACTTGTCTGTGAATAAAGATCTCCCAGGAGGAAGGCAGACCTGAATTTCCTGTCATCTTGAAGACAGCAATGAATTTGAAAATGTTACAAAAAGCATAAGGGACTTGAAGCACACCTTCAAATGCACTGCTGATGCCAATAGCTTCCCATGTAAACATGCACACAGAGTTGTTTTGGATTTGTTCTGTCAACTTTTTGTTGTGAAACAAATTGTTATACAGCTGCCCACCTTGAATACTGAATGAATCTGATGGTTTTCCGTTACTGCAGTATGCCTAATCGGGGCTGCGATCTCTTTGGGTTAGCTGTGGTGCTGGCACACTCCCAACAGTGGTGTGCTGAACCGCTTCCCATTTTCCATCACTCTCTCCTGTGACTTGCCTGGCTGTCCCATCCCATCCTGCTTGCTTACGGCCCCTCGATACTCTTTAAAAGTGCCAAGGGTTAAGACAGTCTTAACAGGTATCTGGGCAAAAAGAAAAAGCGCTCTCACTCATGAGGAGCATTAATCATTCCAGAAAGCACATAAGTTTCTCTCCAACAGACACGGCTGGAGTACCACTTTTTCTTAGCATCTGTGGGAAGACGCTTCTTGTTGTAGCATTAATGGGGGACATTTTCTCAGGATACACTTCAGTTGTTAAAGCCTCTATTATTATTTTTTCCTCACTTAGCTTAGTGAGTGAAACACAGTAATATCTGTGAGCAATATATTAGTAACTGCATATATATTGCACATGGGAAAAAAAGACTTAAGAGGGTGGATGAATCGGTGTTTTGAAGTCCAGAGACCCAGCTTGGTTTTCAGTGTTATACCATGTAGCGAATAGTGTGGAAAACTATTTATTTAGTTCAGAAATTCTATGTGATACCAAATATCCAAGTAAGAAAATGAAAGCCCACCATAATCAGAAAGAGATTACAACATTCTCAGGATGCTCAGGAAGTTGCTGCTTAATGACTTCTGGTAAAATTTTCACTCTGTACTCATCTAGCTATTTACAGATACATTCTTACTGCAAACAAATTAATGCTTTAATGTAATTACTGTTCTCCTGAGTAACTGATATATCCATCATAAATTGCTTAGAAAATAAAAACAAGCAGAGATGAGAAGGTTTTTTAGGTATTATAAGATATTGAATTCTTTGCCTATTTGAGACTTCCACACGCCGCCCCCCCCAAACCAGAAAAGTGTATTTCTGAATAGGTTATTGAAACAAACTCCACAGGAAAAACAGGCTACTCTTTGTTGTGCAGTTTGGAAGATTTGCAGAGGAAGGAAAACTCCAATTTAGATAGGAATCATGAAAGTTTATCTCAGCTGAGAATCTAATTATTAATATTATAAAACCTGTTCAATATAGTGAAGGAATTGGTTTCTTTAGCTCCTTTTAAATCTGCTTGTGGCAATTCCAGGCAAGTGTAAGATACAGAAATGCTGAGATCATGGCAGAATAGGGATAACCAAGGAATATGGAGGTTTGCCACCTATGTTCCCTTATTTTATAATTGTGTAGGTGCATAACAATAAGCATATTCAAGCAAGCACTTCTCACACAATCATTAATGGATTTGCAAGAACTGGAGATCAAAGATGCACAAAGTAATGTCTGAATTTTATGTATTTTAATTACTTTTACAAGGGGTAAGCCTGGGTATTCCAGAATATGTATTCTGAAAACCTTCCTCCAGCCCTGCAGATTGCATATGATGTGATCATGGAGATTACACTACTACTGACAGTTTTATTGTGTAGGGATTTACCTACAGCTATTTACCTGTTCCTCATCTCCAGATAAGACCTTTTTATAACTGGAACTTTGCAGTCAGCTGCAGTTCTGAACATATAAAGAGGTTTGTATCAAAAGGAATATGGCAACAGAGATTAAAGCCAAGTAATTTTAGATCCTCCAGCTTTCTGATGCTCTTCTGTTTAAATGTTACTTTAAAGGATGTTCACTGAATGTTCTCTGATTTGTGCTGATAGGTTGTGTACGACTGCAATTCACAGAAGTTATCTGCTGCTCTTATTTTTTTGGTTACAAATAAAATGCAAAGCTCAACACATGTTAATGGGACTCCCAGAAGGGAAAAAAAATAAGCAAAACTATGTAAAAGCCACAAAAGTAATTTGGTTTAATTAAATAAGGCCTAACACTTTTATTTCCCTGATGGATGCATTACCTGAATCAATAGGAATGTATACAGACTAAGGGCAGAAGAGTACAAATCCAATCACCAAGTCTTTTCTTTTCACTATTGTACTGAACAACTGCAAAATGGATCATCTGGTAACACTTTCAATTACAAATCCCAAAGACTTATTTCATGTAGATCTACAATGAAAGCAAATGCTAAATAAATAGCTATTTACTTGCAATAATCAGTTTCTGAAGATAACTACTGTTAGTGCAGATTACTACTGATATTACCAATACAGGCCTGAGTCTACTATATGGTAGATATGTTTGTTCTGGTTTGTAATACTGAGTGAGTATTCAACATATAATTAAGTAATCTAGGGCTTTTGAGCTTTAAAGCTTTTAAAATATTATGCCCTGTCATTTCTTTCCCAAAGAAGAAAATACACCCAAGACTCCACCACGTACCTGTTGGCCAAATATCCATACCCAGTGCATGCGGTGCTACAGCCTCTGATTTTCTCAGGCCAACAAGGTGCTCACAGTGCAGTTTCCTTCTGTAGGTGCCCCTGGTGTGCTCTGACCTCACAGCCTTGGTTGCAGCCACCTTAGGGACATTTTCCTGTAGCGCATGCAGCTGTCCCTTGTGATGCTCCCAAAGCCATGAGCAACATGTTTCTGCTGCTCACCTCCATGTGATGGGTTACTTTTATGAGAGAGGAGAATGGACCATGGCCAGGACAAGCCTGGAGTGGTGCTGAGCTCCCTTGGCCAGGAGCAGTAGCCAGCTGTCTGAAACAATAGCATCAACCCTCTGCCCACCAGGCTAGCAGGACCGCCAACAGGCCATGCCACCAAGAGGGAAGACATTGTGGGGCACTGACATTTGTTCCTGTGGTTTCCAAAGAGTTTGGTCTAAACAAGCCTCCCTGTCCCCTGTGCTGGCTCTGTGCAATGGCCTTCTCTGCCCAAGAGAATGAGGCAATGAGAAGCACTCAATCATCCATCCACTGTGAGCCACTATGAAAACAAATGCAATCTGAGACGAGAGGATGTTCCTCCTTCCTGGTTCATGTGGACAGTTTTGGCTGTGCCACAGGCTCATTTTACCCTCCCCACCCCTACAGTGCAGGGTGAGCACCTACACCTTAAAAAGAATGAGCACAACATTAAAACAGTTTTATAGCTGCCCCCAGTTGCCTAAATGAGTCTTCAGCCACCAACCTGAAGATGTTCAGGGAAAAACTAAGCCACAGCAACTTCCCTCAACAAAGGAAGAATACTATACATTTTCTTGGAGGCAGAACAAAACTGTAATCTTATCCAGTGCTTATATCAGTTGTGTCTACATGGACACAGTGAAATAAGGTCCTAAAAATCATCCTGGCAGCTTTGTAAACAAATAAACTATAAGATCTTATCCGGTGTATAATTTTATCTGCTCAGGTGATAGATTTATTGTGTTAATACGAAACACGACTTTAAAAAATTGTGATTGCCTGTAATCTAGCCAGTCTTGATTGTATCAACATTTTGCTGTAAGGCAAAAATGTGACTCTGAAAAATATCCTGATCTTGTGCAATCTGGAACTTTCATGGGAGAGATGTTATCAAGATGTATCCGAACATTAGTTACAACTCAAGAAAAAATAAAAAGAGAGGGATCTGTATGGCAACACTAAATGTGTTTATCTTCTTCAAGGCATGGACTCTAGTCCATTGATTGCTAAAGACTGCATTGTGGGTTTAAAGAATAGTATCTGGTATGAGACTGTGCTCTCTGCTGTGATTGAAAGAATATTATACAAAACAAAGTTTCCTCCAGCATGCCCTCCTCCTCCTGGTCTTCTTATGCCAAAACAATCTAATTAATATTAACACAAAAATAAGGTTACATTTTGAACCATCTGCAGACAGATTCCTCTATATTAAACATTTCTGTAACTCCACTGACTTCAGTACAGAGGCTCAGTTTATTCTGGTGTAAGGTCGCTCTGCAAATTGCTTCTGCAGATTAGAACAAAGCTCTGAAGGGGAGGATAATGGAGCAGCTATCATTTGAAAGGTTCATCAGTTCCATAGGAAAACATAAGATTTAAAAATATTTGAAAACCTGGTAGACAACTGAAGAAACAACTTTAAAAACATCCACGCCACACAATGTGAAAGTAAAAGAATGATCACTTTTTATAAACCAGCTTTTTAAAGAGAATCTGCTCATCTAGAAATTATCCTATGGCTCAATACATTTGATTAAGGCCATATGTTAGTCCATTACCTCTGGAATGGGTATTCCCCCTGGTGTTACTTAGAGAAGATCAAGGCTGGGTAAATAATCTTTTAATCCATGTCAACACTTTTTATTTTACTTTAAATAGTTGAGAGCATTCCCAAATGCAATGAACGTACATGAAATAAAAGGCGAACCTGGACAAAATGTCGGAGGTAACCATGTTTTGCCAACAGATCTCTGATCCCTTTACATAGAAATTCCAAACACGAACAACTGTTTTCATAGTGGTTATCCAGCTAAATCAGGTCACAAACCTGTTGTACTGGTTTTCATAAAGGGATCAGGCAAATTGCTCCAGTAACAATACCTTGTAAGTATTCCTGTACTATAGGGTACTCACAATCACGACTGCCAAGTCTTCACTAGACCTGAAGTCACAGTTCTTAGCCCACAGAGAGGTGTTTATCACCTCTAAATTTTTAGTTTGTGGCACCTACTTTAAACACATTAATATTACCTTAAGGAACATGAAATATCTCTGGCTCCTTCTGTTGCTAACCTGAAACAAATGTACTTGAGGATACTAAGGGCCTACACTGACCAGCCTTGGGGCGATCTCACAGCCTTCTTTATTAACTTTGAAAAATTCAGTTCCAAAACCTAACTGCTTCTCTGGGGGACAGTCACTAGTAAGAAAGGCCATCATCTGAGGTGTTGCTTTCCAACTGGCTAGAACTGCCAAGGCAGAACTACAACCAGCACACATCTGTTGAGAAGGCTGAGGTTTCATGATGGATTACACTGGACCATTTGACAGATCAGTTTAAGACATGATCAGGTTGGTGTGATGTGTGCGCAATTAGCAGGAGCACAGGTAGGTTTTTTGCAATTATTGAGCATGCCACTCAAAACACCTTCATTCCCCAAGGAAGCAGCTGTGGAAGGTGGCCTTGCTGGTTGTTATAGCCTTTTGCTCTTAGCCTTCTACTCTGGCATGCTTGGTAGCCTATTTGCTCTCTAGGAAATTATTTGATTAGGTATGTTTTTTCTCAACTATATGACTGCATTCTGCTCGCAGTGCTGCTGCTAGTGGATTGCAACAGTCACACCCATCAGCAGATAACATGCCTCCCCTGACCTTCTCCTCCCACACCACCTCTGTGTAGGCGAGAGAGGGATGGGTGGTGACTGTAGTTCAGGCTACAAATCAGGGAGGATCATGAAAGGCTTTGAAGTTCACAGGCAGGGAAACAGTATTCATAGGACTCACTTCTGAGCTTGGCCTTTGTATGTTGCATCAGTGAATTAATGCACTCTTCCCTTAACTGCAAGGAAAAAAGCTGTCCTAGTCATTTGTCAACTTCTCCTGGCAGCTCCAACTTTCTTCCTGAGTTGTTTGGAGTAGCAACGTCATCAGTCCTCCTAGCAGTCTGTGAGAATACATGGCTTGTTCTCAATCCACGTTGTCTTGATTTGATGGGCATGCCAAAACAAGGAGCATTGCCTGCATGGGCTTTAACGGCTTCACCAGAGGTACGGACAGGATGCTAATCTCTGTTTGCTCTCCTGTAGGACACACAGATCTTCATCAGTCAAAAAAGGTACCATACTTTTGTGTTTTCAGGCCATGGCAGATCTCCACTGATATGTGACCATCACCAGTGGCAGGCAGCGTGGGCAGCTGCATGACACCCCTGTGTCCCACAGTTCTAGCTGGGCTAGGCTCAGCCAGGCCTGCTTGCTACAGCCACAAGAACCCTGGACAGAGCTGTGAAGTTGCTACTTATGTGTGACAATACCACCTTTATATGCCCCCTGCTTCACAAAGTCATCCACAGGCATCAAGACACCTTACCAGGGACCTCAGTTAGGATCATAGAATAGAATCATAGAATTATTAAGGTTGGAAAAGACCTCCAAGGTCATCAAGTCCAACTGCCAACCCAACACCACCATGCCTACTAAACCATGTCCTGAAGTGCCAAATCTACATGTTTTTTGAACACCTCCAGGGATGCTGACTCTACCACCTCTCTGGACAGCCTGTTCCAGTGCCTGATAACCCTTTCAGTGAAGATTTTTTTCCCAACATCCAATCTAAACCTCCTCTGGAGCAACTTGAGGACATTTCCTCTCGTCCTATCATTTGTTACTTGGGAGAAGAGACCGACACCCACCCTGCTACAGCCTCCTGTCAGGCAGCTGTAGAGGGCAATAAGGTCTCCCCTCAGCCTCCTCTTCTCCAGGCTAAACAACCCCAGTTCCCTCAACTGCTCCTCATCAGACTTGTGCTCCAGACCCCTCACCAGCTTTGTTGCCCTTCTCTGGACACGCTCCAGCACCTCAATGTCCTTCTTGTAGTGAGGGGCCCAAAACTGAACGCAGGATTTTAGGTGCATCCTCACCAGTGCCAAGTACAAGGAGACAATCACTTCCCTAATCCTGATGACCACGCTGTTTCTGATACAGGCCAGGATGCTGTTGGCCTTCCTGGCCACCTGGGCACACTGGCCAACATGTTTAGCCAGCTGTCAACCAGCATCCCCAGTCCTTTTCCGCCATGCAGTTTTCCAGCCACTCTTCCAAGCCTGTAGCATTGCATGGGCTTGTTGTGACTCAGGTGCAGGACCCATCACTTGGCCTTGTTGAACCTCGTACAATTGACCTTGGCCCATCGATCCAGCCTGTCCAGGTCCTTCTGCAGGCCCTCTCTGCCCTTGAGCAGATCGATACTCCTGCCCAACTTGGTGTCATCTGCAAACTTACTGAAGGTGCATTCAATCCCCTCATCCAGATAATTGATAAAGATATTAAACAAGACTGGCCCCAGAACTGAGCTTTGGGGAACACCACTTGTGACTGTCCGCCAGCTGGATTTAACTCCATTCACCACAACTCTGGGCTCGGCCATCCGGACAGTTTTTTACCCAGCAAAGAGTTACAACCTTGGTGACTTTCACCTGACACTGCAAGGTATGTTTGGTGGTCTAAAAGGGAAGGCAGAAGCCTATTTGGATTTCACTCAGTTAGTCAATGGAATGGGGTTTTTTGGTATCTTTTACAACAAATTCCCACTCAAGAGGGAATAGCAGGACCCACTTTTCTTGTCTTGGTACTTACGAGAGCAAGAAGAGTCTAAGTCACTGTTTTGCAGGGAACCTGAAATGTTTGGCATCTCATATTTTCTGAGTTCATAGCTCCTTCTTCCTGTAAGTATTTACCCCAACACCACCTCCCGTTTGCTCTTGTCTTATTCTTTTGTCGTTTTTTCCCCCTCCACCTTTTCCCTTCTAGTGTGGCTGGCTACATATGGCAGACAATGGGCTCTGCACAGATCTTAATGCTATCCTACTCCTTCATGCCTTTCACATGGAAGGCAGGCTGCTTGTGCAAACAGTGCAGTGAACCAGAAACATTTAATTGGTATGAATTGTGCAAATAATGGTATCAAATGCAAAGAGAGATAAGAACAGAAATCAAAAGCAAACAGATTGCATGAACAAACTGGAGAAGTAAATGAAGTCAATGATAAAGGAAAAAGAGTACAAACATTAAAGGAAAATAACAGCAGGAAAGATGTAGAAAAACATTTTAAAAAATAATAAAACACCAAAAAAAAATGTAAAAACCAAGTAACTGTGTAAGCAGTGACAATTCTCACAGTGCAAATATTCTGTAGTGTTGAGAAAATGCAGGTGGTAATATTCATGGTACCATAAAAGGAAGATAAAACTTAAGAAATAAACCAAAAGGTGCAAATGCGACAAACTTGTGTTGGCACTTGAAACAGTGACCACTGCTGAACATGACAATGGCCACTGACACTGGTTCTGCAGGAAACAACTGCTCCAGCAAGACCAGAGAGGGCTGAGGCCAAGGTGCATGGGCTGGAGGGTGACATGCAGCCTGTGTGGATGTGGGGTGGCTGCTACAGCTTCCCTGGCAGGCAAAGTCCCAGAGACCTCTTGCTCTGGCAGCTCTGGTCACTGGGATGTGACAAGGAGTGGGGGAGGTGCTGGTGTTACTGCTGTGCAGGTAGCAGACTATCGGCCTGTAGGGAAGGGTGCTGGAGCTTAGGTGAGTGCCTAAGTGAAAAGTGGGCTGACCTGGATAGCCATCTGGAGGGGACACTCTAGCAACAGAGCAGGCATATGGCTGGGGTACTGGACCATCGCATTGTTGGCAATGCTCCTGACTGCATTTGTGTCTTGCAATTATTATTAAAAACACACATGGAAGGAAAGAACCTGACGAATTAGCTAGGTGTGATATTGCTGGCCTGATCCATCTCTTCACCCCAAGAAATCCCTGGAGATGCTGGGAAAATTCCTGACTAGTATCATAGAATCATAGAATTGTTTAGGTTGGAAAAGACCTTTAAGATCATCAAGTCCAACCGTTAACCTAACCCTGCCATCCCACCACTAAACCATGTCCCTAAACCCTTCAAAACACCTTGTTGCTCTGCAGTGCTCTCCTTTGCCAGGCATTCTCGCTCCTCCTCCTCTTCCCTTGCAGCCAGCTTCTCCAACACACAAGGAGAAAGAATATGGCCTTTCCCACCTCCCTCCTCTGTTGAAGCATCTGCTTTGTTGAGTTCTCATGGGTGCTGGCATACTCTTAACTTGTGGGCTAAGCTGATCTGCTGGGCAGGCAGACCTCCAGCCCAGCTTCTGCCCTGGGGACTTCTGCTCCTTCCCTCCTCTTCTTGCCTGGAATACATGAACTGAACCACAACACACTGTAGTACAATGTTTCTATTGTCCTATCCTCTGCACATTCAAATTTAAATATCTTAAGTTGCAGAGAGATCAATTTTTGTGTAATGAAGTATAATAGCATAAATTATCACTACATAGCTTCTGAGTTTGGAAAGACTTTGCCCTAGAGAAAAAGCCATTGTTCCAAGTCATGGCAGAGTGACATATTTCCCCTGGCTTCAAATGCTGATGAGGAGCAGAGGTAAACTAAAGAGTGGGTAAATTCACACAAATGATGAATATCAAAGTGAGCAAATCCTGTTGTCCAAATTTGGAGGGGAGAAACTCTGTGTACTTGTGTATGCTTTTGATACCACAGCAAGGAAGCTACAGAGCTCCAGCTAACTACTAGGATACCTGTGTGTGCCTGCTCTGCTTTCCTGTCCAAGAATGGATTGGGAATATTGTGCATTTTTCCTGTATTTTGTTTCTAATTCCAGCTAGAATTTAAAAAATGCAGAAAACCTTAATTACCTGGGAATAATTTAACCAGTATTCTCTCTAAGGCAAAAAAAAAAAAAAAATTGGTTTTGTTGGAAGGAAAGATGAAGGTTTAAGTCTCTACTCCATACTCCATCCCCCTTTCAAGACTTCATATCCCATCTTCAGATTAGTACTAGCTACTCATCTCAGTTTACTCAGTTTTATCACTACTATAGTTTAGGAATAACGAGATACAAAACATAGATGGAACAGTCTGTCTAAACAAAATGTATTTATATTTGCATTATGTTACAAAACCTCTTTCTAATATAAATGCCTTGTTATTTCCATTCTGCTGTGTTTGATTTTCAGTATTAAACAATTCCTATGATTCATTAATACCACATCCAAAATATATTCCAGCTAAAATGTTTAGGAATACTTTCATGATATATGTTAGTTTATATAGGCATATCTTGAACATGAGTATAGTAACTACTTAGTCTTGAGGCGTGTAAAGATCCAAGAGAAATTACCCACAGTACCTGTAATTGGAGTTCTCTTAAAGGTCATGACCTTCTATAGATCTACACTTACCCTCCTTCCGCCTCTTGGGATTTGGAATACATTAGGCTTAGGATGGATTGTTTAGTTCTCTTTAGACCATAAAGAAACTGATGAAGAATAAGTCACATGGTGCTCCCTGTAAGGTTTGTATATAACTTCACGTATATAAATTAGCTTGACAGATGGTGAGAAATAAGCTTTCCAGTAACGTGATTCAAATATTGCACTAAAAGTAATCATGATCTTCAAGTTATTTCAGTTACATAAAAGCAGTTTAATTTCTCTCTACTGGTATAGCATCTACCAAGCCTCTTATTTTAAGGATATGAGAGTTGACTTAACTAATAAGCAATACCACTACCTTTGACTGAAATATTGAACAGAAAAAAGAACCCCAGAAATTATGATTGTAGGTTTTTTTTTATATAAGAGGATTACAAAACAATTGCTGTAGAAATTTCTGGTTCTCAACTGACAATGGTGCAACACTTTATTTATCATCCCAAATGGGGCTTTGATGCTTTCTTTGTGAAAGATTGCTACTTTACCTTACCTCTCCAATAGTGACTGCGTGAATGTAAAGGGCTGGTTTGAAGTTACAGCTTTCAGAGTAGATAGCAGTTGCTGTATTATAACTCAGATTTCATCCTGAATACATTAAAAAGCTTACTTTTCACAAAGATTTTTTTCTCCCTTTGTTGTACTTCCAGTTATTTATTTCAGCATCACATAGTATTAAAATGCCTCCATAGAAAAGGTCACTCTTTTTCCTTTCAAAACATTTCTTTGCGGTTTCTGTTCCCAGAGGTACACATAGAATCAACAATCGATAAGAGAACATCACATAACACTCTGACTTACCTTTGAGGAATATCATTTAGGTCAACACATTTTATCAGGGAAAGACTTTTACAGCCAATCATTTTCCTTTTAATGACATTTTCTAATCACTAGGTAAATTTTCCTTGAATAGCAATAATACAGCTCAGTTATGCAGTTTGATGCATTTTAACAGGAAAAAAGCACTTTGTGATTTCATTCTGATAAATCCTCTTTTCCTGATTGCAGCCTGTTTTTTATGAATTGAAGTGCTCCCTTGTTATAATTCTGAGCATTCCTGAAATGGATGGAGACTTGGTATCCTAAAGGATGGCTTAGTAAGTTTCCACTGTGCCGTATAGCCAATAGTATACTAACCAGATCCTAACAGTGGTATTTTGGATTCTCTTACCATCTCTGAAATCTTGAATTTTAGTGGAGAAAGCCAAATCCATAAGTTCTGCTATTTAAGATCAAGTATATTTTTTTAAAAACACTGTTCATAGTTCAGGAAGGCTTTCCTGACAATGGCAATACATCTTTCAAAGCTGTCACTAAACTACATAGAAGAGCTCCTTCAAAAGGCATGGTCACGGGTTGCTGTGAACAAGGTCACTGCTTATAGGCCACTGTCAAAAACAAATCTAAATGCCACATAAAATACTTAACCTTATCACTTTCTCAATTTACTGGAAGATGTAGGAGAGACAGAACAAATTGTGATTTTGGAATCATGTTAGTCATGAGGAGATGTATTGAGGTGATTGATTTCTATGTAATAGGAAAAAATAATTTTAAAATATGCATTCATCAATCACTGTAGTACTTGGCAATTCCTATAATCTAACACCTGCTTTCCAATGTGGTATGAACAAAAATTGCTGTCCATGGTGGTATATATGAAGGCCATTTAAGAAAGAAATACCATCTTTACAAACTATCTGCTCATTTTCTGTATTTCAGACAAAAAACGTAATTGAAAAAACATCATGTTTGCATAGCACATCCTGCCTTCAAAAGTCTGATTATGCCAGACATAACCACAAGGTTGTCCAACCAGTCATGAGCATTAGGATCACATACTTTTCATAGGCTCCTTTTATTATTCAGTACTGTCCTGGTTTCAGCTCGGGTAGAGTTAATTCTCTTCACAGTAGCTAGCATAGTGCTGTGCTTTGGATTTAGTACTAGAAGAATGTTGATAACACACTGATGTTTTCAGTTGTTGCCAAGTAGTGCT
>JAKFQP010000123.1:2678257-2867121 GCA_023375905.1 Nycticorax nycticorax
GTTTCTCTCCCCCATCCCACTGAGGGAGGAGGGGAGTGAGTGAGCAGCTGCGTGGTGCTTAGTTGCCAGCCGGGTTAAACCACGACAAGTACAAAGAAAGAAAGCAATTTTAATATTTTACTTTCTCTTCATTATTCAGAGCATAGCCCTATCCTTGGGATACACCCTTCACACCTCCCATTGCATTAAAAAATTGCCTCATGAGCATTTCTATGCCACTTACCATCTTCTGAAAGGGATGTAAATAAACTAACATGGTGTTTTAGATTCGCTCTATATACTTCAGTCTTTCTCACACAGCATGCAGTCATTGGCACTTTGTTATGCAGTAGGACAGACAAGAGAGCGGATTGCTGGGGCTGAAAATACTGTAGGTTTAGTTCTGGAAGGCCAGCTTCTGCTGTTCTTGTAATGGAGTTGCACAGAGGAATGAGATTGCCCAAGCAGCCCAGAGCACCAGCTGGAGATCATATACCCAGATGTAACTCCAAATCTTCACTTCATGACTTGGTACACCACTGTGCTGTGCTGAGCACAGGCTTGAGGAGCCTAAAAGTCACTGTATGTACTTGCATTGCTAGTAAATTTTTACTGTTTGAGAAGCTTACTTTCCTGCTTTTTTTATTGTAGAAACTTACTCAGAGACCTTATATTGTGGCATCTCTGTGCCATGACATCCAGGCTCAGTTTACAGATCTGAAAGAGCCCAAGGTGCCCATCCAGTGGCTGGTAAGCTGCCAGGCAAAAGTAGAGGGGGTGACTCAAAAAGATTTGCAGAACAATCAAGTGATAAATAACCTGTGGCAACTGATCTGCAACATATTTTTTTGCTTCAAAAATTATTGCAACATCCTGCTGATAATACGGGAAAAGAAAGATTACTTGTACCACAGTGACTGAGCTTCCTTTTCTTCAATTCCAGGCTGTGCATGCTACAAGCTCAGCATGGTGCAGGCCATGCATGTAAAGCTTAATGCAACCATAAGGCACTCTGTGCTATATCTGAGTGAGATTAACAGTGCCCTGCTGGCAGTAACTAACCTGTCAGTTCAGGTTTGGATGCAATATCTAACATAACATGTTTAAGAATTGGGAGCAGCAGAGGAAACTGTCTAGACCAGAGAAATAGACTTGATGCCATTGCTAGTGCTATCAGGGTCAGTATAGATTTCTTTTACCTGAATTTGGGTGGAAATCAGAAGAAAATCGTAGGAATCAGTTGAAAAGACCATGACGACCTAAAGACATTTAGCAAGGAGAGGTTCAGACATTAGCTGATGTCTTTTGCAAATATGCTTATTGTGAGCATTCTCTTTCTGAAAAAATAGATATCAAAGGATGGATGGCTGTTATAATGGACCTCTGGTTAGTCAGATGGCTTCTGTGAGAAGAAGTTTTCCAGACAAACTTTTGGAAGATGCAAATCAAACAGAGCTACCACAGGTTGTGATTACAACTCCACACCTGACTTGCTGCCTGTTAAAGGAAGGATAAATGAGTGCATTTTTGTTCAGTGCTGCGTGCATATGCATTATGATCTGCACTGGGAAACCATATAAAGTAAGAATGCCACGCAGGCCAGTTTGCTGGCCCTGAGTTTGAGGATATACATGTGGAAGTCCAAAGTGTTAGATCACTTGTGTCTGCAGACAGCTCAAGAGCATTCCTAACCTGTCTGAAGAATGAAGAAAGCATGAGAATAAACCTGATGCATCTTTCCATCTACTCCCTGGTTTAAACTACTCCCTGCTGGGAGTTCTTCTAAACTCTGTAACTTCTGATGGAGAAAGGCAATTATTCAATGAGATCAAGCATGGGAAAAGTGGTGGTGAGGGAGGAACATTTCAGGTTTTGTTCACTACTTTTTTCACTTTTGTTGTTCTATGGAGGTGGGCAATAGCAGGGTTGTCTCAAAGGAAGGGTTTCTGTTACTAGCTGCCTGGGTTATGTTTGTAGAAGACAGAAGGGAAACACAGTAAAAGAGAGAAGATGTCTTGAAAGGGTATGTTTCTCCTCCTCCTGATGCAGGTGCAACTTAGAAATCAAATACAGAAATTATCTTTCATGTGTGGCAAAAGGTGCTCATGAGCAGAAAAAGGTTTGCCCTGAGTGAAAATGTGCTTCCTTATGATCAGAGGATGACAAACTATGAAGAAAGTACATAATTTTTATTTTTTTTGAGAAAGGTTATCATGGTTTAACCCCAGCTGGCAACTAAGCACCACACAGCTGCTTGCTCACTTTCCCCCGCAGTAGGATGGGGGAGATAACTGGAAAAAAGGTAAAATGTATGGGTTGAGATAAAGACACTTTAATAGAACAGAAAAGGAAGGGAAAATAATAATAATAATGATAAAAGAATATACAAAACAAGTGATGCACAATGCAATTGCTCACCACCCGCTGACTAATAGCCAGCCTGTTCCTGAGCAGCAGCTGCACCCACCCCAGCCAACTTCCCCCATTTTTTTTGTCCAACATGACATCATGTGGTATGGAATACCCCTTTGGCCAGCCGGGGCCAGCTGTCCTGCCTGTGCCCCCTCCCAGCTTCTTGTGCACCTCCAGCCTTCTTGCTGGCGGGGCAGCAGAGAAGCTGAAAAGTCCTTGACTTAGCATAAGCACTGCTCAGCAACTACTACAGCAATGTACTATCAACATTTTTCTCATCCTAAATCCAAAATAAAGTGCTATACCAGCTACTAGGAAGAAAATTAACTGTATCCCAGTGGAAACCAGGGCAGAAGTTATATTTTTATAGGACAAATGGCTCTGGATTTGTAGCATAAACAGAATCAGCCTGCAAAGGTGGTGGTGATATGAAACTGGCATTGTAACATACGCTGTCATGAGTGATTCAGCTCTGTTTAAAAGACAAATCCTATTTTCATGCAAACAAATCCACAGACAACCCTATTGTGCTCTAAGGCTAAAATGATGCAGGGGAAAATATATGTCATATTGATAACTCTGTGCTGTGTTAAAGGACTATGAAATATTCAACTAAATGTGATTGAAAGCTAGCTTGAAAAATGTGACCACAGACAAAATTCTTTGATTGCTCTAGGAACTTTAGCATAGTTTGTTTATTGTGGGCAAAGAACTTAAGGAAGGTACAACGACAGCATCGAACTCATCTGGAAATATCTGTGTTAGCATGAAGGACCCCTTGCCCTCCCCCCAACAACTTGTCTGCCTCCTCAACTTGGCTTCTTAAAAGATGGACAGAATTGTATTTGGTGCACTGCACCTTGTGGAATTAAACAAGTCTAAAGAAAACTGCTCCAGCATCTGTCTTCTTTCAAGCAGATTGTCAACAAGAGGAGGGGGGAAGGGAAGAAAGGGAAACTTTGCAAGGATGTTTTAAACCCTCCAGATAAACTGTCGCTTTGAGCCTTGACAGCTCAAGAACTTGACACATGCGTCTGCTCCCTGGAGGCCATCCTCTGCACGCTTGGCAAGCTGATCACGGCTGCTGAGCTGTGACGCCACAGCGCTTGCCTGACCTGACATAATGGGCAGCTATTTACTGCAAACAAGGTAGATGGAAGAACATAGACTTAAATGATGCTCTGGTGTAAGAAGGAATCCACTAGGGCCCCCAGTCAATCTTCAGGGTTTGTTTTTTTTTTTCTTCTCCCTTTCTTCCCCTTCTTTTTCTGGGATTGTTTATTCTTTCCCCAAGGAGCAGGTGACTGTGGCACAGCACTAAGCCTCCCCTCCTGGGATCAATAGAGTGGGTTAAAGAAACAATTGCAGGACAATAAACAGAAAGAGAAAATGAACTTTCTATAACCACACCAACAATTTGCTCTGATCGTTTTTCATCTGTTACTGTGAAAAGTAAAAACACAAGCCCCTGGAGGGCCTGCAAGAATGCTGTCAGCTTCATTCCAACGTGCAAGCACAATCACACTTGATCATTGAAGAGCAGGCGTCAAAAGCTAGAGCAAACCTTACAAATATTGCATCTATTACGTGAATCCAGCTGCACCTGGTGTCAAGTATTTCTTCCACACCACACTTTCATTCACCTATGAATGTGTTAAGGAAGATACATGCTAAATTTCTGACTCCCACTGTGGCAAGCAAGGTAGCAAGTTCAAGAAAACCCTAGCATTTTCTTTTAGCATGCCAGCTGCATAGTACAGGCAGCATTCTCCACTGATGTAAAACACTAACAGCATTGATCCAATATGCTATTTTAAATCAGCTGAAAAAGTCATCCTGCTTGGCAAACGCAAGCATACACACAAACATGGGGATTGAAAAATCAGAACTATATGGCACTGGTGTGGCTTCAGCAAAAACAGAAGGATAAGACAACTCACTGAAAGGTTCAACTTCACTGTACGTTTCCTGGCCCTTCCCTGTTTCTATGATGTTACTAAATTTCATTGTTCTGCCTAAATTTCTTCGCTTTTTAGAATAAGTTTAGTAAAAAAGTGTCAAGAAATCTGTACAAAAGCTTTTCTTTCATTTATATATTAAAGAAGGTTCTGATTTTACAGTTGATTTTGGCAGCTGTTTGCATTCATATAAGGCCCATTAACTTTAACATATTTGCTTATACATCCAAACACCTGCCTTGACTATGAGTGAAAATCAGAAGTGAAGTGCTCTGATGGGATGCAGTCTTTAAATTCTACAAAATCCAGAATTTTATATTGCAGGTATGCTGATTTCAGGATATTTAACGCAAGACATTATCAAAAATAATGCACTTCCATTACAATGGAATGTAATATAACACATATAATGTTTTATACATGCTACTCCTTAAAATATTTATTATGTCCTTGATGTACTCTTCAGACTGAGATCCTTTGAAGCCTTATTAAAATCTTGAGCTAATGCACGTAACTTAGATGTTAATTATGAAGTAGGAAAGGGCACTGCTTACTGATAAAGTCTATTAGAAAAGCCTAATTACACAGGCATCTCAACAGTGGGTATGTTTAAAAAGTCAGCTCCCATACCATTTACTGCAAGATGGTCGAGCCTAGGACTGTATTCAGCTGTGCTGTGGATGGGAAACTGAAGAACTGATGCAGTGGTAGCTTCATGCTATAACCTGGAGAAATGTCACAAGACATAAATGATCTGACGGGCAGCTAAGGTACAGCTGCTCCAGCCTTCTCTGCCTTGACATAAACCCTCTGCTTGTTCCACAATTTCAGTGAGTGTTAGTCAGGATCCTTGTGTATCTTAAGATAAAATTTACCTATTGAAGACCTAAAAGGAGTAGCACAAAATATCATGAGTCCATTTGGCATGTGCACATAGATTAGGTGCATCTCTGTGCATGGAAGAGCTGGTCTCTGCACATGCCACACACAGTATAACCTCATCAAATTTGTCTAAAAGAAAAATACAGCTTTTCCATTCCTGTAAATCCAGCTATAGGATAAATGGACAAATCTGCCTTTGCACAAACACCACACACTTGCATTTACACACAGATAAAACTGAAATACAGATAACACTGAAATACAATTCTAGATAGATCTGTAGTTATCTAATATGCACAGTCTTCCTTCTGCATGTTGGTATGACATACTTATTATATGCATCCAAATGATAATATCAAGCATTATGAAAATGATGGTTTGGAAATAAAAAATGTTGATCAGAAGCTATAGCATATATGAATAAACATTAAGGTACTGACAGTGGTATGAGACTGTATTTCTCAGTACTATGGTGAAGAATCACGCATGTTTTTTTAATACTGGGATACATCCATTGCTGCCTGTATTTTTGTTGCAATTATTGTGATACAGCTGAAGCATACACTGAAAACCCCTTGAATAAATGTCATGTTTTTCCATGTCTTCTGTGAAGCAATCAGTATACTTCAAGAAGAATAATAAATAACGAGGCATGGATTTTTTTTTTTCAATAGATGGATGGTGAATTGAATGATAAGCTGTACCATGCATTAGTGAGCTTTCGTAAAGGCAATGCCATTCCCACAAATGACAGCTTATGGAAAACTTTGGGAAACTTTGCTTTGAATGAATTCAGTCCTCCTTCCAATTTTTAGCATAAGGATTCCCACTGGCTGTTTATCTTAAGGACTTTACTAATTACCATACAGACAAGCAAAGAATAACCAAAAAATTGTTGGAATGAAGTTTAAGTTAGGATGTTCACAGCCTCAACAAGAAATACCACTATTCATCTTTTTTGTATTCTTGTGTTTTGATTGAAGGTAGAACCCATTTCACCGTGAAGAGAGAGCAGATTCTAGAGCCACAGTTCCCAAGCTGTACTGGATTTTTTCTTCCTAGCACAGAGGAGCATTTCCAGCTTCATAATGAAACACAGAAAGGATGTTGACTACAGACTCACGCAGTGTTGCCAATGTTTCACACAATGCCATAATTACACTTGGAGAATTAACCAGAAAATTAGAAACATCTGCAGGGGGAAGCGTCTGTACATTTGTTTCACACTATTTGTACTAACACTGTGGAGTTATTTCAGTTTCAGGAATGTCTGAAAATAACTCCCTCTCTGTTCATACAAAGCCTGTATAAAACAAAAATCTCACACTGAAATGGAACAAAACATCCACTGACAGATTTTTTCAGTGATGCCAGGCCATGCTCCTACTTTGTATAATGACACAACACATGACAGAAACATAAATCGATACATATATGATCAAACTTCTGAAGGATTATTTAGTAAGGTCAACCCCAGGGTGACAGCAATACTTTCAGAAGTGTCTGAAAAAGATCTAAAGGCAAAAAAGTAATAATACTAAAAATTGTTCTAAACCCCATTTCACCTGTGTATATCCAAATCATCCTTTCTCTATAGGTCCTTGTCCTTGGCAGATGTGTACTGCTGGACCTCCAGGGGACTTCCCAGCACGCGTTACCACTTTCATGGCACCTGGCAAGAAATCCACAATTGCAGCCATGTGGTGTTTTCCCTGGTGGCAGAAAATGGTTGGATCTGTCTACATATTTTAGAAGCTAGCTGCTAAATTACAAGGTCAGTAATATGCTATTTCCCTGGTAAGATCAGCCACTTGAAGTAACAGCACATTTCAAAGGACAAGGATTTACACTGGTCCCAGAAGAACTGAGTTCCAGATTTGATTCAACAGTTAGCTGTGTATGTTGTCTAGGGAAAGTCACCCCTTTGTGTCATACTCCATCTGAACATGGAGGATATGTTATGTATTCTCAAACATCACAGGAGTGTGACTGAAAGTTTACTGAAATAAATGGAATTAAAAAGCTTTTGATGAGCCTGACATCAAAACTGAAAGTCTCGTAAGGCAGTTTCTGCTTAATCAGGTGAATATTTTAAATTTTATATCTTCCTTCAAGATACTGAGTTTTGGCTTCCTCATAATTTCACAGGTACCTACATGGGCAAGAAAATCTCATCTTCACAAATGTGACACATCTCCTGTAAGCCTCCAAGCTCAAGCCTATATCCCAGTATTTTATTGCATGCAGAGAGCCTTCAGTGTCATCAACAGTCTCTGGGAAACCTCTGCCTCCTTTGATCCCTCTGATGCCCACTCTCCTGTGGCCCATGCAGCTCAAAGGGGTGTCTGATATCCTTTCTCTAGAGTGTGGAGAATGTGCTGAGGAGCTGAAACATTTCAGGTGTCCCTGGGCCCTGTTTTATAACCTCATCACATCCTTGGGTGAGGAACATTGTGTTGTCTTCCAGTTCCCTTAAGCCACTAATCAAAGCAGGCTAAGTACAGTAATTGTCCATAAAATCTAGAGCTAGACAGAACACTTACACATACGAAAGACACAGCTGAAGAACCAGCATGAACAGCAATTCATCTGCTTACACTACAGTTATGCCAAAAGAGCGTCCCCTTCCTTCATTCAGATGACTTGCTGTTCTCCCTGCTCCCTTCCTTACTTGCTGAAGTGTGGTGTCTTCCTGACCTTAGTCCTCCTAATAAAAATAAAAGTTTTCCTTTCCATAGGTAGGCAGACATGCCAATTTTTATACCAGGAGTCTGCACTGGTTACTAGACAGCTCCATCCTTCAATGAAGTGTGAAACTCATGGCTGTCCCTTTGATAGCTACTTGGCGTTCTTCAAGTAGTAATGCATTGCTGACTGGTTCTTCATTTCCCATCAGCTTGTACACTAGAAGTACACAATACAAACATCTATATAATCTAATTCCATGCAGCTTATTACTGGCTTTTGACTGAGACCAGAAGTGATAACAATCCAATACTTTGAAGTGACTGCAGGTTTGTGTTACTCTATCTCCACTTTCCAAATGGGCAAACTGTGTCAAAAGGTAACAAATAACAAATAATTTCTTATTCTCTGACTAAACTATTAAGATAATTCTACACCAACTTTGTTTACTTTGATTTAGTATCTGCTTTTGATTATCTACCACTTAATTTCCAAACGTTTTCCCCTTTCTTCCCAGAGATATCTGCCCTTGCAGGAGACCTGTCTCATGTATGACACACTATGCACCATGATCTGGCACACCAAGGCATCCAAAGGGGAAAGTCATTAAAGCTTGAAATCAGAGGGAAACAATGGATTCTCTTTGTTGCACTTTTCATGGGGATTTGTGGAAATACAGGTAAAAAGATTTTGCAGTCTGCAAACACAAAAAGATACAATGTCCAAACTCTAACATGCGCACCAGTAAAACACACTTTTGCTGCTCCACAACCAGGCAAGTTGTGGCACCAAGCTGTTCATTGCTCAGAGAGTATGACTTCCCACAGCCACCACTAGCAAAAAAGCCAGGCTCCATGCTGGCTGGATCCATCCCTCCTGAAACAGCTCCAGCAAGAGCCAATGGGACAACCTCCATCTGGTGTCTCACAGACTTGGGGTCATGATGCTTCCCCAAGTCCAGGTACAAAACGTTGCTCCACATCAGAGAGACGAGGGCAGTGAACCCATGAGTGGGCACCATTTCTTGTGAGCCAATGTACCACTGAAGCATGTTGTGTGAGAGGAACTGAGTTAGAAATCTAGAGAAAGGAGGTTGTAACTGACTACAGTTCTGGCTAAAAGAGGTGCCCTCCCTTTCCCTGACTCACAGAGAAGAGCAGAGCTGAGTCTCTCCCTTCCACATATTTCCTTTTGGTTAACTTGGACTCCTCCCAGCCAGTTTGCCTTTTTGTGGGTAACCTATTGTTATGTGGCTTTCTGCATTGCGGGGGAAATATAGGGCTTTAATTTGTACTGAGGATTTCCAGAAGGAGCAAGATATTAAGTCCTTTTGTGGTCTCACTCTAAATTGCCACCATCATACACAATGTCAGTGGTAGAGGAGGAAGTGAATTCAGATCACTTAAACTGTGGGCACAACTCTTTTATTGCAAGTTGCTAAAGCAAATATTTGTGGGATAGAGCCACCCATGGGAATATTTATTTATGAAAAAAATGCCTTGGTTTTCCTGAATTTGGCTGAGTTTTCTTCATGAAGTATCGTATCTGGATGAGATCTCTGGGGACAAGTTTCTCTGGGCAATGCCCCCATTTACCTGTAGGTCTTAAGGCAGTAAGAGTTAATCAGACCCAGAACATGGTGCAACATTTAAAACCAAGTTTCTAATTAGGAGATTAACACATGAAATGTGTTAATCATCCCAGCCTAGTAACCACAACCACAGACAATGAGTAAATGGAAGAGTATGACTGGTTCAATATTCACTAAACCTGTGCGATCATAGATGATACCTATGCTCCCCCTAATGTTGATTCACAGGTGTACTTACATTTTTGTGTCAAGGCCTCAGACTTTCTCCTTTAGAAGTCTGGACTCTTACAAACTCCTTTTTTAGCCACCTCCTTTGAATGAAGTCCAAAAGCAAGAAACTGACATTGGTGCCTTCTCAGAAAAACTAAAATTTTGATTCTGCAATTTACATACTGAGCCAACTCCAGAGATGACATCCTTTAGGAAGCTGACTGACTGATGTCTGTGTTAGCCCAGATCAAGCATCTGTATTCAAAGGCAAAGCTATGCTTGTGTTACCACATTCCTGCTGTCTCTGCACTTGGTTACGTGCACATGGAGGCATCTCCTTTGTGCTGGGACAACAGTGTCCTCTGTGGAAAGCTGTGAAGCAGAACAATAAATGTGTGTGATTTTGTCAGCATCCTCACAGAAAGGAACAGGGTAGGTACTACACCGTACCTTGAATCTAAGGATCACCTTCACTCATACACTGCAGAGCTGGAAGCCAGCCACCTAACTGCGGTAACTGACTGTGGGAACCAAAATCTACTGACCTCCCTATCACCTCATTTGGGCAATTAAGTTTCCAACTTGAATTTGGAGATACTTTAAATCTAGGGAAGAGCCAGATTAGCCTTAATTAAGTATGCCCTTTGAGCTGATGCCAGGAGGCAGTAAATCTCGAGGGCTCCAACAGAAGGGAAAAAAATGGAACGGACAAGTCAAGGTGGGGACATGGGTGTCCTGAGTCTGTCCCAAGGCAACATCCCTTGCTCAGTCTGTAGTCATCTCCAGCTGTGACTGCTGAGTCCCATAAACTTGGTCTGCAGCTGCTTAAACCTTCATCTTATGTTCTTACTGGCTGAATTCCTACAGCTTACACAAAAGCAGAGTTTATGTTAATGCCCAGATATTTCAAAAAAAAAAAAAAGAAAAAAAAGAAAAAAAAGAAAAGTGTAGTGATCAGTATCCATCATCTTTCCAACTGCCTTGTCACTACATCAATTAATACAATTGAGCAAAAAATGTCACAAGCCCAGTGGAAAAACCTTTACACAGCTTTTCAGGGGGAAGTTTACTTCCAGCTTTTTTCCCTTGCATTCGCTCCTGTCATCCACAAAACAACAGAACCCAGTGGTGTCAATTATATTTGATTGACTGAGTAAAGCACACACACAAATAAGCGAAAACAATGGACACAAAAATCTATATATGACTCCCCTTGTCAGTGAGAATGCCTGTCTTCTCCATTTTCATGCTGCACGGTGTCCTGCTGCTACAGGCTTAAATGTTTCCTTCAGCCCCCAAACTATCACCAATTAAGTTAGCAGGGTCTTCAAAGGTGTCAAATGACTCCCTGGGCAATTGGCTGTAACTGCTGTTCAATAAATGAGGTCTAATTTATCAGTTTAACTTCACTTTTAAAAACCTAATGTCTCCCGGTACCGTGTGCCATTTGCCCAGAGTGTGAAGAGATGCCTGCCACGTCGCATTTTGAAAGTTGTGTGAGCTCTTGTTAGCAATCACATCCCCTTTTGAAAGATGCATTTGAATAAAATATACTTGAGCAGTATGGACTTGCATACTATGGTACCTCAATAAACAACTCCTGGAAAAACAAATAAAAGGAATTAAACACAGCTCAGTGCTAATTTTGTTATGGGAGGGTTTGATTACACCTTAAAACACAGCACCTTGTTACTTTTCCTGCAAGTCTTTTACTTTGACCCTATGGAAGCTAACATAATGGGGCTTTTTTAAGTGTTGGAGATGCAGGAAATCTGTGGCCAGCATAGGAGATGCTCTGGCAGAGGATACATTCTTCAAGGAACAAGGTGCGGGGTAGGGTTGTAGTTCACCGTCAGCAGTCTAAAAGTATTAGGCAGGCACAGACTCAAAAGGTCAGAAAAGTAGGATATAAATTTAGGAGATCAGTATTAAAGTATATAGGGAGGAAAGCTGTGCCTCAAGAAAAAACAGCATACAAAATACTTAGGATTGTTCTGCCATATAATATACTTAATATAATTTGTGTGTGTCCTGGAAAGCAAGTGGATGGAATGGAAAGATGTGGAAAAGTGAGGGTGGAAAAGACAACTCAGAGTTAGTGGATATAAACTCAGGTTACAGCAAAGTAGTACTTTTTTTTTTTGGCATTAAAAGGTACAATATGCTTTCAAAGCTTGTGCTAGGAACAAAACTATTGTTTTCATATATATCAAGATTAATATACATCAGCAGTAATGGAAATTCTGGTAACGCAGGGCAACTTTAATTGCCTATTTGAGTAATACCAGAGTGTTACTTTTATGTTTTTATTTTTTTAATACAGAAGCCAAGCTGCTCAGTAGGGCAAAAACATTCTCCTGTGAGCTGCTACTTCAATGCAATTTTTTGTTTTAGTGCATCCTACCCAATACAGGATTTGAAATCTACAGAAAAAATCTTTCTTGTGCACAAAATAACCCCCCCACACACTACAAAGTGTGCTGGTCACACTGTAGGATGACGATTAATATATTTTCTGTGTAACCTTCTTAATTTGCCTGCCTCTGTTTTAATCCAAAGATATCTGCAACACACCTACTCTTAACCTGGAACCGTTCTCTCATATAACTTTAGAAACTTAATTTAACATCGAGGTTTGTTATATCATTGGTATTAGCATGGCACATAGGAAACATTTTAGACTCTAAGTGTACAAACCAGGCAAGAAGGAACAGTCTGGCAAAAGCCAGGGACACTGCATTTCCACATTCAGAAAGAAGACAGCACTGGAAAACAGCTCTGAAGGACACCCTTGAAAAAGAACGTCGAGAAGGACAGTCTGTGGGTAAAAGTGCAGTATGCAAGCTACAAAATTAATTACAATTACATGTATAAAAAGCCATCTTCTGTAAGACCAGCGTGAGTCAAAGGAGTGTAGGAACTCTCTTCACCCTAATGACTCGTTGAAGGGACATGAGCAGAGGGAATGACTTTGTAATCTACTCATGTTCCCTGAACATCTTTCTCAACACCTGCAGACTCCATTTGTCTGTAACAGACACTAAAACTTTACATGCCACATACATACCCATGAAGTCTCAGCAAGTTCTTGTACAGTGTTGCTGTACAATATTTCTGGTCTACTACATCATCATTGTTTTTTCTTCTCATACATGACTGAAGGCTATATTGTGATCTATGATCACTGCTGTTTCTCTCCCTCTCTCGTTTTCAAGTACAAAGCCTCTCACTTGTAGAAAAGATTTTTACCGGTACCTATGTTGTTAATACAGCAGTTTTTATGGTTAAGTTGCCTTTTGTTTTTATTATGGTAACCCTTGCGGTTATTTGGTTGTTCCTGTAGGACACTCAGATCTCCTTCTGCTAACAGTTCCTCTTAGCTCTGCACCTTGGACAACTGTTGTAACCTTTCATGCAAAGATTGCTAAGTAATACCACTCCTCATGGTGACCTCTCAGAAACTCTGCCTGTAACCTTAGAGCAGGTGTTTAACCTCCTGTTCAAAAGAACCTGCTGCCACCTCATTTTTAGCCAATTACTACTGACTTCACAGATTTTACTTGACTCTCTACCTTAATTGATGATTTTCCATGTTAGAGGGTATCATATGTTTTACTGAAGTCCAGGTATCCTTGTTTCACCTTCTCTGCAAAATCAATTACTGAAGAATGGTATCAAACTTTGGGAGAGTAAGTTGCTTTGGATCACTTGTTTTCTCTCAGATATAAACTGCTATTTATGAACCTGTAAAGTTGATTGTGGTACTACAGTTTTCTTATAAACCTTTACTGCCTGACTTGTGAACTTATATGCCAGAGTTTTCACAATTGTCAGACAGAGATTTTTCACTCCCTCTATTTTAAACTCACATTGAACTCAAAGAGTTAAATGCAAATTTGAGGTTTTATTCTATCTTGGATATGATCTCCTCACTCATTGTCCCTTTGTATTGTGCCCATACTTCCATTACTAAGAAGGAGTAAGATCCTCTTCAGTTTCACTGCACAGTAGTTTCCTGGATACAGTGGAATGCAACTGCCACAAGAGGTTATCTCTGCAGAAGGAAATACGACCCTCGGGTATCTAAACAAGGCAAATGTAGTGCTTTCAGTATGAAGGCAGTGATAGAACAGATTCTAGATTTAGTTGCAGGCAAGCATGGCAATATAACACACCATGCAGTGATTCCAGCTTTAAAAATAAGAGTCACACCTAGGGATAACAAATCTGTGATGTCCATTTTTGGGATTAATGAGATAGGTAGAAATGCTCTGGCATCATAGATGTTGCCTCTATGAGTATGTGAACATCCAAAAGATTTGTGGAACTAGAAAGAAGCCATGCTGTTGCTCCAGTTAATGGTTCAAGAGAAGAAACCTTAGGTGTTTTAAAAAGAATGCAAAAATAAACCCAACTAAAGGAAAAAAAAACCCAACCTAGATTTATCCCAAATTTGTACTCAGCCTGAACCAGACACAGCTTCCAGTTATTGAGTGAGCAGCTGAGAAGGTGCTATTTACATTAAAGGTAAGTAATAGATCCTACATCCATGCTGCTCCTGTAAAACTACAACAAAATGAAGCTGTACAGTATCCACTCTGAAAACCAGTGTAGGAAGGCAAACCTCAGAAAACCTAAAAATAATAAAGCCAATTAGCCAGTTATTTGTACAACATAAAAAAAATAGCTTCAGGAACAAGAGTATCAGGCTACAACAACAATTTGGGGTTAAAAAAAAAAAGATATTCAGAAGTATCTATGTACAGTGAAGTACGTTTTCATCCCTCACCTCTGAATGCTCAATGGGTGGCTGACTAGCTTCCTATGGCTTTCTGAAAAACTTTTGTTCCTCAGCAAACCGTTGTCAGGCAGGTGTAGCTCTTCTTTGATCTCAGGGAGAGAAGTGATGCTGGTATGTAACAGCAAACAGTGCAAAATGTTTGTCTGAAAAACATGACTCATGGAAGCACAAAACAATGACACGCAAAAAGACAACTTCAGTTTCTTTTTTTTTTTTCTTCCTACCTGCCTACTGTGTACTCAAGTCTTGTTTGGAGCCCATTTTGATTTGCTGAGCCTGTGATTAAACCTATAATGGTGTCCAGGCGAGGTTACCTTTGCTCAGAGCTGGAGCAGGGCAAGGAAATCTCCTCTGCATGATGGGAGAAGAGGCAAAGTGCCAGCAGTGACAAGGCAGGCAGCAGGCATCTTGGTGAGGGATTAAAACAACTCATAGACCCCAGCTAGTAGCAAAAGCCACCACAGCAGTGACCTTCTGCGAGAAGCTTGAGAGGGCTTACTGATGTCACTAGTGACACAGCCAGTGTGAGAGTGGTTTACTTGAAAAACATAGGCCCTATCTAGTGCACCTTTCAAAAAACAACTGTAATATTTATTAGTATTAAGATATTTTTGTTCCTGATTAATGAGTCAAAGTGTGTTGCATTAACAAAGCTATCTAAGAGTGCTTGCAGCTCAGATGATGCTTGCAAGAATTCCTATATTCCTAACATGTGAACAGTGTGATTTTTTAAGTATAATCAAAATAAATAATCATAAGTTTTTATACACCTGTCATACTCAGCTTAAAGCTATTCGTTAGCACACATGAGGACTGACCCAAATTGCATGACCTGTCTGACCTGCTTCCTCAATATATCTTCTCCTCACTTATGTCCTACCCTGCTTTTCCTCCAGCATGCTACTGAACTCCCGTTAGACTGTTTTCAGATATAAGAGAGCACTTTTTTTTCAAATTAGCCCCATATTCTGTTACCAGCTGCCCTTCTGACAACCCTGGCTGTAAGTTCTGCACCCACCATTGTTACGTGTCTATTGGCATGACCCCAGTTCTGCTGGTAGTATCAAGAAAGCTGTTGGAAATACCTTTTTTAATAAATGCCTACATATCTGTCATGCTGTGGACTATTGCCCTCTGGAGTTCAAAGCTGGAATGAGCATTTTCTCAACAGAAAATGTCTTTCCTGCTCAGGCAGAAGACTTGGCACTATTTGCCTCTTTTCCCTCTGTTCGGTGAGTTTACAACTAGGCAGGATTTTTTCTGGCTTTCACTCAGCCTGGCCAGCCTGTATAGAGAGCACTGAAATATTTGCTCCTTGCAAACACATCTTTTGCTTTAGGGCCAAGCCAGCAGTGGAGCCAATCTTGGTTCATTACATCACTAATGCTTATCTTGTCTTTAGAACTTTTTCAAAAAAGTTTAGAAGTCTTAGGCGTTTTTGGGCATCAGTGGTTTCTTGTTCCCACACATGCCATTAATTATGGAAATTACTGTTCCACCCCTAATAGCTAGTCCCAGCTACCATGGCGGGGGGGGGGGGTGGGGGGGGGGGGGGAGGGCGGGGAGAGATAAGAAAGTCACCTACCTCTCTGCAGAATGGTTTTTAAGAAAAACTACAGCAAATCAAGTAAAAAAAAATAAAAGTCCCTGCAGTTCTACTGTATTCTGTGGGAATTTGACTATTCAGAGTCACAGGTTTTTGCTTGTGTTCAAAGCTGCACACCCCACTTAATTGGTAAAAGCTCTGATCTAGAAATACAAATTTGATGAAGAGTGGGATTTCAGTTACTCATACTTGCCAGTGAAAGACGGGGAAAAAAAGCGTAAAGTGGAAGGAAAGGAAAATACAGGTAGCGGAGTTTATTCCAGTGCTTGTGCCCAACTCTGTAGGCTGCTTCTGTGGTTTGCAGGGACTACAAGGGATCACTAGGGGCTGGAGGATGCACTGCCCCCCTCAGCGGATGTGCCAGCGAAATCAATGGAGCACCAAGTCCTGCACACATTTCTCAGAGAGATATGCATGTCTGTGGTGCATGCATTGTGTTAAGCAGCAGTGAAGTTATGAAATGACACATTTTCCTGCCATATTTTCCATGTGCTGAATTTAGTGTAAATTAAGTAGAGCACAGACACAGAACACTGGTAACTGAAACATTTATCAAAGGAAGGTAGGCTTCTGAAAATCCTAAAGCTTTCTGCTTAAAAATACTTACTGATGGATCCTGGTTTATCACATTTTCCTATGGCTTATGCAATCATGCTCTGTAAGTATGTGTAATGTTTATCTGTGTCTTCCCTTACAGCAGCATTTAAACCTTTGATTACATAGAACTATGGGAGAAGCTGGGAGAGTCATCTGAACGAGGGTCAAACTCCTCAAGGTTTCATGAAAACAGGTGCCAAGGCAGGGCACAGAGACCTATACATAATCCGACAGGGGAAATGGCTGTGCCAGACACTGTCATTCTTGCACTACTAAGTAAATCAACCAGGATACACAAATCCATAGGAAGTCAGACCCCCGGAGCTCCTGTCATCCTCAAATTACCTATTTCTAAGAAAGTGTTTTGTAGGAAAGTGCCACCTGTAGCCCAGGTTTAGAAATATGCTCAGAATATTCACAATATGCTTAACCAGATTTAGCTGCAGGCTGCCCTCCCAGACCTGGAGACACATTCCCTCTCCTTCCTTTCGTTGGATCTAGCTATCAGAACCAACCTTCATTTGTTTTGGTTTTGGTAGGGTTGGCTGACAGTGAAATTAGGCAACACACAGCCTGTGCTGTAAGGGGTCTCTGGGAGTGCAGGCATGAGGGACGCAAAATCTCTGATGGTGTTCCTTTGGGGGAACAATTTTGGTAGCAATCCTGCTGCCATTGGCATAAGCAAGGAGCTCCACTGAACCAAATGAGACCATTCACACATAGGCAAGTCAGCAGGACGTTGATGCCTAAATGGCATTGGAAAATCTGTCCCTTAAAGTCACTGATAAGGAATATTTCACTTGACAAGAGCAATGTAATAAAATCCTTGCTTTACAGTGGCATCTGAATAAAATTGCAGGCAGCCAGTGTTGTTAGTACAATTCCTAATGAAGATATACAGAGCTCTATTTTTGGAGAGTCTATAACAGGCCTCGTGACAGCCCATGGAGATTTATACTGCAGGATGTCCTCAAATATCTACTGGTTTCCCTCCCACAAAGGTATTCCACGGTCCTACAGACTTTGTTCTGATGCATCTCAGGAGAGAAGGCTGCTTATTAACTGGTCTAGTGTGAAGCATTAACTGATGGCCTCGCATTACATTTTGTCATGCATTAAGCTTTATACAGACACTTAAAAAATCAAATCCGTGCCCATTTATTCTGAATTCTTAATAGTCATTTTAGCAATAGTAACAGGAATATTTCTTGGCTTAACACCAAAAAAATCAGATTTTAAAGAAGCTGAAATACTAATCAATGATTCTTTAGGCTGGCTTGTTTTTTTACTATATTAAAAAAGTTCTGCAAATGCTTGAATCCCCCAAAGTCTGCTGAAAAAAATGAAATCTTCTTCTCCCAGACCACAGTGTGGTGAAATAAATTAGTATAATGATTTATGTTTACGGTTTTAGTCAATTCTGATAGAGATTATAGAGACAAAATGACAAACTGCCTTAGAGGTAAACTTAAATCATGTCAGCCAATCTTTAGTTTTTCCTTACTCTAATTGCTCCTCTTGTTCATTTATCTTCCTAGGCAATCTTTAGAAGAAATACTAGTTCAATCAGTGCATGTGCAAACCACCAGAGATAAAAAGTTTAGCCTAATTTGTCTCACTAAATTGTAATGCCTCTAGTAAACAAATCTTAGTTTGAAAGGAGACCAAGAAAATCTAAATAAACACCCTCTACAAAATGTTTCTCTCCTCTCTGCTACACATAGTATTGCTGATGTTTTATAAACTTTGCCTTTTGATGCAAGCAAAACAAAAACATATGCACAACAATACGCTTTTGCAGTTAGTTACCTGGGGTAGTTGCTTTCAACTATTCGTGATAGCTTTTAAGCACAAGTAATTTGGTATTGTTACAGAAAAGTAATGCAAATAATTAAATGGCAGAGTTGTATGATGACAATTGTGCAGTAAGTAATCAAAAAAGATTAATTTTGATTTCTCATTCTATGATTTTGAAGCCAATACAGTTTTGCTGCTTACAGCATGCAGAATTTCTTAACTTGGTGTAGCTTTATTGCTGTTAATCTTATCTTCCTCTCACTCAAGTGAACAGTTTTGCCACTCACTTTGAGAGAAGTAGGTTCAATCCATTAAGCTCTTTCCACAAATGTATATCCTTTTCCAGTGGAAGTGCTGGGCATGAAAAAGCATGCAAGTGTGTGAACCTTTGCAGAGTAGAGGTATAAGACAATAAACGATCACTGGATTGAAAGCATCCCTGCTATAAATTAATTCAGACCATTCATTTGATTTCTGGAAAGTTAAGGTCCCTGAAAGCAGACTGCATTTTCTAAAAAAATATAATCCTCAGCTCTAATTCTCCAGCAGCATGCAGTGGCTCATTTTTAGAGGACTATTTCAATGGCTACACTTTTGTTGCCTTTCTAAAGCAAGAGTCCTATCAATGGGACAAATCTCATTAAAGAAAATTTTGCCCTTATAAGGCTTTCAGGATCCAGACTTTCTGGGCATCCCAGATTAGAATCTGATCTCCATAGCTAGGTTTTCAAAATACATGTGTGTGTGATTACTCATATAACTAATCCCAGCAACCTGAATCAGACCATATATGTGAGAAAATGAGCACGTATTTTCAAAAGCTTGCAGGATCGGGCCCTAATCCTTCATTTTTTGCAAATCATCAGGATACCATCAGGTTTTATGTATAGCAATTTTTGTTTCATATCACTGCATAAAGCTTGGTCCTGTGGCTCATGCTCTACAGGGAGGAGAGACATTTTTAAACAAAAAATTACAGCAGTATCTATAATAAGGTCATTGGCTGAGATATCTTGTTATTAGACAGCATGCTTGCCAAATACATATGCACTGGGTGGAAAATATGCTTTCTTTCTAATTAAGAAATTAGAGGGTAAAGATAAAAGTAGAGCATCTCCATTTCTGGACAACAGAGACATAACTCATGTCAGATGCTGCAATTCTTATCACTTTCTCATTATGCACATTTATCATGGCCATTCATCTACTTATCAGGTCTGCATGATGGTACAAACATCAAAAAAGCACAAACAACCATAAGACTTCTAAAGGACCATGACTTTGGGCCTGACCTTTGAAAATATATCAAAAATACATCATGTTCTGTCTCATAGACAGCAAAAGATTAAAACTTTAAAGATTAAAGACAAGCCTGCAGTATATATATAAAAAAAATCTCTATTATCAACATATTTTTAATGGTCTATGTCTCCTTTTGGCTGTCCTACATTTCTCATTGCTCTGCCTGGGGACCCAGCCTCTCAAATGTTTTTAAATCGCCACAGTTCCCTACACACACTAGTCACAGCTGTGCCAGTTTACACAAACTGAGGATCAAGCCCACGCTCATTTCTGAAAAAGAGTTGGTCTGGTTTACATCCTGTTGTTCCAGGGCTTTAAAAGGAACTGACTGGGCTTTTACGTATTATCTCTGCACCTCTGGGAACAGCACAACTACACCACTGAGAAATCAGAAGCAGGGTCCTCTTCACAACACCTCAACACTAGTGGAAGCACAACAGGCCTTTTTTTTTCTGGTTTTTTGTGTCTTGCAAAGTCTTTACACAGAGGCTCATAGCCTCACTACATGGATGACTTGAAAAAAATAAAGGTTTCTCTCTGTTAACTTTGTCAAGTGATCAGCAGGTTCGATAAATCAGAAAAATACCCTCTAAAAAAACCTAACTCCACTCCCAGAGTACGTCGAGAGGGTGATTTTTATAGCTCTTCTTTGTAAGGACAGCTGTCAGAAGAGAGATTCGTAGAGTACAATTAGGAAATACCACTCTGAGACCTGTTGGTTGCTGCTACTGCAACCTGGTGGAAAGCGGAACAAGTGGTTGGGCTCCAGCAAGCTGGTGTCCTTGCATCCTTCTCATATATGCTTTGACCAGCCCCTGAGGGAAATTAAAGGTGAATGAGGGCAGCCTGCCTCCTTACCTGGTGAGGCACAAGAAAGGTAACACTTCATGGTAGAAATGACCATAGCAGATAACTGCCCACCCTCTCTGGAGACTCCTCAGGGTCTCATCTTGGGAGCTGGCAGCCAAGGGAGTGCTCAAGGTACAGGTGGTTCATGTGGGCACCCAGGAACTTTCTGATGCATTGCTTCTGAGTACCTTTGTACAAGTTTATCTGGAACAAAAAATTAAAAACAGAATACCACCCCAGGGTTCCTCTTCCCATGAAATTAAACAAATATGAGCAAGGCACTTGACATGCAGCCCAGTCTCCATTTTCAGTACAATCAAGGACACAGAGTGGCTATGAGAACTCAGACATGTCACTTTAGCTTTCTAGACATGAATTACAGAGGGCTGAACTGGGTGTTGAAAACAATCTGGCAAATGTAGCCTTTTTGTGAGCTGCTTAAGACTAGATCACAACTTTAGAAAATAATGGGTAATCTAAATCCTATGATGAATAGTTGATTTAGTTGTTTTTAAAAAAAGTGTCTGCCTGCTTACAGCTTTTGCTGTAAAGGCCATGTCACTTGACATGCTGTGTCACATCTTCACTGGATGGCTTCAGCATCATACTTATAATGAGCACCACATGGAGCTGAGGGATGATCAAACAAGGGGATACAAGATCCCAGCCTTAAGCAGTGCTTTAAGGTCCAGACACTGAAGAAATACATGTACCCTGGCTGCTGTAATAATAAACAATGTTGTCCCACAAGTACCTAGCTACATGGATGGTGGTGGTTGTGGTCCTGCAAGTGACAATTCCAGTTGGGAACAACATCACTGGGAGCTCCAGCTTAGATTTGTGCCACTTTATGGGGTCGCCTGAAGACCCAATGTGACACCAAACATACAGCTGTTCTCAGCAGTTCCCTAACACTGCCAGTGAGCACCATTAAATGATATGGGATGTCTGACCCATAATGGAGAGATGAGGATGGAACAGTAAATATGAAGAAAGAAAGATGACAGAGTAGTGGTCTTGGAAATCATCAAGGAAGGGTAGTGAAAGCCCTTCTCCATTGATCTGAGATTCACAGGATGGGAGATGTCAACATCCCCAGTCTAACAATGCTGCCCTGCAGGAACTGCCTTTATGAGAAAGGCCATGTTCAACCTCTAGAGTTATTAAAATGGGGACCTTTTTTCCCTGAGAGTGACAGCAGAAGTCTAAATAACAACAGTTGTACTTTTGCTGTGGAGACGATGGACTATTACAACCAGGACATGAGTATAACGCCATGTAAAATAGGCCACCAAAGACCTACCCTAGAATAAGACTATCAGTGGCAAGAGGACTGTATGAAGGAAAATCTGTGTTTCTGTTACTGGTCCCTTGAGCCCATGCAGCCCATCGTTCCCGCTTTCAGTGAACTCTTGCTGAGGCTCTGCAAGGATTTACAACTTTAGCACAGGATAATCAATTCAAATACTGAAGCACAGCTCTGAAACTATCCAAACAAAACCAAACCGACAGTCACAAGGAGATAAAGTGTGTGTTTGAAAGCTGTACACTGAAGTTACCAGAACTAGACAGAGTAGTGGTGTTGCATCACCAGACAGAGTTAAAATGCACAGGCAGAAGACAGATTACTAATGCACACAGCAGAAGCAGATTAAAACTGAAAGATGACAGGCTAACCATCACTGTTTTATAGACTGAAGGCTGGGCAGATCGTTGAAGACGCTGATCCTCTTGCACTACTTCACAGATGCGTATGATGAGCCCGAAGCCTGGGGGAAAAAAATAAAACACACTTACATTGCTGAAATTATGATACAGCAATAGGTTTTCCTTTTTGCCTGTGTTTGCTCGGTTTTGGTTATATGGCCAGAGCATATCACACCCTATCTATTGTATTTCACAGAAAACACTGAACAGATTAACCTAAAGGTCCAATAAATTATACACAGCATATTCTGAGGAGGTTTAATGAAGAAAAGTATGCTTTAAAGTTTAATTCACAGCAGTTTTTTGAAGGAAGACTTATGGTCCCAAATGCCTTTAAGTGGCTCTTTCAAGGCCAAGAGTGGAAAATGCAATGCAATATAATTGCATAATCTGACTTCAGTGATGGTATTAAGAAGCGCTGCTGGTATTAAATATGAAACCTTTTGTGAATCTCAGATCTCATTTTGGGGGATTCATTTACTACTATATTTGCGCTTGAATAAGGCATAGACTGCATTTCTTATTTTTCTGCTACTAAAATGTTTGCCTTTCTGGAAGTTTAGCTCTCAGGATAATCTAACTTGTAATTAAGTAAATTTAAAAAGGAAGAGAGTGAAAACTGTCTTGTAACAGACACGTTTCGTAGATATGCAAAACAGAACAACTGAAATAAACTAATAGCTCCTGCAGCTTTGTACAGCAATTAAACTAACTGTAGAAGAAGATGCACATACTGAGAGAAGATTCACAATTGTTCTAGGAAGATCATTGGCAACATCTAATCAATCAGAACAAGATCTGTTTGAGTATGAAATTTTAAACACACAAAATTAACACCTAGAGATCACTATAGGAATATATAAAACATAGAATTTAAAAATAAATGCTATCTTGGTCAGTGACAGAAGCCCTCAGTTGTTGCGGGCTGCGAAATGGCATAAGCAGTACAGACAAAGCATGATGGGGCAATAGATCACAGTAATAACATTTGCAATAAACAATAACACAACAAAGCAGACATCTATAAAAATCCCATGAGGAACTTGCCTTATCCATAATTTTTCTTTACATTTGAGAAACTGTGTCAGGGAAGGCCATTACAGCCAATGGCACCAATTAATTTCTGCAACTTTTAATGACATCTTTCTGGGTAAAAACCTCAGATAATACCCCAGGCTCATGATTGATAGAAGCCTGTGTTTGATTTGTACCAGACTGTTGATTTTTCTAGTATTTTTAAAGAGTCCCAGTGCAGCTAATCAAGCAATCAACATGAAATACTCAGATCTTCTCTTGTAAAGTACAAGAAAACAGAAGGACAATGGGACTTTCTTTGTAGTGTTGACAGAGTATTGGTGATTTTATTTCAGTAGCTCTCCAGATGATGGATGACATGAATTTTTGTTCCAGAAGAAAATGATAGCTGAAAATGATACCCAGAAAGAAATCTTTGATTCTCATGCTATTCTGGATATTATTTTACCCTTAAAAGGCCAGTTGAAATGCAGAGGAGATAAAAATAATTGATTCTGAGAGGTGAAACATGAGAAACTGATTTCATGTTTGGTTTTCTGGTCCTCAGCTAACCAACAGGTTTCAAGCAAATGTTAAAATACAGCCTGGGGTTCTCTAATAGATAAATATTTGGAGAGTTTAGAAAATGCAAACACAACTCCCTGTTTTTTCCAGAAGAGTTTAGCAACATCATTCTCTTATGCTTTGGGATCAACTTGGAATTAAACAGAGCCTGAAAACGGAGGTAAGTAGCTCTTCTTTGCTGTCTAGCGAGTTCCTACACCCATCAGAATAAAACCTGATGCCCCCACCTCTGTAGCAGGTAAGACATGTAGAACCGCTGTGATATTAAAACAATAAATAAATAAACAACCCCCTCAATGAAACCAGGGAAAATCACGTATTTGTGGATCCATTTTACAGCGTGACTAAACAGTGTTCATGCACGTATCTCTCTCTGCGTGCATGAGCGCTGGGGTGTGACGCCTTGATATCACAGCTTTTAGCACGAACCCAAACACAGCAGGGAAAGTGACAGGGGCTGGTTTGCTTAGCTACCTGCTTAGCACATGAGCGCCGTAATCACCCCGCACCGTTCTCATGGAGAGCTGGCCAGCCCTACAAGCAGCAAAAAGATGCGTTGGACAGGTTCTGTGAACTCTGGTTTATTGCACTGGCATAATTGTGTAAGCCTGGTAAAAAGAGGCACGGGGAGAAGTGGTCACACAGCTACAGATCACATGTACTTGTAAGAGTGCCTGGGAAAATTAGGCTCCTAACGTCCGGGAGTTCTGATGGAGGCTTGGATGCATGTCCTGCACAGCTTGCTCAGCCACTTCCCTGAGTCTCTGCGGTGACCTGGCTGTATCTGTTGGTGCCTGCCTCCGCGTGCCTTTTTAATTGCTGTAGATGGGATGTATGCCCTCATGGAGACGACACCACAGGATGATTTCCCTAAGGCTTAGCTCTCAGGACCGCCTAACAATAACTTTTCTAGTTATGAACTCAAATTAATTTCTGATGTCTGTGGCTTTGACATTTGAGGATTGTTAACTGTATGTAAATAAGCAATGGAAGAATGGATCTCATACACGAAACTACCTTGCAGGATTCCAGTAATATAAATGTAATTGATTTATTTGGCATATTTTCTGAATGCTAGAAAGTTTTGAAACACTATAAATAAGAAGATATCTACCATCTAAATTTGATCTTTTAATGAGCAGCAAATAACAGATCACCGTAATGATCCCTGGTGCGTTGTATTTCTTAAGATTAATACTGTTACCTTGTGATGCGATAGTTATTTTATTCCCCTCTCACTGCTCATTAAGGACCTGAACTGCTGGTGCAAATGGTAATAAGCTTTTTAGCTAGGTGCTCTCACCTGGACTGCCAGCAAGGATCATACCAGCTCACAGAAACGGGCTAATCCCAGCCAATTTACAACATTAGTGGGGAGTTCAGGACTGTAAATCCTATGAAGCTGCTATATCTCATTCCCTCCAAGCTTTGTATGCACAGTATTAGAATTATTCCTTTTTAAAAGACCTCTCTGCTACATTACACTGATTTTAATCAGTACTCCAAAGCTCTTGCAAATGAAACTACCTCTCCCCAAACCCTAATTTTCTTTTACTGTGCTAGTTCATAAAAAAAGAAGTCTTGTCTGTCAGTCCCTCCCTGCCTTAAAAAAAAATTTACAGTTATCCCTGTAAGAAAGCAAATATTTCCATATTTCCCTTGGACAAAATAATTTTCCATGACAGTTTTATAGTTAATACTTCTTTCATTATAGGATATCCTTGTTATATTATCCATCATAGGGGTCATATCTGCTATCATTGCCTACCATATAGCTATCATATAACTATGATTGCACTAGGGGTTAAAATTTGACTCTCATAATACGTATTCTGCAAGAATCTTCAAGTTCTTCTTATCCCAAGCATTGCCCCTCTCAATTCCTTACTGCCATCTCTTTGAAGAATAATTATGTACCATAGAAAAATAGTATCTGCTCTCGTGTATATCAGATATGACAAATTCAGACACTAGGAGAATTAACAAATAGTTATGTTTACTGTTATTGGAAGAGCTCCTCAAAAGAATAGCTCAGTAACTGCAGCGCAGATATTAATTACTGTGTGATGATCAGGAAAGAGATTTTGGAAAAAATGCCGCCCAATTTTGGATACAAACATCTTGCTTTTCTCTCCTGCTGCCTTTGTGAACTACTGGGAATACTCAAACTAAAAAGTGAAATATGTCATGGATGACTCAAGTAAGCATGCGTTTGTTTTGTGAAAAGACGGGTGTTTCATCCCAGAGCCTAATTCAGTAGATTTATCTGCTACAATTACAGCGCTTTGATCACTCCAGAATAGGTGGTGTAGTGCGGGGTGTAGCTGTCCTTTTCCAATTCACTCTCCTTATCAGGATACATGTCTGTTGATTTGTGGGAAGCTGGCTGTTTTTCGTTCCTGACAAACTCCAGTGATTAAAATGTAGTGGCTTGCTCTTGTTCCCCTGATAAAGGTGACAGCTGCAGAGTTTCCAGTGTTAGTGGATATGGTCCATGCAGATTGCTTTTTAATGAAAGCAATATATTATCTTACCTAGAGACCCTGCAGCCTTACCTTGTTAATGTATTCTGGCTTGGCACCACATTCATCTATAAATTAGTTGTATTAAACATGCTTCTTACTATTTATCCAGTCTCTAAAGAGTTGGAGGTTTTTTTTAGTTTATTTTGTTCGTAACTTTGCTTCATACCTGCTCCAGCAGCAACATCATACCTACAATGAACAGTGGTGTAGATTTTTCATAAAAATATCTAGCATTAAATAATATAGTCACAGACACCTCCATACTCGATGACTTGATAATCCTTCACATTTAGCCATTAAAATATGCACTAAAGGATGTAGCATCAACAACAGTTGATTATACAAGTCATATCTGCAAGAGTTTCCTCCTTCACTGCAATTTTAAAATCAAAATTATAGAAGTAACTTACAAAATAAAATAAAACCCAAGATCAAGCTAAACAAGGTTGTGCTTCAATTTTGTGGCTGTGTCTCTTTCAAATTGTCTGAAATAAGGCAGATCGAAAATTCCAGTTGCATTGTATCTTTCAAGAAAATCTTGCAGGTCTCTGGAATGCTCAAATGCCAAATTCATTATCACCATGAATGGTCTGTTCCTCAGTGCATTCACTGCCAATAATTTATATTATTTCCACCAACCTTCATCTTGAACTGAATTTCAGAAAGGGACTGGAATATCACTTAGGGACCTACTTTATTCTTCTTCTACTAGAAGTATTTTTCTAGCAAAAGACATGTATTTTAACTCAATTTCTCTCATAAAATATAGAGAAAAATATAGAAGTTTAATTACATTCCTGTTTTTTATTCCTCAATTATAATAAGAATTTGGTACATTGGTATAATTCAAAGGGTTCATTACATTATCTTTAAAAATCTCCTATATCTATCAGAATAAAAAAAATAAGAAATGTTTCAATGATCCAGAATATGCATATGTGAGCTACTAACTACTGTGAAAATGTTTTATAAATCTTAAAAATTACCTATGCTATGGTCACTGCAAAGCCTTTTTCAATGGAGGGCATTCTGCATTTTGTACTTGAAATATTGGAATTTAACTCCTTTAGAGTGCCTGCGTGTCTCTGCTCCGTTTGTATCTTTGTTAACAATGCATGTACAGTAGGAGAGATAAGTAAGGGATTAGTAAAGGATTAAAGGAAAGCCTTTGGTTTACATACACTCTGAACACTGCCTCCACAGTTAATTTTTTGAATTTTTACATTTTGCCAGAAAGATAACAAAATACCATATCTGTTTATTTCCTCCAGCTAAACCAGCACTCTGCTTGTCTTCTCATTTTCTTAGAAAATGTTTTCTGATTGTCTAGACATTTTATAAAAATAAGGACACTCTTGAATTTCTCTTAGCAGCAGCTTTGGTGCTAAAGGATTATGTTAGTTTCTTTTCTGACTTGCTTTTGCTTGCTTTGTAAATTTTCAAGTCACCTGGACCTGTGAAGTTTTCTTGTCTCAAGGGAATAAATTGTCATGTTTTGGTTAAATTGAGCTTGTGGACGCAGAGAGAAAGATGGAGAAAGCAAGCAAGCATGTAAACCTGTAATTCTGACTAGGGCCATCCAGCCTGCTGGTCGCTTAACCCGGAAATACCAATTCGCAGCTTGGGTGGGAACTGCACTTTCTCATGCTCCCTTTTCTCTGGCAAAGTTTGTTTCTAAAAATAGGTTCACTTTTTCTCCCTGACAAGTATGTGCGATGTATTAGAGGTATAAGTACACCTCATGCAATATTGTACTAAGTATTACATTCCTTCCAAAGATCTTTGAAATCAAAAAGGCTCCAGCTTCCTAAGTTTTTTTTCAGGCACATGCATTTGCTCCTTGTCAATAGAGGTAATTTTATTTTTGTGTTCTTTCTTTTCCTTCTAACTATCTGAAGTCCCTATTATACCATGCTGGCATCTGAATTGTATGTATAGTAAATAACTGAGGTCATAATCAGAGGTTTAATGCTTTAGCTGATAAATTAGTATCATGGATGAATCTGAGTCCCTACAGAAGCCAATTTTGCTATTGCCAGAAACAGGACCATGAATTCATACAGTACAGAACTGAACAGCACCAATTTACCACTCTGTTTATGCCCTCTGTGGTGATCTAAGAAGGCTGCCTGCATGTACTATACATCATCATTCAACTGCTTGGGACTCAGGCCGATTGCCTTGTGCCAGTTGTGCCTCTGTTAGCAGAATTGGTTCTACTAAAATGGAAAATGTTTGATATGAAATGTTCTTTTAAACATTGGGTACCCTTACAAGATTGTTCTCTCTACTTGGTGTAACAGTAAGGGCATCGCTGTCACTGCATTGTCGTAATTTTGTGGAGAGTTCATAGTAAACCATGTGTATCACGGGGCTAAAGTGTGTTTTATTTAATTTCAGTGAATTCTTGCTTCTTGGCGGTTTTCATGAATAAAAACCTCAGTAAGCGATCAGTGAAAGAGCGTGTAAAATTATGTGTTATGAAATGCAAAACTTGATACCTGTGTAGAAAGAGATCAAATGAAGCACCTTCATTCTCATCTCACTAGGAGATATTAAGGACCACTATTAAGTTATTTTTCTACATCTCGCCTTTGCCATGCACACACATACACAGCCCCTTGAACACAGAGCCTTGAATGCTTAGGATGTATTCCACCCCCTTTTCTTTCATCAGCTGCAACTCAGGGGTACAGAGCCGCCGAAGGAGACAAAAACCTCTGAACCTCCCCAGCCTGCTGCAGTAGCCTGCATAGCAGGGAAAGGCAACAGCCAGGCCCTGCGCTGTTTCTGTGCTTGGTCCCAGATAATGCTAGGAAGGTGAGGAGGACATGTGATGTAGCAAAGACAGAGGATATGACTCCACCATCAGGAGAGAGAAGGGAAAAGTACAAAGGCTCAAAAGGAAAAAAAAGAATTTTCATTTTGTCCTCATTAATCATTTAGACAACTGTACAGATCCACAAAACATATGCAAGCAAACCCACAGAGTGCTGATTGCAGCATTTGTTCTTTACATATAACCAACCGTTGCTTTCCAAATTGGTTTCTCCAATGTATTTCCCCATAAATAACCTGTTTAAAGCAAATATTAGGTACAGACTACGGGTTGTTCTCCGCTCTTTTTTTGTGTATTGCTGTTGCATGAAGATATTTTGATTGACAAAATAACATGCTGGCATAAAACAAGCAGAAATGCCATCTCATAAATCACAACAGAAAGAAAAGAGATTATCAAACAACTAAATAATGCAACCCACAGCAAAACATACCAGTAAATCATACAAACCAGGGTAAATTAGGTAACTCTGTCCATATACAATTACACCGGTTGGCTCCCACGACAGCCTTTAAATGTGACATGTTATTTGACATGTATGCAATTAGGGCTTAAAATCAATTTTTTCTATTCCATTTAAAATAAAAAATGTACTGTTTCAAAATCAAACGCTACCTTTTTAGTCAAGATGGACAAGAAGTAGTATCAGGTTAGCGGCAGCTTCTCAGCAGCATAATGCAACCCAGTAAAGGATGGTTTTCCTGGATATTGTGAAAGACCAGATCCCAGGTCATTACTGTACACTATTTAAGCTCATTTATTATTCCAACTTTGTTTTCACAGGACCTATTGTAAAACCAGGATCCACTGAAAAACAAAAACTCTAATGCATGATTATGTTGATGACACAGTAAGCATCAAAGAGGACGTAGCTCTATCCAGGTAGAGATGCACCACAACAGGGCTGTAGCATCTCTAGCGTGTGGTCCCATGGGAAAATGCCTGCAGGCACAACCCTGGTACACCACAGAGCACAGAGCTGGGAGGAGGGACGTTGCCTATGTGGTGTTTGAAAGCTACGAGAGTCACATACCTACTCTGCCACTGTTCTTTCACCAGGGAACTCAGAGCAGCAATGCTTCTTTATCCAATTCAGAGAAGCATTGGAAATGTTGACTGGTTTCAGTGAAAGTTTGAGCGCTAAGGTCACTGGAAACATGTTCAGTGTTACAGCATCACTGGGCGATAATTGCTAACCCGAGACCCAGCCTCCTTGTGAGACATGTGGGCGCATCAAATGGCTGGAAGGCTCTTGGCTGACAGATGGGGTGATGTGAAGTGGCCAAAAGGTCACAGAGGCGCACGGGTGCAAGCAAATGATCTAGATTTCTGCCTTTTCCTTATTTCTACCCGTTCTCGCTCTCCAGCCCTTCTCACTGCTCCCAGGTTCAGAGCCCCCTGCATGGCCCTCCCAAAAGCACTCCTTTCCCTCCCCACGAGCTGCTCCTCCTCCCTGTGACTCCACTTCTGCCGCAACCACCCAGAAACTCTCTGCCTAAGGAGAGGAAGGAAGACAAACACGCTTACAGTGACAGTAGCTTGGGCAGATGAGGAACATGCAAAGCCCATGGACCTGCAAAGGTTCCTGAGCTGCAAGGGCCTGCAAACCCAGTTTTATCTCTCAGTCTCTGTGGAGTTTATGTTCCCTGTGGGGGTACATGAGGGCTATGCATCGGGTATATCCATGCTGTGCTGTGAGGTGCAGCAGAGTGATTCTCCAGCTGGTCCTAAGGAAGTTCAGCTGGATACTACCTCATGATGCCTTCCCAGATATGGACTTCCCACACAACTCGGGAGAAGATAGGTAGCTTTCATTTCAAGTTCTTGATTTGTCTTCTGTTTTACACACTTTTCCCTCACTTTTCCTCCCTAGCAGTGATTAAAAGCTAGTATCTTCCTGATGGCTTCTCAATGTTTATCCAAAGCAGGTTGTCCTGACAGATGGACAGTGCTGACAGTTCAGGGACTCCATCTGAATCATTACTGCATGATCAACAGCTTTCTCTCTCCTCATGTGTTTGGCAAAGAAACAAAACCCTTCTGATCCCCAAAGGAGCAAGATGACAAAATGAATCACAAAAATTTTATTTAAAAATGTACAGATATTTCCCTTATACTTAAAAAGTTACACTTCATGAAGACCAATTGTGCAGTAACTTTGACATTTCTTGTGAATTTTCCTGTAGAGGAAAAATTGCTCAGAAATGCATGCTAATCACAGCTTTTAAGTAACCAGATGACTGCTTAAAAACTATGAAAAAGAAAATTACGATCACCCTTATGCATACAACCTCTAAATTGATATTAAAATGTAGCCTGGTACTTCTATCTCTCCTTTCCCCTTGCAGTCTACCTGTTGTCCAGACACTTTAAAAAAAGGAAGGGAGCACTTTATAATTTCTACACAGATTCTTCTCCAGGTCGTCATGAAAATTTTTGCCAATTAGAGGGATCAAACATAATGTATTACATTGCACCCGAAGACAGAACGCCCCAAGAAGTGAGACAGCTGTACAAGGTAGAATCCCAGGGAAAGGACAAACATCACAAGTAAATAAAAGTAGTTTTTATTGCCATTCACTGTTCCTTTCCTTTCCGTTTCTGTCTTGTCTCAGTTGTAGGCTGTTGCATCAGGGATTGCCTTTTATGCTAAGGTATATAGCTCTTGTTTAATAAACACAGATGGAATAAGTGTGAATTATACGTGACAACTCTTCACTCTTTCATTCCTGTAGAGAGTAAGAAACCTCAGGAAATAATAATTGCTGAAACAAACCCTTCTGCAGAGATAGCTGTAATCCTGAGTGTACTTTGTGACAGGGTCTTACAATGAGGTCCCTTCTTGAATGCTTCTGTGCACTATCCTGTTGGCGTTAATGCTGTGCTGTTGACTCAGGCCCAGAGATAAGACGAATTCTGACGACAAGTGCTAAATCAATTCTTCACTACCTATCCTGTAATTCTATGTGCGATTAAAAAAATGCTGCCTTGTCAGTGAAAACTCATTCCGTAGTTTTAATCAGTTTCATCCAATACGCTTGATACGCAAAGGACAAATATCCTGGAAAGTTCTCATTCCATGTTCTTGACTCATGATGGATGCAAACATGTGCCGTTCTAAACTAATTCCCTGGAAAATCAGGCAGGACTGAGAGCATGACACCCTTTGTGGCCCATTTTCCTGATACAGAGGAAACAATTCAACCCCGCCGGATTTCTTTTTGAGACCTGCCCCTTCAAAACCCACACAAGACCGAACCACGCCTTAGTGAAGGGAGCAAAACCAACAACCGGGGCTGATGGGGAAGAGCATTTTCTCAGGCTGCGTGTTGCAGGGAAGGAGGATGGGAGCCGGGGACGAGAGAAGGACGCAGCTGCCCACAGTGACGCTGCTCCCGCGTGGGCTGACTTCAGCTTTCGCCTTGCGACGGGCGGGCGCAGCCGGCAGGCGGGGGAGCGCTGCCTCCCACGCCACGGAAACGCTCCGGGGCTCATCCCTCAACCCAGGGGCAGAGCGTGGCAAATTTGATTTCCTTCCTCCGCTTCGCTCCTTCCCCGCTGGCAGGCGGCAAAACGAGCCGGGGAGAGGGAAGGAGGCGGGGGGCAGCCCCGAGCCGCCGCGGCCGGGGGCAGCGCCGGGGCCGGAGCGGGGCATCCCCGCCGGCTGGGAGGGGTGCGTGTGTGTCAGGGTTTCCTCCGGCTCCTGACCCCCTGCGGCTCCGAGGGGGCTCGGGGCCCTTCCCAGCCGACGGAGCGACCTCGCCGGCCCCGGCCTGCGGCGGTGCCGCGCCTCGCTGCGGGGGCCGGGGGCGAGGCGGGGGCGGCGGCCGGCGGAGTCATAGCGGGGCAAGAGCCCCCTCTGCTGCCTTCCTGGAGGAAACGAGTGCCCAGAAGAAAAGAACGCTTTTTGTCAGACGGCGCCGAGACGGCGGCGTTGCTTCAGGGCGAATATTGACGCCTCGCACCTCTCCCTTGGGGGGGATGCCCGAAAGGAAGGCTTGGCTGGCATCGCTTCTTTCCAGCAAGGCGGTGTGGGAGGAAGGAGGCGCACCAGCGGGGTTTTTTTTTGCCACGTGTGCCCGTTGCTACCCAGCCATGCCACAACCTCACATTGAAGTAAGTCATTGCAGGAGATAACTGGTCGTTTTTCGCCCCCTTGCTGCTGCTACCAATGCCTGGATGGGAAAGCACAGTAGGGCACTCATTCCGTGTAGGCAGTCCCTTATCTTAGCCAGTGCAAAAGTGGGCAGATTTACAGCCCTTATTTATGGTGTTAGCAGTAAGCCAATACACCATACAATCAATACACAATCAATTTTCATATCTGGAGGCAGACAGAAGGGCAAAACTCAGCAGTCATCTTTCTAGCCCTACGGTGACAAATGACCGCGTGGCAGTTCTGCTTATAAAACACTCCTGGTGTATCATGTAAAAGATCAGGCCACTGACTTAATGCATGAGAAGAGGCACTGACTATGCCACAGTAAGGCAATTCTGGCCCTGTCTGACTCCCCTGTTGTGACTGCAGCTGTGTTTACTTACTGAGTAACAGAACTTCTTACTGAACCTCCTTGCTTTGCTATTGTCCTTTGACAAGCTTATCGTCTTCCAGTTTCTGCCTGGGCACCTCATTGCAACAGTCAAGAAACACAAAGAATATTATACAAGAGCTCAGATAAGCTCTTACCGAGTATTGGAAATGCATCCACTTCTCATTTTTACTGTTTGACTCTACCAGCCTGATGGGCAGCTGCAGACAGCTTCTCTTGGAGGAAGGGTTGGGCTCAGGGACCGACAGGAAACAGAAGTCCATAATACCAAATAGCAAAAGAGCAAAAGCAGAGGGAATCCAAGCTCAGGTAAAGTAAAAATCATCACCTTACAGATTACCCTCAACTTCCTGTCTCCTAGGGTCTACTTGAGATGTTCTCTGGCTTTTTCCAAGTGTTTCATTTAAGCCTGGTGCATTCGTAAAACTACAGTAAGCGTAACTTGGAGGGACAGCCTCATCTGAATAGAGCCAAACAGGTTTGTGAAGGCTTGCAGTCAGTGTCCAAGCAGTAGCAGAGCTAAGGAGCTGTTGTGAGACAAGTTGTTACCGTTTCCATGCCTTTTTCAGTTAGCGATGAAAGAGAAAAGATATTTTAGATTGGATCAGCTGTAGTAAATTCTTGGGTTACCACGTGCTAGTGTAAAAACCAGCCTTAAGAATACCGTGCTCCTCCAAGCTGATTCCTCTGTAACAAGTGGACATGCACTGATTATTCTGGCTAGCAGAAGAAATCAAACCAGGACACTGCCTTTTTCTCTGCCTGGCTAAAAAAGTTGCAGTGCTGCCTCAGGGGGGAATGGTCTTTTCCAAAGAATGAGTTTTCCCTGTCATAGACAGTAAACCCATTTGAGATCCTTTGTGGCTGTCATTTTTTAACAGGTTTGGTTCTATGTTTTAAAGTGCTGTGACAAAGGTGACAAATTTGGGTGGCATTTGTCCCTGAAAAATACTGAAAGCAGAAAAGCAAGTGCATCTCCAGCAGAGGCCAGCGGGTATTTCAAAATAAAACAACTTCTCAAAATGTGTGCCAAATGCTGTTTCAGAGACCTGTATAGACTTGTTTCTAGAAGCGCGCTCAGCTCTCACTTGCACCAGGCCCAGGTATCCACATGTGGTACCACCCCTCAGTGCCTTGTCGTTCATCATATCATGGTCCTCTCTGCCAATTCATTTCTTTTCCTGCAGTTCTGCTTCTCACTTTATTTTCTGACACTGAGTTTTGTATTTGTCAGTGCATAAATAGAACCGGGATTGTAAAAATATTCTGCTTGGCAGCTGGGCTTGGCAGTTCCAATCAATTAGGACCATTAGTCATGATGGGATGGAGAAGGCAGCCCAGGCCCAGGGCATATAAATGTTCTCAGGGCCCAAAAATTCTCTTGGCAGCCCAAGACCCAAGCGATTCAGCCTGCTTAAATTACTCCATTTTCCAGTGTGCTTGTGCTGGTCTAGTGTGGTTTGCCTCATACTTCTGGGGTGAGTGGGACCTCCGGAATTGTTTCTGTAATGCTACAAGGCATCTACCTACCTTGGGTCCTGAGGGTGAGCAGCAGGGATAGCGGAGGTGGTTGACAGGTCTCTGGTGAACAGTCCCTGTGGATGTGAATGTGGATGGGCAGCCTGAGGAGCTGCAGAAGTGCCCAGCTTCCCACACCCACACTGTGGTTATGGTCAGCCTTCACAAAAGTAATGAAGGTGGCACTTCTAGCTCAACTTCATCTGCAGCCCTGCTCAGCTTCTACAGTGAAGTATGGTCCAGCCCAGTCAAGGCATGGAGAAAAGCCATGTAGGAAATACATTAAAACAAAGAAAGCTGGCGGAGGTCCAGCCAACAGCTCACCCTTTGCCTCTGACTAATCATTGAACAATTCCTAGCACTGATTTTAGGGGCATATAGCGCGCCAGTCCAATGTGTGGTAAATTAATATTAGCTGTTCCTCGGAGTTGTGTTGGCATCTGCCACACAAGTGAATTACAATCAAGATAACTTACCTACATGTTTGCTTACATGCCTTCTATAGACTCAGCCACAAGGAAAAAAGGTGTTTCCAACAACTATCTGTCTGCCCACAGCTGGGGCAGCACGTACATGCATTGCAACACCGTGTTGTGTTAGTCCATCTCAGCTGTTGCGCAGAGCACAGGGGGAGACCAGGACCAAAATAACTACATTACCACCGTAGCTATGGATTCCTTGGTTTCACTTGGCAGCAGATGCACCTTGTGAAACATAGGTTCAATGTCTCCCATGTGGGCTGCCTGACCTGATACCAGCTCTAGCACCCAGCTTTCAGAAACGGTTCTGGGTACTGCAGACTGGTAGTGATTAGCGCAAGGACAGAAGAGCTCAAATTCATCTGCCAGCTCAACACAGGGTATTGCTTTGAATTTAACATGGACTATGGTTGATGAGGAAAAGAAAGCGTTCTTTGTACCAGCTCTGCCTATGCTGCGGTCAGTGGGTACCCACGTGCAGCACAGACTGTATACTGTACACACAGAGCTGTGTGTGCTATATGCACATAGGAATAGCTGACCCTTTCTATCAGATCATAAAATGTTTGTTCTGGAAAACCATTCTGCTGGAAATGGTGCTCTGGTTCCAGCAGCAGTCTTACTTTGCTGAATTGATGGTTCAGACACTGTTCTTGTGGGCAGATTGGTCTCAAGCTCTAAGGACAGCCAGGCATGACCGTATCTGGATCTTGTCTGGTCTCTCTCTCAATCTGGTCATTTCAGGCAGCCCTTCTCCGGTTCTCAATATGGTTCCCAGGGTTTCCACATCTGAACGAGCCCATGACCAAAATTATAACCACAGGATCCAGGCAACAGATTCAGATCATCTCTCAGATTAACCTACATTAGGATCCATCCTCTTGGTTGCTAACTGCAGGCTACCTTAGAGGCATCTTCCAATAAAATTCGTAACAGACTTATTCACTGGAGTGAGGTATTTTCCCAGTTTTGGTTCTTGCCCAAAAAAAGCATGCTTTAATTTAACATATTTTTTTCCCTCTGGCACTGTAAGTTCTATTTGACCTGCTCTTTTCTCCTGTCAAAGAATTCTACTTTGTGTCCCTGTGCTATGAGTATTCATGTTCTTTGTTAGCCCCTGCTTAAGCTTTGCTAAACCCTGGATTGCTTACTTGCCCAACAAATATATGGGTCTCATTTACCTTTTACAGTAACCAAAACTGAAATTATTGATTACCTGTTTCCTTCAGAACACGTTGTTAAACTGCTTCACTTCCAAACCAGCAAAACTGCAAACAGCAGAAAGCCCCCCTGAAAATGTAAAAAGGTCAATGGTGCATTTGATGACATGAGTGCTTATGAAGCCACATAATTCATTTGTTACTACAGAACTTGTTCCTAGGGGAATTAACATTTGCCAATAAATATACCATATGCTGGATTCTGTATGGAGATATTTTAAGCTACCTTACTAAGTCATTAAGGATATCCCATGACAACTATGACTAAAATGGGCCAAACACACCAGGGTTCCTTAGACCAGTGAAACATGTGGGTTAAAGGATGAAGTCATGTCTCATTCGTGTACCAATTCTTCAGTGAGACGTTTACAATTAAATAGCTTGCTTGTGACTTGTCTTTTGGGAAGAACTATTACTCCTCTATGAGGACATGGACTTAACCCTTCCTTCTCTCCAGGAGGAAAGGAAAGGAGAAAGAACATAGGTGAAGGTAACAGAGAATTTGACCAGCAATTAGTGGCCAATGTGGTTTAGATTCTAACAAGAACCGCGGAAATCGAAGAGGGGTTATTATCAGTTTCCTATTACTGTTGAACTCTAACCTATTTTTTGAATCAAAAGACCAAATAAAAGGAATAAAACTAATTTTTGGAAGTTGGCCTGTCAGAGGAAGAGCTCATGTGTTCCACTTTCCTGCTGTCATACTCTTTCCTCCGCAAAGTTGCCTGAAACTGCAGAGGGAGAAAATGGGCTTTCCAGTGCCGGCAGCAGGAAGCTCTGTGAGACAGACACAGGCATGAGCTCACTCATGCTCCGTAGCAGCCTGTACCAACCGGCCGAGAAAATCTTTTTGCAGATGGTGAGAAAGCATCAAATTGCTTCTTTGGATCTCAGCTACCCTCCTTGACTCTCGGGCCAAAATAGTTAATATCTCCATTGCCTCTCCCCAGCCTCTCCCATGTTATGCTCTGCCGGTAAATGAAACAATGGCTCTTTAAACCACATAACCTGTCCTGGTGCATGTACGGACCCAAGTGCTTGCACAAAACCATGTTTGCTTTTGATATGTAAAGACGTTATATACACACACCCAACACTGCATGTGCTGAACTAAAACCTAAATCCCATCACTGGAGACAAATTCTTTGAAGAACTAAGAATGACTAGGGGCAGGTCCACAGCATGTGAGAAACTCTGAGGATCTCTGGAGATGAAAGGCATTACTTAATTGTAAATACTGGGAAAAATTCCCAGTATAGCTGAAAATTAATGACAAAATTCCCAAGGAACTTCATTAGATGGAATATTTGGCTCACATGACATAGTACAGATGGCTAAATTTTATCATGATGGATACAGTGTAAATGACTGAATAACAGAGGAAAAGAAACAATGAAATAAAAACAAAAGTAGTGTATATTTTCTAAAGTGACCTTAAAATGGATGCTCAAAATAGATGCAATGTTAAGCTTTTACCTTTTTGAGAACCTTTTTGTTCTGTTTAACTTTCTCTTTGCACTAAGAGAGATTTCCTGAAGGAAACCATGCTACGCTAGCACAGAAGCTTCCAGTTCAGATAATATTCAGATGAATGCGTGTACTACCTGTAAAAATATATATGGCTCCTTTTCTTTATGTACTATGTAGAATTCATGTGAGAACTAGCAGAAACTTGGCAAATCTGAGAGGAAAACAGAATAAGAGAAGAATGGTATGTGGCTGCTTATCTGTTTAAGCTTATTCTTAAATGTGAAAAACTTTCAATAAAGCCAAACCCAAGCAATTAACAAGCAGGTAATCCTGTTGGCCTGACCAGTCCAGAAATGGCATTATTTCAGCGCTACAAAAGAAATGGTTCATAAAACTGGCATATGGGACACTTTTTCCAAACTAAATTTAGAATAGTTGCAATAGCCAAAAAGAATCGAGGCCAGAGCCCTACATGAAAGCACTGTTCTGAACAGAACAAAGTGAGCTGATTAACAGATTTTTTTTTTTTTTTTTGGCCTTTTTATGCTGTGGAAGCTGCTGTGTCTTTCTTTTTTGTCTCCTATACTTCAAATAACTCTTCATGTCATGGTGTTTGAATAGATGAAAGTTGTAGCGTACCTGGCAATTTAAAATGAATGCTGCGTAAGCGATCCATTCCTCCTGCCATCATGGGCGGTACACAGAAGAAATGATAGATTTTCTGCATGTGTTTTGGAATACAGAGTACTTGCGAGTCCACATTATCTTGACCATTACAGAATGGTTCTGCTCTGAGACATGTCAGGGAAATGACACTGAATGGGCTTTCAGCAAAAAACAGTGTCTGACAGCCTGACTACTTGCAAATCATTAAGTTGCCAATTTTTTTTCATTCCTATCAATAAAGTAAGATAGAAAGCAGAATGAAGATGTGTAGCCAGATAGGCAGTTAGCAAATCCAACATCTTGAGAGCAGAGGATGTTGATTAGCTGTGGTAGCTGTGAGAACCCATCTCATCCAGGTAGTTATGATGCCTCTGAGATCTGCAGGTCTATTGCTTGGAGCAGTACCATGATTTTTGGCTGCCAGATTTTTTTTCCAGCAGTCATTGCTACAGCCACTGTAGACTTCTAAATCACTATTTTGGCTGATGAAACAGGGAAGGCTTGAGTTCATCATCCACAGGCTTGATCTCACTGCTCTGCAGGTGTCAGGCCCTGGCGCCCAGGCAGAGAGGATCTCTGCTGCCTTTTCAGCCATGTTGTAACACAGGCCAATTACAAGCACTGTGGTTATAAAAGACAATGCATTTCCCCCCCCCAGGATTCTGGCCACCGAAATGTACATTATTATTAACAAGTTTTTAAACACTAACGTATCAATGTAGACATGCCCTTTTCAATAACAACAGGTTTTCTCTGGTTTGAAGGTGGTCTCAAACACCCTTTTTGTTCTCCCTCAAGAAGACTGCACCCCAACGAAGCACATAAGCACGTGCTTCCGTGTTGATTTGGTCAAACCATTCACGTTTGCACTAAGTATTGCACTAACTTAGAATAAAACAAAATGATTACTAGTGAGTTTGCCTTTGTTCAGGAATATTTTGTCGTCAGCTGATAGGAAGTTACTCTCTTCTCGTCTTTCCCCCACCCTAAGGAAAACAGAACAAATCAGCAAAGTCTCATTACTATGCATAGCTATCACTGTTTTGGAAACTCGCATAATCTTGTGCTACCTTTATCCTGAGCACTGCTTGCCACTTTCAGAGCCACCCTGAAATTTTACACACTCTGTCTCCCTCTGGTGACCAACGAGGCCACACGGCAGCGAGCAACTCCGTGCTGCCCTGGCTTGTCTGTCACTCTGGCTTCCCTGTCCCTCGTGTTCTACATGCAGAATACTGTTAATTTCCCACTTAAAATTCAAATGGTTGTATGCAAACAATGTCTGCATTCTTCCCCAGAAACTTTCTTTTTTTTTTTAAACAGCATGGTCCCTGCAATAATAATTTTGTCAACGGTTTGCTGAAATATGTTCCTGTAATACTTCAATGCCAGAAGCAGGAGACCACATTAAAGAGCTATTCTCTAAAACCTGGAGCACACTGCACTTGAAGTGGCACCTAAAAAGCATCTGGAATACAGAAAGTAATACTACAAGGACAGTTGCTGATTGGATGATCATATTACTGACTTATGATTTTGCAGTTACTGGGTTTCAAATATAATTTCAATGCATACAGTTTGAACCTAATTTCTAAAATGTTTGTGTGTAAAATCTTTCCAAACTTATATTGAATCAAGCTCTAAATATATCATTAGGAAAATTTTGGCTCCTAAGAAGGCTTTTATGTGAAATATTTCTTAAACAGCTCCCTGGTGCCTTGCACAGCATGCCTTCACTGCTTTGAAGTTACCGTTATTCTCAACAAGCAGCGTTTGAGTGACGTATGTTCTGCTGCATAATTGCATATGAGGAACACAAAATGCCAGAGAAAACCTGTTAGTTTAACAGGTAGCTGCCACGTTATAGCTTATACCTGTGTGAGATCTTAAATTCTTCAGAGAGATAGATATACACACACATTTACATTTACATTTACATTTACATTTACATTTACATACACATACACAATGCTCTCTCCCTCTCTCTCCATCCGCTCATCCATCTAGAGGACAAAGGTAAAAGTGAAAAATTGTTCTCTGTTAGAAATGGATTTCTCCTATTTCTGGACCCCTGTGCTCTCTTTTGCTTTCACAATAAATTCATTCTGTTCCAGTACCTGACTTAACAGTCCAAGAGATGGTGACTTCCAACACCTTCAAAAGGTGCAGTTACAGGAGAAGCATGAAGTGGCCTTTTGACTGCCAAGCACTTCTCTAAGAGACAGTGATGGAGATCTCCAAGTGGCTTAGCTTCTTTGGCTTTAATCGACACCAAACTCTCTTCCCTCAATATCTGCGGGATGTGGCCTGGTCCTTGTTTTAAAGGCTGTTCAGAGCAGATAACAGACGCATTAAACACACCCAGGTTCTGGCCTAAAAATTTTATGTTCAAGTACAAATCTCTCCTCTCTTTCTATTGAAAATGGCTGGAAAGGGATGAATAACAGCTCATGTGGAAAATTTCTTTACCCAAGGAAACCAGAAATTCAAAAAGAGCAAGAGTCACTACTTTTCCAGTAGTGGACTTTTATAAATAAAACCTCAAAATAAATTGGAACGTATGCAAGCATTTGATCCTCAGGTGGATCTTTTCTGTATTTAACACTGCCTAATGAAATACATGCATATTTTATGTTTGTTGTAAAAGTATAATAAAAAGTAAAGGAGGAGAAGGCCTGGGTTTTTATATTGCTATAGCATAAAAAACATTTTCTCCCTGTTTCTTTTTATGTGGACTCCGTTGCAGCATTTGCTTATCTTGTTCATATGAAGACAGCAGAAGCTTTCAGTGTGGGTACCTACACTGAAATTTCTTTCTGAGTATTCTTTGTACACAGTGTCTTTTAATGCTTTGAAGTACTCCTTAAGGCACTTACCTTCAGCACCATCAGGCTTGTGAAGACATGGCACAATTCTACTAAAACTAGCAAAAATTACCTCCAGTGCTGACACTGGATGTCACGGTGGCAATTTACCATCAATGAATTTGAGATGCCCATGAATACAATTGACTGTTTTTAGCTACTTCAATTTATAGAGGGAAAATAGCTTCAGAAAAGCAGCTTAGGAGAGGGTGCCTGGGAACTCATCAGGCACACACTTTCAAGCCAGTGAGACACCCAAGTGACTTTTAGGTGAGACCAATCAGCACTTTGTGCACAGCACTGCTTGTATTTTGTTTAAAAACAATGCACTTAGAATTATTTCGTGCAAATGCATTCCCAGGGGATCCAGAAATTATAGGCTATAGATTTTGAGGGTATTTCTTTCTCCTGTTAATGTTTATGAGGTCAAAGAACAATTATGAACTGTAACAACATCTGTAAGGGGGGCTCTAAAGAGTATTCTCATTATCAAGGGTCTCAGAAAGTAGTTCATACAAATGTAGCTGCCTCAGCCCACAGTTTTGGGGTCAAATCTTCACTCTAAGATAAAGTTTGTTGTCTCCTCTAGGAGAACTGTCAGGCATCATGCTCTGGGAAACAAAAGAGCTTGGCTGATTTGTTTACCTGGTCTTGCCCAGGTAGATAAACGACCTGGAGTGACACAGATGTAACCAGCCTCCTATTGTTTATTGCCAGGTGAGACCTTCTGGGCAACATCAGTGAATCAGGCCCTGACACCAGCAGTAAACAGTGAGCGGTGCAGCAAGTGCTCTGCAGAACAGGGTACCCAAGAGAGTTAGTAGTACCTGTAACAGATTTACCCAAGGGCATCATACAAACATTTCCCTCTGAAAAACAGGAAAAGGCTCACCAACAGCCTGTTTTACACATGTGCCCTCTTAGTGCAGCTCCTATTTTCTGCACAGGCCTTGCTTGTATTCCTGGTAAAGCAGGCAGTTGGGCACTAGCACTGCTGCCACTTTGCAGGTGTCAGGGCAATGGAAATGATACTGGCTATTGCTAAGAGAGAGGTGGGAGTACTTTTGGCAGCAGCTATTGCTGAAATGCCATTCTCCTGTCCTCTTTTCCTCCCAGAACCTGTCAGCAGCAGCAGCAAGCCTAGCTTTCAAAAGCCCTTCACCAGTGTACCCTTTTCATGCCAAGATCTCAACCTTTTATCGCCAGAATGGCAAAAGTAACTTCTCCCTGTGCCGCTGGCAGTAGCCATATTTATCTTGTTGATATATCTAAGATGCTTTTTTATGCATATGTCCAGCAAGGGAAAGACAGAATCCATGTTTGAGCAACAGGGAAAGGAAGTGAGGGCTAAATACAGGACCAGGATCACTCCTAGAATTGCCACTCTCTCATCCCAGACTTGCTCTACTAGCTTGCTTGGGCAGTGGCAGCTTCTCTTCACCAAAATGGGCACTTTTAGTTGCTGCTGGAGGCTCTTTGTTTTCACTAAACCTGGACTGATAGTTTACCCTCAGTGAGTAATCTTTCCTCTTTTCTCCTGTGCCACTACTGCATGTGCAGCGAAATCTGTGGATCCTGTAAAAGAACCTTTTCTTATAGCTCAGAAACCTGGCACCTAGGTAAAAACTGGCCTTGCACTGAGCAAAAATTTTATCTGGTTTCTTAATGGACCAGAAACATACTTTAGAAGCTGCCACAATTTGGGTAGACATTTTCAAGGAAGGCTAAAGTTATGTCACTTATTTGATTCCTTAGCAAACCTCTTTGTGAATATTATTTGATCAATGTTCTTAGATAATAAATGCCATATCACAGACCTCTGGCAGAATTTTTGCTTGTCTTGACAGTGCTATAAAAGCCACGAGTTGTAAAGACCTCAACAGTTTTCTCTCTTAAGCTGATTCTGCCACAATTGGATCACAGGCCCATTAAAAGACAGCAGCCTGAAAGGGATCTCAGGAGGTCATTCAAGTTCACCCACCTGCCCCATGGCATTTCTGATGGTTGTTTCTGGCATGTCATTTCTGACAGTTGTTTCTCCCACCTGTTCTTAAAATGCTCCAATTACGACTCTCTCACATCTTCCCTCAGGCTATTGATTCCAGCGCTATCATTACTTGTGGGAAGTTTTGCTAACACATAACCTGCATCCCCTTTGCTACATTTCTATACTCACTTCTACCCATAGTAGACAGTGTGCAGAGCAACAAAGAATGGCATTTATTCCCATACTCCATTTTAGCTGCGTACTGTGTACAGTTGTCTTGGTTTTGTCACTTGCTTTTTTTTTTTTTTGGTAAGTAACTCCTTTTCAGTGTTTCCTTATGGCTTTGCACTTGTGCACATTCGTGTTTCACTGTTTAATATATTTCTAGATCCACTGTCCTTATCCACAGCTGAGAAGAAAAACGTAAAGATTGTCTTCTTCTACCGCATGTCCATACAGATATCTGCATGCATATGCAGATCCATACTGTATACAGATGGGCCACAGCTTTTTGCATTGGATAACCCCTGAGCTGGTCCCTACTCCGCAGTTTTTCAAGGTTCTACAGTTATCTGTACACCGTCGACATGCAAGTTTATGTTCATGTCTATACAGGAGGGAGGGTAGTAAACTCCTTTCACACTCTTCCCTTCCCTTCCAGACCCACGACTTTATTTTGTCTTTTCTTGGAGCAGTATTGTTGACTGACAAAAGAGATATGTAAAAGCTAGCTCTGTGTTCTAACAGCCTCAGGATTTCTTATCAGTTTCCCAAATATACACAGAATAATTATTTTCCTTCCTCCTGTACACTGCTTGCCAGTAAGCATGCTGGCAAAACACCTAGCAGTTAGAGTGGGAAAGGAAGTGGCTGTGCAGATGTCAAAGACAAAGAGAAACATTTTCTTCAGGAAACAGATGGTTTGAGCTAGTATTTATAACTGTCCATACATGTTAGACAAAAGTAGTCCATGTTACAAAATCTGGAGTATCTGGAAAACGGGTGATGCATTATTAAATGTGCGCAGGGAGGACAGATGGTGGATGCTGTGTATGTAGCACCCACTCTGTATTTGGAAGAGGTTGTGCGGCATATTAAGAACTTACCTGATTTTTCCTGGCTTCAGTGTCTGATACTTGGGTCAAAGTTATTTATTGACCAGTCAATGCAATAAAGAAAAGATGGGTACAAATAGTGGGCAGTATCTCTGGTGTATGCAAGATGGTGAGATGGCTGTGATAATGTGCAGAGGATGAACTGCAAATTATCCAGTTCTTGGGCAATTTATAGTCAACATAGTCTGTGTTTGACCGATATTTTTGTTACAGGGCATGTGCTATACTCACTTTTTGTGCACAATTGTGTACTTATTTGCAACTTCAAAATGCATTTATAAACAGGAAACAAGGTTATACAAAAGCTAATTACGTAACAGGCTCTACTTGGGTACAGTTGAGGCACAGTTAGAAAGACATTTCTAAACTGACAATAGGAAATGCAATATACTTTGAGAAATTATTCCTATTACGTCATTGAGAAACCATTTCATGACAGACAATTAAGCCTTGTAGTTTGGTGCTACAAATGCAGGGACTACATTTTTCACAGACCTTTCTGTCAAATTTTCATCAAGTAGGTTTTAAAAAAGGCTAAGAAATATTTCAAGGGTACTAAGAGCTGAATCTCAGTCTACATTGAGGCAAAAGTTGTTTCACCATGAGATCCATTCACTAATCCATTAATTCATACCTAGCATATGATGTGCTGACATTTTTACTTCACTTTTGACTGTATTGTATGGCCATATTCTGACATTGCTGTAATGGTAGGTGATGAAACATGCAACAAATCAGCTCTCAGAGAACATGTTTCTGAGACAGTTACCATTTTATTATAAATAAGTGGATGTTGGAGTATTTTTTTTTACTGTTATGCTGCCAATCGCATTTTGTTATGCCATTGATCTTATGTCAGCTTGATGTTACGAAAAGGTTTCTGAATGACAGTTACAGTGAAATGAATATTAAATCTACACTGTCTAGCTTGTCTTCATCTCCTTCATACACCAACTATGATGACTATAGCTATTTTATTAATCAGTAACCTAGTAAACCAATGTATTTGCCTTCTAATATGGAGACTGAAAGGCAGATACTCTACTAATGCAGGACAAAGCATAGCCCACCATCCTGCTGATGAAACGAAGTACCACACTTGCAGTTTTGATACTGCATGCATGCATCTGCTGCCCATTTCAAACACCTGAAACAAACAAATGAATCAGCCAACCATGAAAAAACAAGGCTCCTATCAAATGATTTTCATTCTTCAAAAGAGGAGAGCCAGAGATTACATGAAATTGGGAATTCACTACTGCTCTCCCACACCCTATTTATTGCCTTTGGTACAGAACTACAGGAAAAATACAGAGAGGTCTTATTCTGAAATCTTTGGGGGTGATAGAACATGAAAAGCCATTCTTTGCATCTGTGATGTCCACAGATACTCTTTTACTAGGACACACATTGGTTCACTAGCAAATTACTTCACTACCTTCTGTGGGGGGAAACATAGTGACTAAGGATGAGGAAAAGGCTGAGGTACTTGATTCCTTCATTGCCTCAGTCTTTAATAATGAAACCAGTTCTTCTCAGGGTACCCAGCCCCCTGAGCTGGGAGACAGGGACAGGGAGCAGAATGAAGCCCCCATAATCCAAGGGGAAATGGATAGTGACCTGCTACACTGCTGAGACATACACAAGTCCATGGGACCAGATGGGATCCACCCAAGGGTACTGAGGGAGCTGGTGGAAGTGATCACCAAGCCCCTTTCCATAATTTATCAGCAGTCCTGGCTAACTGGGGAGGTCCCAGTTGACTGGAGGCTGGCAAATGTGACGATGTCCATCTACAAGAAGGGCTGGAAGGAGGATCTGGGGAACTACAGGCCTATCAGTCTGACCTCAGTGCCAGGGAAGGTTATGGAGCAGATCTTCTTGAGTCCCATCACACAGCACATCCAGGGCAGCCAGAATAATAAGGCCCAGTAAACATGGGTTTATGAAAGGCAGGTCCTGCTTGACTAACCTGATCTCCTTCTGTGACAAGGTGACCCACCTAGTAGACGAGGGAAAGGCTGTGGACATTGTCTACCTGGACTTTAGTAAAGCCTTTGACACCGTTTCCCACAGCATTCTCCTGGAGAAACTGGCTGCCCATGGCTTGGATGGGCATATTCTTCACTGGGTAAAAAACTGGCTGGATGACTGGGCCCAAAGGGTTGTGGTGAATGGAGTTATATCTGTTACATGGCTGGTCACAAGTGGTGTTCCCCAGGGCTCAGTATTGGGGCCAGTTCTGTTTAACATCTTTATCAATGACTTGGATGAGGGGATCGAGGGCATCCTCAGTAAATTTGCAGAAGACTCCAAGCTGGGTGGAAGTGTTGATCTGCTTGATTGACAGAACAATCTGGATGGGCTGAATCAATGGGCCAGCTGTGTGAGATTCAACAAGACCAGGTGCCGGGTCCTCCACTTGGGTCACAACAACCCCATGCAACGCTACAGGCTTGGGGAAGAGTGGCTGGAAAGCTGCCCAGTGGAAAAAGACCTGGGATTTTTGGTCAACAGCCAGCTGAATACGAGCCAGCCAGGGTACCCAGGTGGCCAAGAAGGCCAACAGCATCCTGGCTTGCATCAGAAATAGTGTGGCCATCAGGACTAGGGAAGTAATTTTCCCCCTGTACTGAGCACTGGTAAGGCCACACTTCAAATCCTGTGTTGGGTTTTGGGCCTCTCACTACAAAAAGGACATTGAGGCACTGGAGCATGTCCAGAGAAGGGCAACAAAGCTGCTGAAGGGTCTGGAGTACAATGCTTATGAGGGGCAGCTGAGGGAACTGGGGTTGTTTAGCCTGGAGAAAAGGAGGATGAAGGGAGACCTTATCACCCTCTACAACTATCTGAAAGGAGGTTGTAGTGAAGTGGGTGTTGGGTCTCTTCTCCCAAGTAACAAGCCATAGGACGAGAGGAAATGGCCTCAAGTTGCTCTAGGGGACGTTTAGATATGATACTAGGAAAAATTTCTTCACCAAAAGGGTTGTCAAGCACTAGAATGGGCTGCCCAGGGAAGTGCTTGAGTCCCCGTCCCTGGAGGTATTTAAAAGACATGTAGATGTGGTTCTTAGGACATGGTTTAGTGGTGGACTTGGCAGTGCTAGGTTAATGGTTGGACTTGATGATCTTAAAGGTCTTTTCCAACCTAAATGATTCTATGATTCTATGGATCAGAAATTTCTGAGTGGAGAAGGGAGGAGCTTTTCTGCCAGGGGTTGTAATCAAAAGTGTTTTGTGCTCCTGTTAAAAGCTTTGGCTAACTGATATTTTCTGAAGATGTTTGCTGAAAAATCCCTGATCAGCTCTTCTGCCTCTGGGAAATGCTTATGCTTTGCTGACAGAAGCCTGACTTAGACTCATGCCAAGAAGGATCTGCCTGGAGGATTATAAACCAAACACAAGGAGTTATGGCACCTGGATTCTATAGCTACTAAGGATACAAATATGCAGAGTACACGCTTCAGCCAGCTGAAGATCACAGAATCGGCATTTCTCTAATAGGCATGACATCAGAGTGTACCACATGTAGGCTTTGGGGCCCCTAGGTAGGAAAGAAACTACAAATTAGGAACAATAAAATCAGCAGTTTATACAACATGAGTTCACCTTCTCCAGAGATAAAACCCTCCAGACACTACTTTTCATGCTTACATCAAGTTGGCCTCTCTTTTGCAACACCTAGCCCTGAAACTGCTTTCTGCCCCAGCGTGCTGAGGAACTGCGGACAGCCATATGAGCAGCACATGTAGCTCTCACTCAGAACAGCCAGCCCTCCCCAGCTGTATTCAATTATTGAATTATCTGGGATGGGAGTCTTTGACACAACATCAATTACCTAGCAGGTATCTTTAACCACAGACCCTGAACATCTTCTGGCATCCCCATTCTATCTCATTTAGTAATCTCTACTGCCCTGAGATACTTGCATAATTTGATTCACCGTGTGCTGAATGCAAATATACTCTAGAAACTACTACCCTGCAGAGAGCAGGTGACTTGGTCCTCAGTCCCCAGAATAGGCGATTTCTTTCTTCCAGGACTCGACAAAACTTACGCCTTGGTCTGTTTCAAATCCTTTCACAGAAGTTCGGTTTTATCCCCTGCTTCAGCTAGATACTACAGATAGCTGCGGCAGACTTTACACATCTCCAGTCAGTCAAGATCACTCAGCAGGATTGCTGCTTCTGCCATTCGCATGACCATAGTCAACACTCTTCACACTCTCAAAAATGCAAATTGCCAATTTGTTTTAAGACCATCTACCAGACACAGGCTCTCTCCTTCTTATGCTCTCTTTCAGCACTCTGGCAATTGCAGCACATGTGTCTCTTCTCACTTTGCATTCAGATTTTTCATACGCATGTAGACGACAGGAGGCCCCGTTAGAGGTATTGCTGTTCCTGGCTGACAGATATTTTTGGAGGTTTGGTTGTTTCTTTAAACAACACAGCTCAGGTCAGCTAGAGTGCTAGGTTTATTACTTTAGCTTAAAAGTCAAAGTGTTGCCAAGTGACAGATAAGAACTGTGGAAAGAAACTCAGAATTTCATTTCTGTAAGTGCACACTTTTATTATTTCTATTGGGGGGGGTGGGTTTGCTGATCTTTCAGCTGGCTCAGTTTTATCCAGTAGTACTCTGTGCTTATCCAAAGCCTATAAGCAGGGTGCCTGGGGCATTCAGTCATCTTGGTCCATGGCAGCTGTATAGCCAAACATGACATCACTCTGAAGAGTGATCCAAAGAAAGACATTTATCTCATTTAATTAAAGGCATCCAAATACTAAGTAACTCTTCCAAGAGCTCTACTACCTCAACTTCCCCTGTAGTTAGTAGGAAGGGACTGGTACTCCTGTAAATGAGATATCTATAATAGGTAGGATGAATCCCATTCAGGAAGTCCCTCTCTGTTCTCACTGACCAGAAACGAAGCCCAATGGTCAAGATGAACACAGCAAAAAACAGGCAAGAGAAACTGCACAGAAAGCAACTCCATTGTACTTAATAAAAATCCTCTTGAGTGTCCACATTATTTACTTACTAGTTCTGCAATTGCAGGAATTTAATTTGCATAATCTCATAATTTTTTTATGTCCCTGCCCACTGCAGGGAGGTTGGATCTAGATGATCTTTAGAGGTCCCTTCCAACCTAAACCACTCTATGATTCTATAATTGTTTTTGTGATAAAAAATTTCCTTGGCAAACTTCCCATGACTTCCCTATGTCCTATTAGAACAGTCAGTAAAATAAATCGTCATATATTTGGATCTTTCTCATCAAACTGTAGTAGTCTTCAAATGGAAATAGATCAATATAACCAAAATAAAGCAATTATATACATACATATTTGATATAAATAAATGTGTCAAGTAAAGATTGCCTAGTAACCTGCTTTTGGATGTTGTGCTGTCTGACACATTTGCAGAATATATTCATAGTTTACCAGAAAAAAGTGAATTCATTAAGAGATTGCACTTTCTCTGAAAGGTTCAGAGAACATCCAATCAAAGGATCATGACAGCTTTAAGAGGATATGGACTAGGTCTTAGCAGATTACTCAGTACTTTGAACAGAGCTGAGCATATTGCCAGTGTTAGGCAAGTAACAATAAATGGTAATTTAAAATTGCACTTATGCTTTTCTCTTATTTCTACACATTTTAAAGCTGAAAAGGGACGACTAAACATTAAAGCAATTCTTGACTCAACTGATTGACTGGACTGAAATCCTGGTACTGGACGTTGCCTTATTATCAAAGAACACCAAAAAGACCAGCAAAACACTTAAAGCTCAAAAGATGCAACAGTGAAATCTGAGAAGTATCTGTACTCAGTGTGTCCTATTAACACTGTCTTTATTTTCTTTTTACAAAAAATAGAAATAACAACAGACAAAACATACTCAAAAAAAAATCAATGCTTTTGCCTTGGTCTCACTAAGGAGCTGAGCAGGCAGAGTCCTGGCTGAAACTTTGACAGTATATGCCATTGACAAAGGGAAATAAACATATATGACAATATATCCATGCAAGACACAAAATACAAAATGTGTTCTGTGGCCCAACAAACATTTTGGAGGTTGCCTGTGTCATAACAATTTTCAAATTGTTACTTTTGCTCACCCATGCCTTTACACAGCACAGCTTACAAACAAGTTACATATACACATATATCATAAAAAAGTTTTGTATATGGTCTAACTGCTACAAATTAAGGCATTCTAACAGCTGCTGTTTTGCTGGTGAGGGGTATGTCTCATATTAGTGTTTCAAAAGGATATATTTCAGGTATGTCAAACAAAGTGAGACATCATCAGAAGTGGTTTAGAGGAAGAATTCCTGCAGCTCTGTCTCTTCAGTACTCTTTTGACTGTTGGATTTCCGGCTTTTCCTATTGATGTCATCATGCCTGGAGGGAAAAAGAAGAGAATTACTCATGGTAATGCTAACAATATAGAGGGATTTGCCTTGTGTTTGTTTACCCTGTTTAATTCTGTTTGCAAGTATTCAACTCTGAATTAATCTTTCTGTCTGGGCTTATTCACAAAACACTTTTTAATACTGTAGATTCTTACTGACTTTCTTGTAGCTCCAATTCTGAAATCAAAACTGGAAACCAATGGGATGATGACGAGCTTTTTAAGTCATTGCATTAATTAGTACACTGTCATAATGTTCTGGTAATAATGGACAGAATGTCCAAAAAATCCTTGTCCTTTAGAAAAGTACCACAGTGATAAAAAGATCCTCTGCAACAAACATTAGACATATCCTGTTTGTTTCTGACTCTACCTGTACAGGAATCATCTAGTCCTCATTAATAACCATAAGAGAGAAACAAACACTTTCAGAAGGTGATTTGTTGGACTTACTTTATGTGTGCACAAAAGTAGAAGCTGGTGGAAAAGGCCATTGTAAAAATGGCAAGCAGTAATCCTCTTTCTGACATGGGGCCTATATCTCTTTTAACATTGTAATTTAGGTAAAACCTCAATTCAAATCGTTAAGGTTTTATTAGATACACAGAGGAGGATAATTTCTCTATAGTGTGTCTTCATTTCCACACTAGGTAAACTTAAATTAAAAAAAAAAAAAAAATTAAAAATCTATCTATTGTGTATGAGACTCAATAATAGCTTGCCAATTAAAGTAGAAAAACACTAAATATTTTTAACATTCATTTTCTTCACTTTCTTTCATATGTGTGTGTTCTGAATCCCCAGTATGTTCCCCTTCTCTTCAGTTGACCTTACAGCTGAAGGATTTTTGATTAAGCATCCAGCCCACAGCAACTTTTGAACAGGTTAAAAGGCTCATTACTGCTGAACAGCAAAACTCCTACAATACAATCATGACTAGCTGTTTTGTTGCTGCAAAGGACGTATCCTAGCGGGAAGTTAAAAACCCACAGCAAAGGGCAAGAGTATGTGTGTAAAAAGCTTGCCTTAAACCCTTGTGAGCCTGATTCCTGTAAATGAGAATAGCTTTATTCTAGTCTACAATCACCACAAAGAACCAAATATCCCCAAGAGAGCTGATACTTAGGATGCTTAGATAACCTTGTGGCTACTTCAGGATTTAACAGAAGCTGACCTTTTCAAGGACCACAGTTGTGGGTCCCAGCAAGAGGGCATGAGGGATCATTTTCTCTTAAAATCCTCTTCATCTAAATTACTGTTTCCACATACCCAAAGCAAGAGCAAAAAATATAGAACTGAGCTAAGAACAGTAGAATTTGTAGGACTGAGTTTGATGAGGTAAAAGAAGAGCACTTGACTTTTTGCCTCTACTCTTTGGCATGTAACATGCATTGCTGGTATCAACAGTATGTTTAGCATTAACCACGGAGCTTTATTAAAGGATGCTTTTAAGGCTAAGATAATTTGCATCAACTAACTACTGCTTTAGCTTAGACTTGCAGCGCTGAAAGACCCTGTGGGTGAGTCCCCCATGTAGAGGCTCACTAGGAACTCCAGAGACCCCATTTTGAAGAAGCTCTGCAGTTGCACTGTGATCTCAAAGAGGATCATTTTTAGGTAATGCAGATATCTCTAGGTGACAGTGCTGAACAGACATACCTTTTACAACTGTGCCTGCTGACCTGAAGGAAACATACTACCAATATCACTAATTACTAACCAAATTTCTAGTATCTTCTGTCGCCTGTGTCACCACAGGAATACTAAACATCTGCTCATGTAACTGGCACTGATGCATGTTCATTACAGTTCAGAATAGCAAAAACTGTAAATGGTCTGAGACAAGGCCTAAACTACTTTCATATTGATTTTATACTGTACTGGTTTGAATCATAACTATTTTATTAGATGTACAGATAACCATCCTTTTTCTAGAGTATATATCTGAAGCTGTAATTTATCCAGCAGTAGGTCTGGCAGTGGGATATCTGTTAGGTTACATCCACTTACTATTTTAGAAGCGTGCCCAGTTTACTATCTGACAGAAACGTGATGATAGATTCTGCTGATTGCCCCTGACGTATAAGCAATTTTTGCTGTTGAAAGCTGCAGCTAATACAGGGTTTTCTATTGATATGGTGAGTTAGTGCTTACTTTAATGTACTGCAGATTTCAGATGATTAAACGTATGGGAAAGAACTGTTCATTGGCATATACGTAAGATGGAAAAAACTACAAGCATTTGCTTGGAGTCGTAATATGCAAAAAACTAGCCAATCCTTCCAAAAGGGGAAAAATATCCTGATCCATCCTGCACATCCAAAATTTACCCTAGGCCTTAAGAAAAATAGGGTGTATCAAATTTTAAAAGGACATTAGAAAATTTAATACAATCCTCTACTATTAAGCTGTGACCAATCTGAAAAAGTAAACTACAAAGCCTTGATGTACTTGGGTATTTTGAATGAAAAGATAAAACAAACAAAATAAACTGAAGCAGAAGAAACTGGAAACTGGTGGACAGGAATGTCACCTGACTGAAGGTAGATTTTGTATAATGACTTCAGGTTTCAGAAGATGCTAGTAAAATCCCCTATATAAGGCTCTAAAGTAAAAATGGGTTTGGGACTGTGTCCAGAAATATAGGCCCCAATATAACAATCTACAAAGGTTTAAAACACCAAAGATGCACTGTTTTCTAGAAAGGTTCTTCTTCAAAATAGCTCTGAAATGGTAATTACACAGTCTCCCCAGACCATCCAGGGAAAATTCAGACAGTGTCCAGGGGCTTGTAGTGCACGTGGTGGTGATGTTCCTCTATTTAAATTTCACAGGCTACAGGGCAGCATGCTGTGAGCTAATGACAGGCACTCATTTTGTCATTCAAAAATCACAACACACGCTAAAAGGCGAAGGCTGTCTTGAAGCTCCGAGAGCCTTCAGGTCTGCGCTCTGATTACTGAAAAGCACAAAACATCTTCCATTCTTACGTGCTTTTTGGAAATCTCACGCTATGGACCCTGGCACACAATTTGCCCACTTCTGTCCTAATCTGTGGGTATAACAACAGCTTCCTTAAGCTGTGTCCCTCATGCACTCTGCTCCTTGTTTCCTACTCTGGTTTTCCACGTGCCCACCACCACGGTGTCAGCTTCAGGACATGGTGCCTGGATGAGCAGTGCTTGGGGGGATAGCCAGGAGTTTAGGCCCAACCTTCACCTTCCCAGCAGGTGACTGCAGCTCTGCAGAGGCAGCCAAACCTTCCGTGTCTTTTGCTGCTTCTGGGGAAATGTCATGCTGCCAGGGATTTCTCACACAAGAGCATTTACACAGGCAAGACTGAATTACAACAACTGGCTTCATCCGGGAAAAGGCTCTAACATACGGATGAGATTAATTGTTTTATATTACTCCATGGTCTGGCCAGGCAGCTGGGCATTTTGACTGGAGGCTGCCCACTGGTGCTCCCTCTCAAACTGCTGCTGTGCAGTTTTCTGCACTGGAATTTCCCTCTTTGTTTTCAGGAGAGGATGAAGCATCTTGGAAACCTTACAGTTCTGTTTCTGGTTTCACATACACTGTGCCAATGACTTCAGAGCAAGACTCCCATTTCCATTACGGAAATTGATTTTTTAAGTATGGGAAGGTCCTGGCATTAGAAAAGAAGTGAACAAAAAAAAATTTATTAGGCATTTAGAAAAGGGTAACTTGAAAGTAATTTAGGCTTCCAAACTACAGAATGACTAATTTATGATTTTCCCAGAAGTATCTTCAAATGTATAATTTTGGTGTGAATAGCAATCATTTACATGCCTAATGACAGGATTTATATCTCAGTTTAACAGAAAAAAATTATCATCACAAGAATTTGCGAGTGTTAGGAGTTGAATAAAAATGACAGGTAATTTTTACAAAGCATTTGCTTATAAAATAAAGACACATTTTATCAAACATTATTTTTTCCAACATGTGTTTATGAACCTCGAGGGACTGGTCTCTATCTGGCTGAACAGTCCTGATGGAACGCATCTAAATTAAGGAGTTTGAGCACAGTCAAAGTTCTTAGACTTTTAAAAAACAGATTTAACTTCAAAGTCTGAGGGAGAGTATGAAGGATATGTGAAAACAGGAGAGCACTAGACTTGAAGTACAGCATTCTGCCTCATGTTCCCTGTACTCTCCATTTAGAGATGAACTGTGGTCTTTTTGCTCTCCTCATGAGAAGAAATTTAATTTCCATTCTCATCTGGTGCTTGACTTTCATTCAACAGGCTGAATACTCAGCCAAAGTGCACTATACTCCCTGGTGGATTTATGAGTATGAATACTTTTCTATGCTTGTTGGAACTGAAATCCTGTCGCCAGTTCAATGGTGACATCAGCAGAAATCCATCATAAATTTCTGCTTTTCAGGGAATTTAGATGTTCATCTCTTCATCTATTTCCTTTCTTGTGCATCAATCAATTCCAGTATTTCAGTTACAAATAATGTTAGCAAACACATGCAATTTCAGAAAACAAAGCAACAGAGATGCTAAACATCACCATGCATAAGGACATACCAAGCATAGTTACACAGAAGTTCTTCATTCAACGTGCTAGAGGAAAGACTGGTGTAGCTGAAGTAAGGACCCTAAGGAAGTACAACATCACATCAGTTAAAAACATGCACTGAGCTTACCACATGCAGAACATGGAAGTCTACCAAAACAGGCAGTAAAATAGCCACAGTAACATTTTAATACATTTATTTCTGAGTTAGTAAACAAGGCTGGATCTGTTACCTGTTTGAGATGCATGCTGTGGTCCTTTCAGTTGATATGAAAATGCATTCTTTCCACAATTTTGATGTTGGCAACAATGACATGCAAACATGGCCTTTTCACAGACAACATGCGTTTTACAGTGCAAGCATCAATACTGTGAGAATTACCTCATCCAACCCTTCAAATTTCTTAGGGAACTATGAAAAATGCTCATGACCTTGCAATCTATCAGAACCTCTTTGAAGACATACTGTCTTTTCCTCTGTCACTATAAAATCTGAATCACTCTTTTGAAAAAAATTGCCATTGTGTTAAGAAAAGACTTCTATGTAAAATGAGCTGTTTGACTAGATGGTGCATGTCTTCAAAGTCTCAGATCAGTAAATAGTTCATACTGTGATTTGGAGTAAACTTTAATAAATGCAGACACACTTCAATTTAGCCTATTAGGTCTCCTTTGAATTTTTCATTGCATTTCACATTTTTCTATAGCACTACTGTTCTAGCAGTACGCACTAACACGGACTGCTCACTGTTTCCTAGTTCTCTCTTTCCACTGTTTCTTTTCCATACTCATTTTGCCTCCTCTATGCCTAAGATTTTCCTGTGTTTTCTCCCATTACCTTGTCATACTTTTTACAGTATATAACTCACTATTCGTCCTCCTCCTCTTGGCCTGCTTTATGTTCTTTTTTTCATCTTGAAATTATTCTTTCACCTCATGTCTTTCCATCCACCCCTTCCCTCCCACCCTGTCTTTTGCGGAGGATTAAATCATCTACCATTCCCTCTTACTCAACTCTTTATTGTATCTCCAGATGCTCGCACTTCTCCTCTCCGCTCCACAAACACACTGTGCTCACAGTACCTCCTACCTCTGTCTCTTTATTCAATATGTCTTCCTTTCTCTTGGAAGATATATTTGTTCAAAGTATTTTCTCTTTTCTTTTGAACAAGAGAGCCAATCCACTAACTGGAGACACCCTTCTTTTTGTTGGGATCCCAGAGAGGGCACTCTGTTGACTGCAGAGAGAGGATGATATGATCCTGCTACAGACCAACCATATGCTCTGCCATGAGAAGACTCTGTGCTATGAGGAGTGGGTAGACAAAGAAGGCTGGATACTGAACACCTTCAACACCTAGGGGAGCAGGAAGGACCTATTTTTCCCCTTTATATTCTACCACTTATTTTCACCCTGTTGGCCTCAGCAGTCTTGGCTATAGGACAGGACAGGGCTGGTCCTTCAGTTATTTACTCCTCAGAAATAACATGGATTCCAGTGTGACATTCTCATTGTATGACTTGTCACTCAGAATAACATAAAACATAATTTCCAGGTGAATCGTGTCTCTGTGGAAAGCTTTCAACACAGAACATGCGAACCATGTGCACTAACGGTATGGACTCTGCACACAAGCAGTAACTGCCACTCCTTGGAAAAGCCTTCCAAAATTAAAACAGTGGACAGGCTTTCTGCAGGTCAAATATAGTAAAGTATTTGTGTGCGTCCTTTTGCTATAGAAAGGCAGGAAGAAGAAGCTGTCAAACTTATTCATTACTTAAAGAGACAAGACAAAAAAAAGGCCCTTCCTCCTTTCAGTGCACTCACTGGCTTGTTTCTTCCTTTTGTGAGAGCTGCTGGATTCCCCTTGCTGTCTGCCGTCTTCCTTCCTAATGAGGTAAAAGGCAGTGTCGATGAGGTTTTGATCATGTTTGCTGTTTGACAGTTGTTGTTGTTATTTTGGTTGCCACTCAGTGTCTCCATTATGGACCGAAAGGTTCCAAAAGGCCTTTTCAGCTGGTCCCCCGCTGGCTCCCCAGAGCCGGCTGGCGCCCTCACAAGTCCTTTGCCCCGGTCTTTATCTTTCTCCTCATTTAGTTCTGACTCTGCTAGCTCCACCTGCACCACAGGCTCCTCAAAAGTTACTCGGAGTTTCAAATTTTGGGAGGTTCTGCGCTTTGAAGATGGAGACTTGAGAGCACTCTTAGGGCTGGTGGCAACCTTTTGGGCAGCAGCACTGTCCGTGCTGGATGGCGAGTTGTCTCCACAAAACTGGCTCTGAGGTACAGTACCAGACTGATATGGGGCTTCGTTATCTGGATCGCTGCTCTCTGAAGTAGGGGAAGGACTGTGGCCTTCCACAGACTTAGAAACCCTGATACCAAAAGGGAAGCGGCGTCCTGCTGCGGAAGTGTGTTTCTTAATCATCAGGTGCAAACTCTCTGTGCTCTCAACACTCTCCACTATGGGCTGAGGCCTTGGTTTGTCAGTTCTTTTTACAGGGGTGTTCTTGTGCTCCTCCGAATTAGCCGAGTCTGTGTCAGACTCGCTGAGTGACCTCTGCATCAGTTGCCTCAGTCTGGCTAACTTCAGCTCCCTTTTCTCTGGCAAAATCTTCTTCACATTCTTGGAGGATGCATGAGCATCCTGAAATTCCAAAGTCAGCTTTTCCTGCATACAGACATTTTCAGAGATTTCCTTCCCCAACAACTGGCGCAAGATTTTATCTGAGTCCTCATCTTTTATCTTGGCTCGAGTGCGACTAGAAGTTCCCAAGCTGCCAAGAATCTGAATCCCATCTTGGGTGTTCAATTTACTTTTTGGTGGAGACAATTCATCTGCTTCAGATGGTTTCCATTGGGATTTGCCAGAAGCAGGAGATGATGGCGAGCTTAAAGAAAAAAAGAGGAGGAAATACCACAGCCAAATTAATGCACATATAAAATGTGAAACTGCCATTTCCAGTGTACGTGTCTGTCTCAGCTTATTGTTAGTTACCCTCTTCATTGCTACTCACATGGAATTCATTACTATGATGCCACAGAGAAGATTACACAGAGAAGCATGTAACCCTGCTTCCACTCCTAATTAGGATTTGAGTCTCTTCACTTTCTCTTACAAAGAAAACTCCTTAAAATCAAAACTTAGAACGGTTATTTCAATGCCAACAATGACTTTCTGAGAAAAACTTTAGAGAAACTACTGCTTCCTATTTGTGGGAGTTGACATGTTTTAAAAGGTGAAAAAACCTTGCAAGGCCAAATGTCGACTACCCAAGTCACATCATAATACAAAAGTAGCTTATTCTAAATACTGCGAAAGTACCAGCTCTCTGCATAGCAATGATTTCATAAATCTAAACTTCATCTGGTATTAATAATAGCCATGTAAGACCTCATAAAAACTCAGGGCCATTTGCACTCAAAACCTTTCAGATATGAAATACTGAAAAGCATGAGAAAGGTGACATGAATTTATTCCAAAACTATTAGAATAATAAATTGAATTTAGAACTCCAAATGTTATATAGTGAGGAAACAGAAATCTCAAGTAAGTCTGATTTGCAAAGAACGTAAATTACAGAGACCATTTCTTTCCCCGTGACATATGCCAGAGCTCATAATACTCCACATTCTTATTTTAAACCACTTTTCCTCTAAGCAAGGGTAAGGTGACAAAATTAGGGTTAGTGTGAGGCAGTGAATTCATAGATTTAATTTCTTTTTTCGCAAGCAACTTCTACTGAGTCCACAGTTCTCACAGTGTACAAAATTGACATGCCTATACTAGCCACCTCATCTTCAATTCTTTTTGTGTTTTTTCTTCTGCGGCAAACTGAAACAGACACTGAAGAATATGCATGTAATCTACAATAGACTTTCCTAGTAAAAGGGATAGGTTCTCTCAGATCTGCTGCTGGGTCCTTGGATGATGACAATATATCCACAAGTGAGTTCTAGCTGGAAGGAAAAGTAGTAGCCAACAGCAAAATAAAATTTTAAATAACAGAATATCATTTTCAGACTTGATCACTTAACTAAAAAGATGCTGCAACCAACTCTTTTCCAGGAATAATGAATGATGAGAGATCTGCTCTCATCTGATCTTATCTGATACTGCAATTAAAACAGTCCTGGTGCTCACCAGTACTCAGATGCAAGACCAGTTGGAAAGACCAGTCAGCAAAAATCACAGAAACCAAATGAGCTGGAAGACAGCGTTTGGTCCCATTGTCCCTGTTGAGCTGGCAGACAGGGAAGACAAAGACCATGATTCTAAAAAAAAGGACAAAACAACTCTTTCCAGTGTAGTTTTCTACTTCAACAGGGGTTTGGATTTCACAGCCCTTTCCTAGCTCTAGTTCCTTTACACAAGTGCATCTCCAAACTCAATGTCTTTGCTATTTACTTCTGTAACTATTTGCACTTGTCTGAAACACTGACACGTGAAATTCAGGGATGTGGAGCACTTGTCCAGAAAAGCACTTGAGATTCTGTGAGAATGGAAAAAAAGCAGTCACTGATCCTACGAGTTCATACTTGATGACCCGAAGCTCTGACCATTAATGCCTGCAGAAGCTTTTATGCTTTATGCTTTAACATATATGTAGCTCCCTAATAACTCTGAAACAAGGAGAAGCAATGTATATGTCTTCCAGAGAGGAAACTGAATTAGAAGGTAATGATAACTAAGTCCTATTTGCAAGTGAGTTATGTAATTCCTTTCAATGACTTCTTCAGATTGCTATCAGAGAAAAGTCATGTGCTTGCTTGACTTCCATGCACCACACTGGAAGTCTACGGCAGAAGTCAGAGAGATGTGTTAGCAGACTCCAGATCCAGTCCTCTGCCTTTACTTTCGTCCTCTTAAATGTTACTCAGTTTGTGTCTATTTCTGGGATTTCTGACAGGATATGTAAACAATACATAAAATTTCAAGCTACTGCAGGCAAAAGATTTAATGAGCGTAAAGGGTCTTATTAATCTGAAAACAAGTGTTGTTGGTAACTGGCTTTATTAATTACTGCTGGTGGTAATGTATGGTGGACCACCATAAGGTCAAACTTCACAGCTTTCCTAGGGGTTTCTAGGATCCTCTGCTATTCATCTGATACAAAATATGTTCTATTCCACGGTAAATCTGATTTTTACTCTGTTGGGAAACAGGGAGTATTCATTTCATACTCAAAATTTCCAGTATTTATAAAACATTACACACTGTCAAATTCTAGAAGCTCAGCTTCAAGCTCATGAGGTAAAAAACCACTTTTACTCTATAGAACACATCTACTATTTAGACAGGTCACAGCTTCTCCTGATAACCGATGTACCATGAAACTGTGCAAATCCAGGCTGCAGCACAATTCCAGTCACCTTACCTTGGGGATGTGGGCAGTGACTTGCCCTCTGACCGCTGGGCTTCTAAAAGCTGCTGGAGTTGGTTCTGTAATGTCACACGTTCCATTGTCTGCCTGTAAGAAAATGTAAGACTGTTTACCTTGAATTGTAAAACTGTCAGCATTAGTAAGCTACAGGATGACTGATACTACCTGTTCAACTTTGTATTCAAAAAGAAGTCCTCTTCACCTATACCTTACATTGTAAATAAAAAGAGAAATTATAAATAATTGCATAAACAGAGGGTTTGTACTTGTTTCTGAATCCCTGTGAATATTTTCTTATCACTGTACAAGACCAACTGAGAGACGCTTACTTGTCAGAGATTATTTATTATACTTCATATAAGGACAAATGTGGGATCATAAGCAGCAGTTCATTGGAACTGAGTGACTCATGGAAAATAATAGTCCAGAAACAAAGATATGGTGGAGCAAACTTAGGGACATTCAGTTCTTACTTGTTTGTGTAAAGGAAGAGGAAAGGTACAGATTAGGAAGTCACTTCAGACATTTGGTGGATGGCTTTTACTCAGCTGAACGACATCTCAGACAACTGCTCTCCCCTTTTCTGTCTGCAAGTGAAGTCAGAGAGGAGCTTTTGCCCACTGGGAAGGGCTGGTCCAATCTTCTTCAGCTGCAGGATGGATCTAAGTATGACCTCTGTGTATTCAGGGGAGAAGGAGAAAACACATCTGCTTGCTCCTCAACCTTACCAAAGGTCAGTAGTGCTGGACCTACTGCACTCTATCACTCTCAATGTGGTGTTGTGATCTATGCTGTTTTGTAAATAACTTTAGAGACCAATGTTTAAAAAAATTGTAACAGTAGATATAAATTGTTAGTAATATGAAAGTGATAACCATACTAGAAACTCCATTTACCATGGAACTGTAATCACAATCTGTTATCCTGCTACATACTTATTTCCATAGAAAGGACTCAGTTGAACAAGATAACTTGCAAACCTTCAAGGAGTTCTATGAAAATGAAGAACAGATCATTTTGCCACAAGAAGCTCTTCTCCCTCTCCCCGCTCCCATCCATTCTAGCATCAAAACAACCCTTTAGCTTGTTGACCGTCACAGATCACACTCAATCTCATTTAGTGACCTGTAAGTTCCAGTTCCTCTAAACACTCCACAGACAGAATTACTGGGAAACTACCAGAAAACAAAGAGACTTACAGCTTTTTGTTACTCTATATATCCTATTTTTCACCTGGAATACAACTGGTACATTTGGTTTTATTCCTTGGTCTTGATCAAATGACCATGTGAAAATGACTTTTTATCTGCTTCTCCCAGGCTCTGCTGCTGTTGCTGTAGAAGTAATGTTTTTAGTACTTTTATTCTTATTGGATCTGCAGAACTAATACAGTTCCCTGCCAGTGAGCTGGATTCTTTCCTAGCTTGCACGCCATCAGCGGAAGAGTTAGCTGAGTTCCAAATGCAGTCTTTATAACTGGCAATGTCAAAGCCAGAAAGAATCCAGATGACTTTTTAGACTAGGGATTGTACTTGCAGGGCTGGCAGAAACCAAACATTTCACTTTTAACATATCAGAGTGGATCTGAAAAGTGCTACAGAAATAAAGGTGGGATCTTGACAAACTGCCTTGCCATCACATTTTACAATACAATCATGCTTTATGTAGATCCTTTCTTCCTTTAATTTTCCATCTTCCTTCCTCTTGCCTACACACTTCCTTAGACTATTTTAAAATTCTCCTACCATCTGTCAACATCGGCTTACATTGCAGCTCCCCAGATACTCTTTTTTAAGAGCCAGGGAAATTTTCATTTGCTATTAGATTGTGTTGCAATTTATCTGTTTTATTTGCCTTTTATGCTTCCTTCAGCTTCTATTTCTAAATATCTAAATAAGGTAGCTAACAGCTTCTTATGCTTTTAGCTTTAATGGAAATCTCTGACACCTCTTCTGCTGCATTGATGTTCTCATTCCACTTAATTTTATTGTGCTAAAAGAATTAAACTTTCCTCCGTTTTCACAGTTTAACTAGTTAGTAAATAGCTCACAGAAACCCACACATCTTGCCGGCTCTATCCCTAAAGATATATAACATACACATATATATCTAAGATAGCATTGAAAACAAGGAATCTCAACTTCTTGGAACAGCAATATTCCTAAGGATTAAAACTAGACTGATACAGGAGACAAGATTACTGCAGCTTCAGGTGTAGGAGGGTCTGCTTTATGATATTTAATGCCCAAATTCTGAGGGTCTTAGCTGAGACAATGTTCCCAGTAAGGAATATGTAAGGACCCTTCTGTGTCTACTTAGACAAATGCAGACCCCCACTACCTCCCAATGAAATCAGGGAGCTCAGTAACTGAACAAGGAACAGGCTGAGGCACTGGGTTCTACTGAAGTATCTTTCATAGTATGTTGCCTTACTTCTCCATTTTGTTTTGAATAAAACAAGAATGGCCACTCTACAAAGCAGAAAATTAAACAGCTTAACTAAGTAAAAAAGAGATGAGCATTGTAAAGTTTATACCGGGTTTCTTACTCTACGTCTATATAGCACTTACTACCACACAACCACCACCACCACCCCCCGCCCCCCAAACCAGCAACCTGCATACACCCTACCATACCACTACAATAATTTTTTATTCAGCAATTTTTACAGCTATTCCTATGTTGTTTCAGGAAAATAATGCATTTTGTTTACAGAACACAGGAAAGCGGTGGGAACAGAGGCTATTCAACCACTTTTTCACCATCATTTTTTAACTCATCGTTTGCTTTGACCTTTGCCTTGCCAGAGATTTTGGCTTGATAGTGTATCAAAAAGACCAACAAGTGTCTCGTTCATTAATTGCTTTGCACATCCAGGTCCAGGACAGTACAACCCTTTGGGGATGCAGGTAGAATGGTCTGTCATCAAGTAGCATTGTAATACAAGTCTAGGGAAGCATTAATTTTATGTCATTAATTCTGACTTGGTGTCTTCAGGCCAGGAAAGTCCAGACAATACAAGTCATTACTGCTAATGTCATCAGTGATAGAAACCAGTGTTTGTGCAGGTAGGAATTTTCTACACTGGCAGCTAAGGTTTTTTTAGACAGATGAAATACATGAGGGAATAACTGAGATTGCAAGACCTATGGAGACCTCAGGAAGTAAAATGAAAGCCAATATTTTGTATAGCTCTGTGAGAAACTTTTGTGGCTGTCCTAAGCATTTGTCCTGTTGGATTGACCAAAATTCCACAATCAGCAAGAGATGCAAACCAAAGCTTTCATTCTGAAGGCAGTAACAGCAGGTTTTGTGGTCCACTTTCCTTTTTGCCTGTGGAAAGAATTCTTGGTTCTTCCATCTTTTGGGGAAAAGTCTCAGTTAATCTTCTTGTGAAGATTCAGTGGAACATTTGCAGTTATCACTTATTTCCTTCTTTCAAATATAAAGGCTTTTCCCTCTAAATGGAGACTTAGACCCAGCTCAGAAGGTTTTGCTATACTCCTTTGTATTTGTCGTCCGAGCTGCTTTGGATCAAAGAGATGAAAGATGTGAAGACTCCAGCAAAATGTGATTTTGTTGTTTTGGTTTTGTGCCTTCTTTTCTGAAATGTCTCCAAAGAGTGTGATGAATTGGGATAACTTCTCTCTAGAACTGCTCTGTGTTGCCTTGATGACTGGAAGGGTTCATAAAAAGAGAACGAAAGACAGTACTTCCTCTTTGGTTTAGGACGATAGGTCTTGCTATGTGCTGGTCTAAGACAGTTTCTGCACTGCTGATCTTCTTGCACAATATCAACTGTTCTAGTCTTCCTGTGGCTGGGGACATACAGTGTTATCAGAGAGAAGCTCTTATCTCTGCCTAATAAGGCACCCAGAATAAAAGAAGACTGCATGTTTACAGCAGCTGAGGGAAGGCTGGGAAGCACATACGGCTTCCTGTGTTGACATTGACCATTCCAGTAATCCGTCATGATACAATCATAACTCCTCTGTCTCTAGAACAATATCCACTAACACCAGCAGAAGTAGGTGGAGAAAACACAGGAAAGCCAGCTCAGCTGCCCAAGTTGGAGCTATTCCTATGTAACAGCAGTTTGAAGTGACTTAAGACTGTAAACTGGACTTCCATCTATTGCCATTTGATGCTTTCAGAATTTTCAGAGATGCTGTAGCCAATGAATTCTCCTGCTATGCTAGAGGTGAGATGCCTTGAGAAACTGCCCCAGGCAGGTATTTCATACTATCCTTGGATTTTTATGCAGGATGGGGCTGCAAAACACAGCAGAGCATTCCTCCATCATTCCCTCTGGCTCCTGAGCATGGGCCTCTGAACATGGTCCATTGCTTCTATCAGAGCCACTCACAGCCTGAAGCTTGCAGCCCAAATAGCCATGCAAAAGCTGTTCTTTCAAGCAGAAAATAGAATATTTCACTGCCTCACTAAACCGCAACAGGGTTGCATGGAGACTCACATCTCTTTGTAGAAGAGGAAGAAAAGGCTGTTGCTGCATTTATTTAAGCTAAATCTGAAGCCTGAAAAAAGAGGGTGCTGAAGGGAAGCAGATTGAAGTCCATCTGAGACAGCAGAGGAAACCATCAGGACCAGGCAAAGAATCATTTAAATTACTTCCTAAGCATGCAGTCTGTGAGATGACAGCAGGGAGACTTGGAGAAGTGTTAATGCTCTTGTCAGGGAAGTCAGAACTAGACTATTTCTACATGGGTAAACAGACTGCTGACTGACATAAGTCTTTCTTTTCCATATGAGAGATTATACTTATATCAAATACTGGTTGAGCACTGAAGAGAACCGAAACATGGAGAATCTGTCATTGCCATTTCTACTTCCCGGTGTGTGGGTTTTTTATTTTTGCTGAGTTATGGGGAAAATAAATTTCATTATATATTGACATGAGTCAGGTGCTAATGCAGGCTACTCAGGAAATACCCTATGTTCTGGATTTGTCCTTTCTATCAGCTGATTTATGTATTTTAGTATTTCTTAGCAAATGAACCAATTACAAAACACCTTGTACTGTGAAATGTCCAGTGAGCAGTGTCAGACTATAAATTTATGAAAACTGTGAAAATTATAATAATCCTTAGTTCACTTTTTATGCTTATGAGAATATAAACAAAGATAAAATGCCTTTATAATATAAAACTTAGAGGTACAAACATAAAAGTAAGCATATTTCAAATGCAAGAAGGTATTCTGTAATGACAAAGAGGACTGCTACTACACAATCATTTTGCTGTAAAAACAGTACAAAATACATACCCGATTATACCAAAAGCATGAATTAACAATGCAGATAATTTTGATTCTTATTTTCAAGGCATCCCATTTGAAACTAAAAATCGTATCACTGTAACGGGTTGGCCCCAGATGGTAGCCAAGAACACACACACAGCCAGTCTCTCACTCCCCCTATCCCTCAGTGGGATGCGGGCAGAAAACAGGAAGAACAGAGGCAAAAAAGCTCGTCAGTCAAGATGAAGACAGGGAGATCACTTACCAATGACCGTGATGGGCAAAAGAGACTCAACTTGGGGAATTTAATTCATTGCCAACTAGCATAAATATTTCATTATTGATTCAGGTATTGGGAAATAAAAAAGGACAGACATTTAAAACACCTATCCTCCTCTATTCCAGGCTCAACTTCCCTCCCAGGTTCATCTGCACTCCAAGCCCCTCTTCTCTCCCATTCTCAGGCTTCACTCCAGACACCTCTCTTCCCCTCCTGTCATCGCTGCCAGTTACGCGCAGTCTTCTCAGCGAGGCAATGAGCAGCACAGGTCAGGGTTCGTGTGAGGCAGTTTCTCTCTGCTGCTCCTTCTTTCTCACTTTTTCCTGTGCTCTAGCGTAGGTCCTTTACAGGCAGCAGTCCATTCAGAGAAGCACCAGCTCTGGTGTGGGCTTATCCATGGGTTACAGTCCTTTCGAGACGTGTACCTGTTCCAGCATGGGTACTCCATGGGCCACAGTCCTTTTGGGGGTGTGCCTGCTCCACCACGGCACACCTCTTGCTCCTCTGACCTTGCCGTTCCCTCTGTTTGTCACTCTTCTGTTCCTTCCTCCTCTCTGTCACTTTCTGCCCTTTCTCAAATATGCTTTCACAGAGGTGCCACCAACGTGATCGACGGGCCTAGCTGTGTCCCACAGGGGATGTGTTGTGGAGCTGGCTGGAACCAGTTGTGGCCTGGAAAAGGGCAGCCCCTCACCTGTCCTCACAGAGGCCACTGCTGCAGCTCCCCTGCTAACGGTCTTGTGTTTTATACCCAGTAAAATTACCCACACGTTGCTTGCATAAAATGATACCGTCCCCTCTAAACATGGGTTTGTCAGAAGCCGTTTTCATGGCCTGTGGTAGCTGGCAAGCTCTTGATTATGTATCTAAGTTGGAGCGTTAGGCCAGTGCTGATGGTTTCTAAGAGTCTCACCTTATGAGCCTATTGACTTGCTAAATCACAGTAACTGCACCTACAATAAAAGCAAGCAATTACATAAATTCATGTTTCAAAATAATAGGCCCTTTACAGAACTTTTATGAAAAACTGTATGTCGTGGTTTAACCCCAGCCAGGAACTAAGGACCATGCAGCTGCTCACCCTCTCCCCCTTGGTGGGATGGAGAGAATTGTAAGGGTAAAAGTGAGAAAATTCGTGGGCTGAGATAAAGACAGTTTCACAGGTAAACCAAAAGCCACATACGCAAGCAAAGCAAAGCAAGGAATTAATTCCCTGCTTCCCACCAGCAGGCGGGTGCTCAGCCATCTCCAGGAAAACAGGGCTCCATCACACATAACAGTGACTTGGGAAGACAAATAGCATCACTCTGAACATCCCCCCCTTCCTCCTTCTTCCCCCAGCTTTCTATGCCAAGCATGACGTCATATGGTGTGGAATAGCCCTTCAGTCAGCTGGGGTCAGCCGTCCTGGCTGTGCCCCCCCCCACCCTCTCATGCCCCCCCAGCCCACTCACTGGTAGGGTGGGGTGAGAAGCAGAAAAGGCCTTGGCTCTGTGTAAGCGCTGCTCAGCAGTAACAAAAACATCTCTGCATCACCAACATTGTTTTCAGCACAAATCCAAAACATAGCCCTATAGTAGCTACTATTAAAAAAAATTAACTCCGTTCAAGCCAAAACCAGCACACCATACTAAAATATTAAAACCAGCTCCTATGAAGAAAAAAAAAAGACCATAAGGTATTTTCTGAGTAGCCATTGTGGGTTTTGGTGACCTTCCAAGTCCAAAAAACCCCCTCCAACTACTATTTCCATTATTCCTCCCAACATCAACACCCAGCACTGTAACTGGGAAGAGCCACTCACTGTATATAATAGCATGCTATGTGAACAGAAATTATAATCAGCAATGATGTGATCCCAAGGTATGCAAAGGGAAAAGGGAATGGAGAGCTTCATACATACCCTTTTCCACTCCTGCTCCCTTCATATATGTTCACAGCAAACTGCCACAAAGCTGAAAAACTGGGCTGCTAAAGGTGAAGACTTAAAAAGCTTGAGAGCGAGAAAAAGTGGAAAAATAAGGTAGAAATACGACTTGAAAATATATATAAGAAGCAGAAAACAGATACTGCTAATAAATTGAAGACAAAGTAGGCTATTAAGAACGATCCCTCTGCTAACAATGAAACACTTACTCCTTCAGCTGCTTAGTTAGCTTGACCACCTGAGAGGCCAACGACATACACGTCTCCACAACCACTAAATAGCGGGAACACATGGTGTGCCCATGTCGTTCAGCACTTTGTGAGGGTTTCTCTCCCACGTGGTTTTGCATGGTGACATTTGCTCCATATTCAACCAATGTCTGTAAAAACACAAAAGGAAACATTGACACCTGTAAGTGTAACTCTCTGCTGTGACTTCTGGTCAACCACAAGAACAGCTGGACACAAAGCAGTCCTGAAGAAAATGCTTCAAAAAGCTGATCTAAGCCAGTCATTTTTAAAAGTCAGTCACTGACAAGTCTATATGCACCGTGAACTCAAAACACATACCACTAAAATCTGTCACTCAGGTGAAAGGATAATACAGAAGAGTGAGCTGTGGTTCAGAAGCACTACAAAAAGACTATTCTTCCTTCCTCTTCCCTTGCAGTTGAACTCAATTAATTTGTTTTCTGTTCATTCGTTTGCACAGCATAGCGTGACTTATAGCATTAATACAGTGAGTGGGACCACCAAATGAAAACAGAGGACTTACATATACATTGAGCCACAGTAATAAACTTTTGCAGACACACCTGTCTATGCATTACTGAACATTGTGCTAACTTCGCACATTCTAGACCTAGAAAAGAAGACACAAACAAGTGCAATTCAAAGGACATCTGCGCTAGATAATGTCAGAGTCCAGGGCAGCATGAACACATTGCTAGCCAGTTTATTAGAGAGGGTGGTGATGAGCTGTAATGGCTTACCAGGTTTGGTATCTGCTGTTCTTGGGATCTCTGCACTGCAAGGCATTGCAACACACCCTTAGAGTCTCATTTTAGGCATGTCTTTGCCACAGTATTTGCTGACTCCTTTTGTGGTTTAGCTCTCAGTTTCCTACCACAGCAGAATCCTTGAGTTAAAAACACTCAACACAGCAGTCTCAATGTCCTGATTCCTTAGCCAAGTGATGTTTGGATATGAAAGGTATGGCAGATGCTTTCCAACAACTCCTTTAGGTCAGACAGGCATAAATTCCTTTTTGCAGAAAGAAATCTGTACAATGACTTTTTCAATCTGGTTGGGGTTTTTGGGGTTGTTTTTTCCTTTTTTTAATGCTGACAGAAGTGTCATTGCTTTGCACTTGCTTGGTTACCCCCTATTTTCTTTTAAAGAGATACTCAAATATGTGTCCACACTCTTTAAGAAAAATAATGGCTCATACTCTGAGGTATACCCTGATGTTACTCAGAGCACTAGCAGTAAACCCTAGCTTGCTGCTGGAGAACTGTCAAGGTTGTGAGCATGACATTTGAGTTACCTCTCAGAGCATTGAAAGGGCAAAAGAAGACTGTCAGGCTGACCTCAAGACATCCAATAAAACAAGCAAGAATTGAGACCAAGCTCTTTCTAATCTGTTTGTGATAATCAGTGTAATGCACTGCTTGCTTTACTGGAGAGCCTAGAATAAGACCTAAATGTTCTCAGCAATGTTCAGATACACACTGCTCATAGCACTTTGGAAAAAATTCTGAACAAAACCATAATGCATTCAAAACCTACAGCATCGTTAACATTACACATGCACATGCAGAAGAGGAACTGTGTGGTTAAGCTCTTGATTGATTTATCGAAGCAGAGACAGTAAGCCACCAAGGACTGGAGTGGCCTTGTTGACTCAGAACAGCAGGCACAGAGACCTCTACATCTGCTGACAGAAAAAAGGAATGGTGGTCTGTCTGGTCTGCTAAATCTCTACAGAAAGAAAACTTATGAACAGTCTTGCACTGCATCTCATGTCAATAGATTTGCTATAATTTGCCAATAAAGAAGATCAAGGAGAGAGAGTTATGACCCTGCAGAAAGCAATCTTATAGTTTGGAACATGATAGGAGTGTCACCTGCTCAGAACCACAGTGAATGAGAGGGCCAGGGAATCACTGACAGCTTGCGACTCTCCATCTTCTGTACTGCTACTTATAATCTCCCTGCCTTCTGTATCACTTCTTTCTTTTTACCAGATCATTCACTGTACATTGTTTTAAATTAAACTATAATCTCACTGGGCAGAGGGATTATTTTGTTTCACAGCACAACAAAACATCAACTGCACTTAAGATTGTGAGGTGTTAATGAGGTGACATTACTAACATTGTATAGTTTTGTTGTCTTTAGATATTTTCATTATTAATTTCTCATGGCTTCACTTCAACACAAAAGTCTTGTTGATTTGTGTATTTATCTACAATAAAATAATCTTGAAAATCCTAAGCCATTTATTAAGCTTCATTCTTCATGGTGAAAGCAGTGCTGTTCTGGTTTTCATTTAGTTTTATCCATGAAAAAATCCTGCAGATGTCACCACTCTGTTCAAAATCATCCAGTCTCATTTCTCCTTCAAATGCATTGTACATCTTGATGAAGCGCTGTTGAGTTAGCAACCCTAAGCACACACCCTACCACAACAGTGCTCCCCAACAGTAAATCATAAACAGTTATTCTGTCAACTTTTTCCAACTGATCATAGCAATTGTCTACTATAAAATAATAAAACCACTAAATTCAGCATGGATGTGATGAATTTTTTTTTGTGTTTATTTTATTCTCGTAAGAATTTGTACAGGGTCCATTTCTGACATCTTTAAAAGAAAGATATGTCCCATCAATGAGAAAATACAGAGATGGTCATGTCCTCCAAATCTATTTGACTATGTTCTTTTCAAGTCTATTCATTCAGCTCAGCTGTCACCTCTTTTTCTTTTTTTATTGTGTGAGACTCTCAAACTGGCTTTTATGGAGTTATGTCTTCTCTGTGTCCAGATATATAAATAGACTGCTATAATAAGCAGATATGCATCTGTAGATTCAACATAATTGTGCATAAATATATATAGCTCTCTGAAGAGGTTAGCTAACGAGAAATGACTAGCTGTATTTCTTTTAGGGTTGAACTCATACAAATATTCTGCATTTGCAGTGGCCTAAGAGTTCATGTATGATAACAGGATTAACATGTTTAATTTTATTTATATATATATATACATATACACACGAGTCCTCAGACTCTGAGAAGTATTACTCCTTCTTAGACATGTTTTCCTCCCCTACTTGACTTGATCACTTTGATTTCTATCTCTTGCCTTTCTGCCATGTGCTTATTTATTCCTTTATTATTCTTCTCCAATGACTAATTTATTTCTCAAATAGGTTTCTGCAATTTTCTGGAATAATTTTATTATTATTTCTTCTCAAAACAGCTTTCACTCAAAGTGACAACAACAAAAAATACTGAAATGTGTCCCTGTCACAGGGGATATATCTGCAATTCAATGCTAAGTTGAGACACTTCACCTAGCCACCCAGTTCAACCCTACAGCTTTTTTGGTATGTCTGCATTGAACCCTGGTATCCAAACTGATATATATACCCAGAGGTATCCAAACTGGTTTATTCAGATATGGCTCCCAAAAGTACCGTAGCTGTATAAGCCTTCTCAGCAGGACAAACTACCCTTTTCAGCAGCTCTGTACAACAGAACTATATTGCTTTCAGTGGCCAAGCTGATTCACTAAGAATTAGTTAGAAATCGCCATCACGCTGCATTGTTTGGCATAGATACATTCAAAGATTACAAGTTGGGAAAGGATGGTTTACTCAAGGTGGAAATCCTTCAACATAGAAGAAACTTATCTCTTAGACTTCCCCTAAGCAAGAGAGCTACAACTACTCGTTGGAAAAAGAAACAGAAGGAAAATATCAGAACAGTAAGCAGAGTATGCATATCTATGCTGGCTGCCCTTTTGTAACATAAAAACACACATTAGCTGCTTATGTACAAGCAGTATAATCATGCTTTCTTCTTGGAATACAACAGTTACTTTAGGCTAGCAATAGCATAATTGAGAATAAGAATCCAAAAAACAGAGCTTTCTCGTATTTCAGCTTGAGTCCTACTGGTTTAAAGTTCTTCCTTCTAGTATATGTTAATGTATCAATAATTATTCCTACTTGTAAGGTCTCCTATAACCATTTTAATGGTTGTTGTCATTCAAGTTTGATATAAAGAGGTTTCTGATATAGCTAACACTCTACCTGTATGCATCCTAGGTAGCCATGTTGAGCAGCTATGTGAACAGCAGTATTTCCATCCTGGTCAACTTCATCCAGTGAAATCCCTTGTTCTTGCATAAACTGAAGAAGCCACAGAAGGATTTTCTCCTAGGGGGAGGAGGAAAGAGATGTCACAAAAGGTAAGAAATAATGAAAAGCTAAATGTGCTAAAGGAACACTGGTACTGTCATCTGTTACTAATACTGTCCAATAATTCCTTTTTTTCAGTCTCTCTTAACTTTGTAGGTCTTAGTGTATCATGGGTCTGCCTCTGTCAGGTTTTTTTTACCCTCAAGGAAATAAGCCAAAATACTTTATTTGTTTTATACAATGACTTAACAGGAAAAATATTCTGAGAAATTATACATTAAAAAGCATGCATGCCTGTACGTTGGAAAGGAGACCTGAGGCAGAACAGCCTCTCTGTCAATCTGAAAATCAGCTCATTAAATTCGGTGAAACTTCACAAGCCTCTTTGGAAAATTAAAATGGGAGCTTGTGCAGATCACAGAGCTAAGCAGTTAGATTCTTCAGATCTATTATCATTCCCCAGCTCTGGGCTGTTGTGCAACAGGAGAAGCAAAACAACTAAACCCAGGAAACCTCTCTATGCTGAGCTCTCAGTGTATTGACTAACGGACCATTTGTGCCTGCATGTTGGGAGAGAAGGGGAGTCTTGGAATGCAAAACTTGCAAGTAAAAGTGAAGCCAAAACTGAGGTCTCAACTTCATTCTTTCTAACATTGCATTTTGTGTGCGTATACAGGTGTAATACACTTTTATATGGGTATTCTTTTCTAGCAATGGAGAGTTTATATATGTGCACTCAGCTTATTTTGTTTCTTATTTTCCCCAGTAGGTTTATTTGGAAAAATCTTTTTCTCTCTAGGAACCTTCCATGCCTCTCCATGTTAAATTTCATTGTGCCCTGCTGAACGTCATACATATTGAAAATCTAGAATAGATCTATAGATTACACAAAAAAGTGAGGTCCATTAAAGGATAGCTGACTACAGCTGTACTCCCAGTTTTTGCATATGTGGGTTTGTAAGAGTGAAGTGTACCTAAATAAAACAGTACTGGAAGCATGTCTAGGAGCCTGAGCAGTAATCACATAGGAAAGAGAAAGAATAAAAATGAGGAAAGGAAATTCTAGGTAGGAATAAACCTCTTGGGTATAAACCTCTTTTTTGCATAAAAGTACCACAGAAATTTTAATGTCAAGGAAAAGGACATGGATCCTCAGACTCGTCTAGGTCTCCTCCAAACGATTCTGCCCATTCAAGCACCTGGGTCTCTGCTTACTACTTCAGAGGGCTAGTCTGTCTGGAACTTATCTTCTTCATATTTCCACTTTAACAGCAGTTTTGTTTTCATTACAGGGTGAAGGGATAGGTATTTTTACTTCTCCTTGGCTGAATGCCCAATCCAGCTGACAGCCAGCATGGAGAGATGACTTCAGATCACATATCCCTTTTAAAATACTTTTGAGCAATTTCTTGAGATGCCTGTGGTGTTGGCCAGCAGTGAAGAAGGATTACACTACTCCTATGAATTGCCCTTATGTTTTAATAATTAAAAGAAAAATATTTTAGCAAAACTCCTCTGCAGAATTGGAAGACAACTATAGCTTTGAAATTATATATTTCTTTGGAACATAATAGGGACCAGAATGTTAAGCATGTTCTGTAATTTTATGATCATGATCAGCATGGAGCAAATGATGCTTTCTAGTCATTTATCTTATCAACATGGAAAACAAGTGCCTGGATGGCTAAATGCAATCATCTGTTCTTAGGACTGTCTGTGCATCAGCTGATCACAGGGACAAAGTCAGAGGCCTACTCAGTTGGTGTTTCTCTTAAATGACTATGTTTTTTAAGAAATGCATCCTTGACAAAAAAAAAAAGAAAACAACTATTTTCTTCACTTACATCTAGGAAAAATGAAATCATCATAAATCAAAATAAATCATATATCACTTTAGTAACACATTATGTATTTGGAAGAAAAGTGTTTTTGGGGATAGGTTTACAGTCATCAACTCAATTTTTTCAGACAAAATTAAGGATAATAAATGAATGACACTAAGATAACGGAAAATAATCACATATTTGTTATGTAACAGGAACTGATAAATACTGATGAATTATTCAGTATATCTGATAATTTTAAGACCTACAATGGTCTTATGTTGTAGCAGCAGTTTAACATATCTCTGGCATATTCTAGACCTACAATAATTCAAACCTCCCTAAAAAAGATTCTGGGAAAATGTCACAATATGTAAATTCTGGTTTGGGACAGGCTGAAGACTTTGGCTCTATCAGTTGGCTTTCAGAGCAGAAAGAACAACTAATAAAGACCAATTAAATGGACTAAAAATGGAAGGATTAGTGTGATGAAAGTACTGACTCTACAGCTAATCCTAGCCCCATCATTCGATATTAAATAAGATGCTCTTCCCAGTTTCCCTTCCCAGTAGAGGAGTAGGAGTTAGTGAGAACAAGACATTATCCTTGCAAAAATGACATTAGACAGGAAGGCAAACATCCTGAGGTGTAAAAAAGGTGTTTTGTTAGGCATTTGCATATCTGAACGTCACACACTCTTCCCCACTGAGCTCTCCAGCACTACACCACCACCAAGTGGTGCACAGAACACCTTCTAGGTCCTCAGCCATGCTGTAGCTCTGGTTCCCTGAAGTCTCCCTAGACTCTCTGGAGCTCAGAGGCAACAAAGCCTTGGCATTCCCCACCCTCTGCCTCTTACCTGTGCAGTCCATGCCACCACAACATCCATGTTGGAAAGAAATTACAGTCCTGTGAAGCTTTTAGTCAGGACCTACTGTGTGCACCTAGGACTGCATCACCATCCTGTCACATGGCAACTGTGCCAGACACAGCTGGTACACAATCTGCCGTGTACCATGACTTATGCCCGCCATGGAGAGGACTGCCAACAACCATGGCTGCTTCTTGCATACTCCCATGCTTAAAGAAGCCCTTGCTAGGAGGTGTGCTGACCAGGCTACAGCTTGACTTTAAGCTCTTCTCCTCTTCCATCAGATGAACTCATGTGGTTCCTCTCTCACTGCACAATTATAATATTCTTGAGATGACTCTGGAGTCAGTCCATGGCTGTGGTTTGATGACCTTTAACATAGGAGCTTTGCTACGAACTCCCTTTGGCTGCCCATTCTAAGTGATCTTTATTGAAGAAAAATATGGTGCGCATGCTTAATGCCTGGGGGAAACAATGGATGGACTGACTCTTTTAGAAAATGATTCAATAACAGGTCTTCCTTGTAAAAATATTACTCTTGTAATTCTGCCAAGATCAGTGTTTACATGGATTATCTCTCGTGTAAGTAATGGTAAAATAAATTAAAGCTTCGAGTATAGCGCCAACCACGCATTTGAATTTCTCAAAGTTTTTTCTTCTTAACACAGTTGGGTAAGATAGTCTGGCGTCCCTTCAGCCTCAACATTCCCTCATGTTTGCAAGATGTTTCTGGATTACAAAAAAAAAGACAATTGACATTACATGTGAACTTTCTTTGGCATTCAGCTAACTAAGAAAATTTGGCAGCAATTTATATATCACCTTTTTAAATTTCACGGGTGGCTGATTGTAGCTGGTGTTTCTTAACTGGTAGAGCTTCCGTCCTGCTCTGAAAAGAATCTAGATAAACTGTGCCAGATCTGTTCCTGGCAGCAGACAGCATAGCTCACTGAAAAAAAACAAAGCTTCACTGGATTTAGTTTGTATAAATATATTTAGTGATGAGGAAAAAATTAGGCTAATCAATTGAAGATATGAATGTAAGTTCACACGAAACTTTCTCTTCCAAACTTTTTCTTCCCAGTAGCAAACATGCCTTTCTCAAATCCAGTTCTGATCTGGCTCTCAGCCTCCCTGCATTCAGTGCTAGGTTTACAGGCCAAACTTGCTACAGAAAGCAGCACACAATCAATCAGTATATCCAGCAGGGCCCTAACCTGCACCAGTAACATCTGCATAGTAGGTGAGTGGAGAAAAGGCGATGGAGACCTTTGCACAGCATGAAAACAAGGGTGGCTGTGTGCCTACGGAAACAGCAGGAGAAAGGGTAGACAGACCTCAGCTCCGTAGCCTTCCAAACCTGCCCCCTCTCTTTCCCTCCTGTTCAGTAAATTCATGCTTGGACAGGATCAGTTAACAGCAGAAACATGCCACAGTAACTGTATGGCACTGAATGAGACAACCACACTTGTACAGGAAAGAAAAATATAATTTTCTTAGTGGTTACGTTTTGCTTGTTCTCTCTTAACAAGTAAGAGGAAAAAAAGCATTAGCCCAAAAATAGTGGGCTTTCTGCATTTATCCTTAATGTCTGTTGAAGAAACTGGGTGATGAAGTGGCCCATCTGCCAAAGAGATTAGAGAAGAATAATCAATCCCTATTCCTTGCGTAGTAGGTCCTGGAGAAGGTCCTTTGAAGAGGGGTGATTGCAAGGTCTACTTAGGAAAAACAGACTTTGTGGGAAGAGAATGCGGTGCGATTAAGTGCTATATGTTTCCCCAGACATTAGTAAAGCACTGAAATGCTCTACTTCTGTGGTTTCTCATCATTAGATTTATAGATAAGTTAGGTGTGGAACAGGATTGGTTCACAACGTATTTTTATATGTAATTCTCAGTAAAACTGGCTAGAGCTAGACAGATGATGTTCAAGTTTCACCACACTTCGCTTCACTTCCAGTTATACTGAATTCCTAAATTGTCACAATTTGCCAGAACTTTTTGAAATTAGTCTCTCCTGGACAGAGAATGTGAACCATCCCAAAATGTTTGATGATTTTCTGATGTGTCCTAGGAGTCCCCTAAGGATCATGACAGCTAATTTCCCTAGATGTTCTTGGGATTGATAAATTGGCCTAACATGCTAGCTAATCTTCTCCTAGCCATTACTTAAAGCTTATTAAAAAAAAACAAAGAAAAAAAAAAGAAAATAAAAAGGATGTAAGAGGGAAAATATTTAAATAAATACACAGATTAAGTGCAAAAAGATTTTGCTCTTTGAACCAATTAAGAATACCTGTAATTAAAAGCCACAAAATTATAGAGATGCTTTAAACTGAAATTCTTGTATGAACATCTAAATAATCTATTTGAAAAAGTAAATGAAAGTCATACCTGGCCATAGCAACCTGCATAATGAATAAGGCTTGGGTGGTCTTTTGAGCAACTTAGTTCTGCAATAGCTTCTGTTTCACTCACCATCCACCGAACGCACTCCAGCTGACCATTCTAAACAAATTAAAAAAAATAATTTAAATTCCAGCTCTTTCAGTTCTAGACATAATCAACAAACAGGGAAAAGCTTATCAGAATTATAAAATGTTATGAAATTCCAGTTTGTTTGAAAATGTGTTCTTTTATCTGCTTTCATATAATGCATTTGTCTATCTTGCTGTCCTGGATCAATTATAGTTTGGCTATTGATTATAGCAAAATGGGCAATGTGAAAGTGGCAGTCAAATAGCGTTACATACACAATCTGTCCCCTACTCTCAGCTTGTTCATAGCCAAACCATAGTCCTGTTTCCATCCCTTGTACAGCAAGGCTCAATGACTAAAAGAGATTATTTGCTGGAGGAGAGTGAACAGTTTCCCTACAAACTCAAGTCTTCACTGATCACTAATTAAATGCAGGCTTCCTAAATTATCCCTATGTATGTTGTATCTGAACACCTAATCCTCATGGATTAGGATTTATCTGTAATAGATATGGTTCAAACATGAACAAGGAGGTAGTTCTTGCCCTGGACACGTTTTACAGCCTGGTCTCAAGATTCCTAAGCTGCTTTGCTGCCAGTAGTTTGCAAGTTACTGTGAAGTGGGGTGTAAATGCTGTGGGAACAGATGAACATTTTCTCCAGAGCATGCTTGTGGCCCAGTGTAAAGGCAAGAGTTTTTAGCAGCTTCTCTTGCTGCATCCCCTTTTCGGTGATAGTACTTTCCAGAGGAGGGCTACAAAAATGATCCAAGGGCTGGAGCCCCTCTCCTATGAGGCCAGGCTGAGAGAGTTGGGCTTGTTCATCCTGGAGAAGAGAAGGCTGCGGGGAGACCTGATTGTGGCCTTTCAGTACTTAAAGGGGGCCTATAGGAAAGGTGGGGAAGGTCTTTTTAGTAGGGCCAGCTGTGACAGGACAAGGGGTAATGGTTTTAAACTAAAACAGGGTAGGTTTAGACTGGATCTAAGGAAGAAGTTCTTTACAATGAGGGTGGTGAAACACTGGAACGGGTTGCCCAGAGAGGTAGTGGAGGCCCCATCCCTGGAAACATTCAAGGCCAGGTTGGACGGGGCTCTGAGCAACCTGATCTGGTTAGCGGTGTCCCTGCTGACTGCAGGGGGGTTGGACTGGATGACCTCTAGGGGTCCCTTCCAACCCAAAACATTCTATGATTCGATGATTCTATGTCCTACATTCCGGCCTGCTCCTTACTTCATTTTTCAACTCTTATGTTCATAAAGGCTTTATAGCTGAAACAAGTCAGTCAAAGCCTCACAGAGGCCAACATACATAACATAAAAAGCTGTTTGTGTGCATAAAATAGAAAAAGCTATCATGAGAAGAAAAGAAATATCCATTTCAAGCTTCAGTTTTATTTTTATAAAAACAAGGAGAAGAATGTAATAAATATTAACCTATTTAAAATTATATGAGAGAAAGAAAACCTGGAATAAAATTAATTTGATATTTTTCTTATTCCTTCCATATGTAATGTATGTATATAAACAGAAGAATGCACACCATTTTACTTTGCTTGGTTTCTTCTATTTCTCTTAATTTCAGTAATGAAGCAAAACAATGAAAATACTTGCATTCTTTTTATTGCGCTAGAAAAATCCTTCTGAGCGTATTTGGGTTCAAATATTAGTAAGCATGACTAACTAATAATTTTTTATTCTGTTTTTCTTTGTATCACAATGTATTTTTGTATTTTTAAAATTAAGGTAAAGAATTAATAAAATTAGGTACCTGCTAAATAAGGTAATTTTGCTAATGTGGAAAGGATTTCTCCACAGTTAGTCAAAATGAACTATCAACGTGACAGTGCGACTGGCCATAACATACTGCTCCATTTTCACTGTCTAGACCATAGCTCCAGATCAAAAAGAGTTCTTAAATCAAAATAATTAATTTATTTATTACTGGCAAATGTTATGCATTATCACTAAATTTTTGAAATCCTTTTCCATGGAAACTTAGGTTCCTGCATACAAGCTTTCTTCTGTTCCAATAGACAGCATTCTTGTGGAACATAGGTGTATGTACCACACGGTATAATATTATGGGAGTTACAGTGATAGAAAGTAAGAGCAAGAAGAATAAAGTCCTATCAGTGTGCAAAACTGCTTCGGGAGTAAGGATCAAGAGCTACAAAGTTTAGTCATGCTAGACTACTTTAAAGCTCCAGGACAAGTCCAGCCATGCAGGTCATCATTAGAAACACTTGGGCCTGAGCACGCTCACTTAGGTGAAGAACTCCATTCCATTTACACACTTTTCTGTGAATGTCAAAGCATGCTCAAGTATTATAGAAACTAAAGGAACCAATTATTAAAAAAGCCAACCTTTCTAGAGAAAAAGACAAAATGTTTTATTGGCTTATAAACACATTATATACTTAGGTTGAAAAAATGAGAAAGAAAACAATTTCCAACCAAAACTGAAAGACTTTAAATTGACAGACTGTAACTATTCATTTGGGACACAAGCCAAGGTATTGAAGCTAAATACCTTACTTTTATAACAGCATTTCATTAGTACAACTCGGTATCAGTTTCATTTTATATTCATATGGCCTGTCCCAGAAAAATCAAAAAACCCCAATCCTGAAACCTGCACCAGGGCCCTAGGTCACTGAAATGACATCTCAACGAAGCAAACCTGCAGGTTGGAATCCACCAGTCCTCTCTCAGTTTCTAAAGTTTTCCCAAGCAGCAAATAACAATAAAACCCTGGAAGAAACAGAAACTCTTCTATTAAATTTTACCCCTTTCCTTGTTTCTTCTTAAGGTACTTAGTGGCTAAAGGGAATGGCATTCAACCATTCAATCTCACTTACTAAAGAACCAGAATCATAGAATCATAGGATGTTTTGGGTTGGAAGGGACCCCCGGAGGTCACCCAGCCCAAACCCCCTGCAGGGAGCAGGGACACCTTGAACCAGATCAGGTTGCTCACAGCCCCATCCAACCTGGCCTTGAATGTTTCTAGGGATGGGGCCTCCACTACCTCTCTGGGCAACCTGTTCCAGTGTTTCACCACCCTCATTGTAAAGAATTTCTTCCTTATATCCAGTCTAAGTATGGTTAAACTATCAGTATGGTTAATCTATCAGCCTTCCTGTACACCACTATAGTTTATTTTAGTGCAGCAATACCACTAATTTTCCCATTTTCCTACATAATAGGTTTTCCTTTAAGCTTTGACATTAATTTTTGCAGTTTCTGACAGGTTGTTCTGTAACATGTACATTTTAACTTTGATGTGATTGTTCTAGACAACCAAGAAGTTTCACCTCCAAATGTGGATCAAAGATTTTTTATGCTTTGTAAACATGTTCTTAGACTTGTCTTACAAGATTATACCTGTATTTGTAAAAAGCCAAGAAACTGTTATGCTCTTTAAAGAAACAACTGAGTCTGAGTTACATGGAAATTCTTTAAAACATAGCAATTATTTTTAGTCAGTTAACTGATTTAAATTGAACGTATATGCACTGACAACAACAAATAAAATGTCGTGTTATACAGCTGATACTGTATCCTGCGTAGTAGTCCATTTTTAATTGCTTATGTGGCATCAGCCAACAGTTCTTTTTGCTCTCACTTAACAAAATGCTTGCAAAATAACATCCTGCCGGATGTATTACCTACTGCCATCACAGAAAGAAACTAAATTACCTTTATGTCACTTCACATAGAGAAAGAGCCTAAGGTACCTTTATTGCTAATCCAGCTGGAGTTAGCTGCTCTATGTTTCGTTCATTCAAACAGTCTTCACCCATCAAAGAAGTGAGATGCTGCAGGCATTCTGCATGTCCCTTTGATGCTGCTACATGCAACAGATTGTTGTCACATTCATCGTGGATCTTATCCAGATTATCTGCTGCTAAATGTGGCTGTTAAAAAAGATATTATGTTAGTTACAACTACAGATAAAAAGAACATTAAGCCTCACAGCCAAATACAAAGATGTTTCCCCATAGGCATGTTCTTTTGTAACTCAAGACCAGGAGCTTTTCACTTTCACTTCACTAACCTGGCTACTATTAGTGAAAGGGTAGAGGCAGGATGCTCACTGGCTTGACCATCGTGTAGTTTCTCTCCTCCTCATGCAGTTGTCACACAACAGTGCAAGATCTTGAGCAGTTTTAAGTCTTTGTACTAGTTTGATCAATGAAGTAGTTGCAAAAATATCCACATTTTCATAATTTCTGCCTATTTTGTGTTTGCTTTCCCTCTTTTTCTATTTTTTTTTGCATTATATTGATAAGCAATTGAACAGACTCCTAAAAAAAGTTCCTGATTAATTTTGCTCATCACAAAAGCGGCAGCTTGTGTTAAGCACAATCTAAAACGCAATTAAAACACATGACAGAGGACTTTTAGTTTGTTTCTATGAAAAAAAAATTGTTGGAATATTTTCCCAAAGCACAATCATGACCGAATGCATTATTTCTGCCCAAATCTAATTTTGAGACAAAGCAATTGGATTGAGAAACTCCAGAAGGAAAATGGAAGAAGGAAGACAGAGTAAAGGAGCAGCAATGATAAGTTCCTAGAGCTGTGCAGATTTGCCATAGTGCTGTTTGATGAGTCTACTTCATTCAGAGGTTTGACCTGTTTGGAAAAAATATGCATTTTCTTTCCATTTACCTACCTACCTACCTACCTATGATGACCTCCTCCCTGCCTCCCCCCCTCCTCCCCCTCCTGCCAAGTTCCTATTTTGGGATGAATTTAATTTGCTTTTATTTCTTACTGAGCAATCTTATGTTCTCTTCTGCCTCTGTCTAGTCTTTGAATATCTGCCTTTGTTCTTGCTGTTATGTTAATGGCGTGCCTTTGTGCTCAAGCTAGACTGGTAAACAGAGAAGCTAAACAAAAATCTAACAAAACCAGTTCTTATACATACACTGTGCCTCCACCAGCCGTTCTGAGTGGAGATCACATGCTCTGCATCATTGTGTTAACTTGCGTCTAGTTACTTTGGAAACCATCATTGATAGTGCCTGATCACAGTGCTAGAATTTACTAAAAAACTTCATATGGGTCAGAGGCCAATGAAGCTTTAGAGAAAGCTCCTGCCTGAGAATGCTGCTGCAACAAGACAGCATAAACACTCCTGAATAATAATCAGAATACAACAGAAGCCCCTCTGTTCCCATCATCAGCCTCCAAATTGAAGTAAACCAGGAATAATTGAACAAAGCAACCCACAACTGTTGTGAAAAGCAAAACTCAATTAAGATTTAAATTCGATATTTAACTGACCTCAATAGTTAAAATGCCTGCCTTCTATATGACTTTGGTATACTGCATAAACTAGCAAACTTGGCCACGTTTACACAAAACTAGTATCTTGGTTTTGCTACCTATTTGATTTAAAGATTAAAACTTTCCATCTGGAAGCCCATACGCTCCATTTCTAAGGAGTATACAAGAGAAAAAGGACAGCCGTTCAAAATACGCACTTCATCAGCTTTGCTGGCTTAATAAACCACATCACAGATCGCCCTTATTCTACGTGTTTTATGAAAAAGATGATACTTACCAGTAAAGATATTTGGCCTTCCTTTACAATGTTTAAGATGCTCTTAATTTTTTTCACCTCTTCGCTCCTCTCCTCTGGGCCCCCTGCACTGCTCCAGTTCATGCTCAGTTCCTCTAGTTGCTTGCTTTCTGCCACTGCTGTCTGCAGGTGGAAAGTCCTCAGGTGGCAGTTTGGCATTGTCTTCTCCGTTTTGTGAGCATGAGGATCAACAAATGTCCTGCTGAGGAAGCCCTTGCCCTGGGCTTCAGATTCATGGACTGAGCTACACTTAACTAAAGGCTGGGAAAGCTCTAATTCTTCTGTTAAATGCTTGTGCTGATCAAGGACAATGGGCTGCGTTTTTCTCAGCTGAGAGCCTTTCACAGGAGACAGCACACAGAACTGCGTCCCGCTAGCAGGCGAGCTCTCTGTGTTCCCTGCAGAGCAGGTCTTGCCACTAAGACCATTCACTGTTGAACATACACCCAAAAGTTTTTTCTCAGGAGCTACCTTTGTAAAGGGAACAAGTTGCTGGCTTGATTTAATATAAGGCACATCCAAAATTTCATCCATATCCAGGTCATAGTGCTCCAGCTCCCCAAGCAGAACAGCGGGCTCAATGTTTTTGCTTTTAAGGCTCTCTCCTTCTCCTGGGCTCTGGTCATCATTTGGAGGTGCAGACTGAGAATTGCTGCCTTTCTGGTATTCTCCCTTCTGGTTCTTCTGGTCATCACTTTCATTGTTCTCAGAGCTTTCTGGCTGGTGCTTTAATGGGGAAACCCTCTTCACTGGTCTGAATTTATTGCACACATCTGCAATTCCTGTTGGTTTCTGTGTATTTCCGATAAGAGTTGAGACTCCGCAGTTCCAGCTGCTGCTGGAAACTAGAGAAAGAGAGGAATGCAATTTAGAAGTGATTACTACCGACGTGTGACATGATATAGCATGCTTTAAAGATAGACCTGGCCAAACACCAGAAACAAAAATTACATGATAACATGCCACATTCATATCTAAGCAGATTTAACAGCATCTCTATCAAAACAGCTGAAGAATTTGACACTCCAGAAAACAAACTTTCTTAAAACAGGACATAGATTGTAATCACTTAGAAATAAATTATTTTTAATCAAGTAAGACATCAGTAAGAGCCTAGTGGTGTTTACAGTGGTCCTGCCCAACTAAGCTAATTTGTACTCTGCTTTTTTTTATTGCATGGAGATGCATCACAAGAATAGGATGATTTTCTGGGAGGTCAACAAAAGGGTTAGTCAAAACTTTTTAGTGGATTTGTTTTAACAACAGTAACAACAATTTAATTTTTTAGGCCTGTTATCTCTGGGAGATGTATTTTTGATACAAGAACTGGAAATCTGTACAAACAGTGACTGAAATCTGGGACTGTTGAGCCTGGAGAAGGGTCAGGAGAATCCTATCCATGTGTGCCTGATGGGATAGAATGAAGAAGAGGGAGAGAAGCTCTTCTCTGTGGTGCCCACTGACAGGACAAGAGGCAATGGGCACAAATGGAAACACATGAAATGTGCTAATAGCCTTCAGATCTTGTCAAGCATTGGGACAGGCTGCCCAGGGAAGTGGTCAAGTCCCCATCCCTGGAGGCATTTAAAAGACGGGTAGATGTGGTGCTTGGGGACACGGTTTAGTGGTGGGATGGCAGTGTTAGGTTAAAGGTTGGACTTGATGATCTTAAAGGTCTTTTCCAACCTAAATGATTCTATGATTCTATGACATTCCATCTGAACACAAGAAAACGCTTTTCTATTGCGAGGCTGGTCAAACACTGGCACAGGTTGACCAGAGACAATGTGGAGTCTCCATCCTTGGAGGTACTCAGAATCCAGCTGGACACAGTCCTGGGCTTAACCTGTGCAGATTATCTCAAGTGGTCCCTACCTACTTAATTTTGTGATTCTCTGATCTGAAAATTAAGCCTATGTATTCACATATAACAGTTTCCTTTTCCACTTCTCTGTATGTTGGGCTTCTCTGTCAAACTTTCCATCCCTCATATATATAATCTGTAAACACACACACACATATATATACAGCCATATAGCTCTGGACCTTCCAGACCATTACTTCAGTGCACTGCAGGATATGGAGTTTGACCAGTGAATCTGACTTGCTGAGAAGAAAGGGAGCTCAAGGGACCTGAACTCTTAATACTACTGAACTTGAACTAAATCCTAGTGAACTTGCACTCTTTCACACAGTCCCAGGTGGTGATATTTATGATCTCCATAATCAGTGGAACTCTGGCAAAGAGTTTTCCTTACTTTGTTATTTTCAGTTGAGGGACAGCAGTAAAACCACTAAAGCCTTTAGGCAGTTTCTATGCCCCTTTCAATGCACAGTAAGAGTTAATGCATTCTGAAAGTCAAGAATACTGTTTAAACAAAGCAGATTTATTACACGTGCTAACTGCGTATCAGTGGGATCTAATTTGTGGTCAAAACACACAATTTGCCATGAACACCTTCCTAAAGAAACAGACATATACACTTTCAGTGCAACATTAATGTCTGAAGTGAAAGATTAGTATAGCTTAGTAGTTACGGATGTCTGAAAATTACCTTAATACTTTTGGAAGCGCTTAGGAATACATTTCCAAAGAAGAAATAAAAATAATAATAATCAAAAGGCATGTAACTTAGATGGCCAATACAAAGAACACACTGTACTGACTTATTTATGTATTGTATAAGATTCTAGGTTCAAAGGCCTACACTTTTATGTTGGTTTTATTTACATGTGAAATTTTTTCCAAGTGATACAGGGAAATGGATACCATATGTTTCCCAGCTGTTTTGTTCTGACAGGAACTATTAAGCACTCAGTATGGAAATGAATTCTGTCTGAGTTTTATGAAAACACTGCTTTCAACACAGGGGTCTAGACAGAGGAAAAGGCATCAACAGTTTGTTTGTCGTCACTTTATTTATTTTATTGCATTTATTTTGTTGCTTGGCTTTCTCCACTTTCTAACCTTAATAACACACATTTACATAAACCACTGATGATAAAATTGTAAAATCGGACACTCGCAAAGAAGCAATGACTTTTGTTACAAATCTGTCTTGGATCACTGTAAAGTCATGTATTTCTCTTTTCTTTCATTACGGTTAGAGCAGAGTACAGTACTTCCATTTTTTCATTGTTTTTCTTCCCAACATCTCTTTACAAACACCTTTTTTCCATAAAACAAACTGGAACAACAAGAACAGTTAGTGATATTTTTACTGACTTACAAACTTATTCTTCACTTAAGTGGGATGATGAATTTACACTGCATTAAATAAAGGATTAGAATACAGCATTTAACCACATAGCAGTAGGGAAGAAAGCAAGTCAGACTGGTAGACACAATCCTTCTTGGTGCTATTTTCTACTTGGGTGCTGTACAGAGGGCATCAGTGCTTAGGCAGTTAAAGGATGGTTTCCTCCTACTTAACACTGAAATTGTAGGCCAGAGTGGACCAGGGCATGGCTTAAATCTCTTCCATTCTGTTTCCAGACACTTGTTCCCTGAAGAAGTGAAAGCAAGTGCTGCCTATGTCCTCCAAAGCTACAGCATAGGAGGAGTTATGTGAGTAGTCTTCAACAGCTGCTCCAGGGGAAAACCTCTTGCTCATCTCTCCATACTTATGAACTCAGGCAGAGGCCATTAAAATTCTGGGTCAATAAATACTGTTTGGTTCTTTTATAAATAACATTAAAGATAGTCTGAGTTTAAGGGAGGGGACTAGAATGTGGAACAGCTAACTTGATTCCAGAATCTGACAAATAATTCCAGTATAATCTTAGATAAGCCATATCTCTTCTGTGCCCCAGTATCTCAAATTTAAAAAGGTGATGACAATTTTTTTTTTTGCCAACTATGTTGACAAAATTATTTCTTTAACTTTTGTTCACAAAGATGAGACATTTGGATGATCCCATTGTTGTGCTGCTGAAGTAAAGAGAGAGGAACACAAAACCTGGGGAGACTTCATTCACATCGGTAAAGAGGCGTTGTGCTGCCTGAAAAGACCTGAGGTGACAAAGCATTTCATTGGCATTGAAGAAAATAGTATCTGATGAAAACTGCAAGGGTCAAATTTGCAAAAGCAGTTCTTCAACATAGATTATCCTCTATGCTCTTCTTGAGGAACAGAAAATGCAAAATGTAGAGAGGCCTGTAGGCTTATTTATAGTTTTATTTATCTATGTATTTATTTGTTTATTTATTTATGTCCTAGAACTGCTGGGGGCAAATAATCAGAAAAGGGGACAACTAGGAAGCAACTTCTCTTGCAATTGCATCACTTCATTAGATTTTATTTTAGGAATCAAAATTTACCTTGAACTTTCTGAAAAAGATCCTTATAACATGTTCCCAATTGGAAGCATCTGTTGACTTCAGAGCATTTTTCAACATCATCTCTGTATCTACGGCATGGGAGGTGAGAGGGGGAGTTTTATGTGGTATACGAGCATCTGTAGAATTATAGGGTAACTATATGAGTTTTGTCCAACCATCAAGACTACCTCATGCACAGAAGAAACTTTACCCTTGTGACAGGCAGTTTCTGTGATACATATAGTCTAATGCCAAGCATCGGAATACCTTTAAATTGTCCTAAGTATAGTGAAAATAACAAAGAACTTAGCTTTCACTTGATCTCTATAAAGAAACTACTGCTGAAATTCATTGCTGTGTGTGAAACCCATTTCTGGTGTGCGTGCAAGAGCCTGTCTCTTTGGCATATGGGTACAGTAACGTTACTTAAATGATGACAGTTTCATGAAGTTTACAGCACTGGTGAGATGAATAGGAGGTGGCAAAAGGGTGTATATCACACATCAATACCGTTACAAAATGAACTGACCATACTGCAAAGAGGTAGGTGTTGCTATGCCAGATCTTCATGAACCCAGAATAACTCACATTCAAAGAGCACTGACTGACTGAGGAAATGGTCAAACTCTTAACAGTGTGTTTCTGTCACCACCACCATGGACTCATTTAGGTTCACGCTTTGACCAATGGTCTGTAGTCAAGAATGCTGCTGTTGAATAGCTGGGACATACAACAGGCAGCGGTGCAGGGAAGCAGGAAAACAGATGTAAAGATCTGAGTCATCTGCAGATCAGTTGGCAACTGAGTCCGTGTTGCTCTACTAGGTCACTTCACACCTGCACACAGGTTTAATAGGAATGAAAAGAGTATCAGTTCACTCTTGTTCTTCTATAGGTGGCAATCAGTGATTCCCATTGCTATGCTACATCCCTCAATGAAATTCTTGGGGGCCTTTTTAGCTTGCTATCTCTGTTCCTTCTCAGGATGGAGAGCAGTATCTTATAGTCAACTGTGTTGAACAACTCTCCATGAGAAAAACTGGATGACTTTCCTTTATCCAAACACTTACCAGTCATCAATCCCATTAATGCTTCCGCCTAATGACCTGACCTGCACCAGACTGTGATAACTTTAAATTCTTTGTATTTCAATCTTTGTTTTCTATGAACTCCATACCTGTGCAGTCACAAACCGCAGTAAAACTATGAATAATGGAGAACGATACACTGCTTGGGGCCCGGAGCTGACAGTCCTGGACTATGGTAATACTATCTGCTGATTTTATCACGCCTAGTCAATCATTGAATGGTTTATGAACCTCTGACGTTGAATCACAGTTATTTCTTGCTGACAAAGAAGTGGGACCACTATGGTTGCTTCCCTAATAACACTTCCCAAAGTAACTTGGTTGCAACGTTTTTTACTGCAGCATTAATTTGGAGAATAGGCCTTGAGCAATCCGGTGTAACTGGAACTGATCTGAGCACAGGGAGGTGGGCAAGATGGCCTTCAGAGGTGCCTTCTGACTTAAGTTATGCTATGATGAAGACATAAGCATTTTGAAAGAACTGACCTACTAAATACTTTTTAAAATACGGTATTTCACCATATTGTTCATGTACTATAGAATAATTTGGGGGCCTCCAGTAAGTATATAAAAAGTTTCACATTTGGAGTTTTACTGTCCTCTGAAAGAAATGCCTGAGCCTCTTCCTTGTGATATGACTTCAGCAGAGACTCTTGAATCAATTAAGACTTGTACTCATTCCAGGTCCATTTGGAGCACTGTGATTCTGACTTTGTATACAGACACTGAGGTGTTGTCTACACTAGGAAAACTTAGAAAGTTCCTTATGATTGTTATCACCAGTTTATCTCCAACACTGGCAGCAATATTGGGGCTCCAAGAGATGGGAGACGGGATGATCCTTACATATTGATGGATAATCAAAACCAGTTCTATCTATTTACTGTTTTATTAATATCACTGAAATAATATTTAACAATTTTAACTGAAGGTGGCACTGTTTTACAGTTTTAATATATTAATAATTTCCAGGAGTACATTTTAGGGTTCTTCAGTGTAAGCTCTACAGCATGAGAACCTGAATTAAAGAACAACCCTGCACTGATAAGATCAGAGAGGGTTTGTTCTCATTTAAGTGGAATTTGAAGCCACTCAAAAGAAGAAACAAAGGTTGAACAGGGTAAATAATAATTCATCCTTTTAAATAACAATGCATCTTTTCCATTCAAACATTAATGCGAGCCTCAGTGAATGAGTAAGTTTTCTTACCTTGGCTTGAGGAAGAACACTATAAAAGCTGTCATTTCTGAAGTAGAGAATATAGAAGAGGCAAAGAAGTTTTCAAAATTAACAAATTGGTTATACTTTTGACTGGACTGAGCTAAGGATGTAAAACGGAGGTAGCAAGTAAAGTTCTACTGAAAAATCAGAAAAGGCCATTCTGGCACAAAATATGTAAAACAGAAGGAGGGAGGATGTGAAAATAAGGTAGGAAAAGAGCTTATATATAGCTATCACAAGTGTCACTGCATACAAATTATTGATTTTTCTGAGAAAATTCTTCAGTATTCTGCCAAAGAATTATCCAATCAATTCTGTATTGTTTCAGACATATCTATCTGGGAGGTATTTGGAGCACAACAGAGTCTGTGAATTTAATGCCATATAGCACTGTCTCCAAATTAAATTTTACTTCAATTTCTCTTATAGCTAAAAAACTACCAAGGACTTGAGACAGAAATTGCATGCAATTTTATATTGACTGGTTTTTTTTTTTTCTTTTTCTCAAACAGGAAACTAATCTTCTAAATAATTTTGTGAATGACAGTTACTTTGGGAATGAATAAAGCAGTGCAGAAGTATAGCTGCTGGAGATTAAAGATGAACTTGCTTTTATCAACCTATAAATGAAGATCTAGAGTGGGATATGGCCTCATTTGAGACATACATTTAATGACCACCAGAAGTCAACCTAGCTGACAGAATATACTTGAACAATGATATGGCTCAGTGCAGCTTGTTGAACACAGATGTCTCGAACCATTTGCTCAAGTGGCCTTAGAAAATCTGCCCAGAAAGAAAACAACCAATTTTATGCTTAACAACAAAGCACAAAGGTCTGATTCCTGTTTCAGTTCATCATTCTACATTAGACAATGCTAGAAATGGGCAGGCTGACTAACACTTGATTTCAGAAAAACGAGTTAGCTAGATCCATTTTTAAACTACACTCTATTTCTCTGAAGAAGAACAATGCCCATCTTCGTGATTATTATGCAAGCTACAAAGATCATTCTCTTGAAGCATGATGGTAGAGAAAACAGTTACCCTTAATCACTCTTTATTGTGGATAACGAGGATTTTCCCTACACCTTTTCTCCAATCCCATATATCTTTATCTTGTAATCTGGGGGTAAAGACACACATACTTTGGCTCCAACGGTCCCTTGGAATTTTCCTGAGTCAGAATTCCCTAAATCCAAGGAAGGACACAGAGGAGTCAGGACTGAGACTGTACTGACTGCATGACCTTCATGCACATCTTGCACAAGGGTGAGGAAGGAAGCACAGGACCTTCCCACCAGTACAGATCACTGGCCAGTGTTGCCCAATAAAGGGAGGTGACAGTAGGAATTCAGGCAGGTAAAAACACACATAGAGCAATCCTTTCTCAGTCTTTCTAATCTCTCCTTGTCCAAAAGAACAAGTAATTTGAGCAAAAAGTTACAGGCAGGCAGAAATAGTTAAAAAAAAAATCTGGTAAATGGTCTATGTGAAATGCTTGAGAAAGTACACTGACTGGTAAACACTGGTATGTTTGCCTAGGATTAAAAGTGCTTAGAGTAATTTGAAAACAACGTAACCAAACACTTTCATATGTTACTAACATATTATTCAATGTTTACATGAAATGAGGAAAGAAAATGAGATTTACAGGGATATTTACTAAACTTATCTGTGAACAATGAATAGTAAGACTTTCATAATATCAGCCATATAATTAAAAAATGTAATTCCACAAAGAGGAACTGTCTGGTTTAAATCTGTTCTAACAATCTCGTTGGCAAAAACGGTTGTCTGCGTATTTATATATATATTTAAGTATAAAGTTGAATCTTACTTTCTCTATACTTTTGTCTTAATGGTCTTAGCAAGCTAAATATTTTTCTGAGACAAAGCTGACTGAGAATTATTTTCTAGATTATTAGGGTCCTGACATACCTAATCATATGGCTAACTTGTGCTTAACTTTTAGTTATTTTAAAAAATAATTCTTGGATAGTTCTACTTCCACATTCTTCTCTGTTTCAAAGAAGAAATGCAACCTCTAACTTAGCAAGAGTCAGTATGAGGTAGAATGCTGGATCAGCTCTTTGTAAAACCTCTGAGTTTCTCTATGTGTAATTACTTAAATTGCCAATGGAGTACAGATATAAAATAGCACGAATGTCATGCATACTAAAGATTTATGATATAACCTATCTTCATAAAAAATGGCACATAGCAACAATAATTTGGGGACCTTTTTTTAATGGTGTACAATATGAGGAAGGCAAAAAGCAGCTATGAAAAATCCAACAGATGGGGTCTTAAACTATGCTGACTGATGCAGTATTGGTTTTTCAATTGGTATTTCAAGCTATTTCAGATATTGAAGTCTGTACAGGGATGTAAATTGATACCTTCCTGTTCAGCACTACATATTTACTCAGTGACTAAGCAGGGTAAAAATAAAATAGATTTTAGTACTATTTCCAATTCACCAAAACTCATACGTGATAAGTAGAGAGAAAAAGTAGATTTTAGTACTCTTTCCAGTTTGCCAATACTATCATCAGTGCTAAAGACCTCCTTTTTGACTCAAGACTTTTAAACAAAGCTGTGAATTAATTTCCACTGGCAGACTCCCCAGTGCTACTACTGTCTTCCAGCAATGCCTGTACTTGCTTCTGTCAACCTCTTTTCAAGGCAATAGATGAGTGCAGATCTAATTAAAACCATCACTGAAAAATGTCCAACTGCAGACGCGACCATGAAACAACAGAGCTACACAATATGTTGTCAGTATTGCACAGTCTTAAGAAAGACCTCATAACCAGTGCTTCATCCTTGTTATTGGTCTGCATTTTATTTTAAGACTACTATTTGAATTTTAAAAAGAATATACTCTTCCTCCTGAAAACAGATATTGCTGCTCCCACTGTGGCTGAGCATTTCTCATGAAGAGACCACCCAGTACAACGTGTCTTAGGGGCTATTCTTGCACTCTTTCTCTGGTTCACGTTGCTCTTGGAGCAGCTGAGTGAATTTAGCTTTTTATGACAAGACGAGATAACGCCCTGCTGCCACATGATTAGCTGCTAACAGTCATAGGCAGAGAGAGGGTGGGGGGAATGTCAGTAAAGATAAAACAGGGGGAAGGGGACATGAAAGACATGAGGGGGTACTGGGTGGGGAATGAAGGGGGTGACAATGAGGGGCAGTGAATGGTGGGGAGGAGAATGGTGAGAAGAATGGGAGGAAGAAGGGTCTAGAAGAACAGCGGGAAGAAAATATTCTTAGGGGGGGAAGACTTAGGGGGAAGACTGGGCAAAAAGCAGGGGTAAGACTTGTGGGGAAGGATAGTGGGAAAGACTGGGGAAGGAAGAATGTGGGGGAAGAAAAGGTAACCTGGGGGGGAATGGGGGAAAGAATCATGGGGTGAATATGGGGAGAATGGGGATGAAGAATGGTGGGGAGGAATGGTAGGGAGAATGGGTGGGAAAACAATGGGGAGAATGGCAGAGAGAATGGTAGGGAGAATGGGGGAAGAAGAACGGGAGGAAAAGTGGGGGGAAGAATGGTGGGAGCAATGCAGGGAGGAATGAGGGGATGAATGGTAAGAAGAATGGCTGGGAAGAATGAGGAGATGAAGGGGAAAGAAGTGGGGAAGAAAGAGGAAAGGAGGAGGGAAGGAGGGAGGAAGATTAGGGGAATAATGGGGAGAAGAACGGTGGGGAGAAATGGGATGAGAGTGGGGAGAATGGGGGTAAGAATGAGTAAGAAGGAGGGAAGGAAAGGGGAAGAAGGGGGAAGGAGAGAGGAAAAAAGGGGAGGAAGGGAGGAAGAAAGGGATGAGGAAGGGGGGAAGAAGGAGCCTTTCCACTTCTTCAGCAAGTAATACTGTGTGCACAATCACTGCTGTGCCCTGTGTGGGCAGTAACATGGCAAGCAGGTATAGTAAGGAGAGCTTTGCTTCCTTTTATTGCCAAGGGCAGTGGCATATGACTGTGATGGCCTGGCTTTTAATGACTCTGGTAGAAGAAGCATGTCTCAGAAAGTTTCAACTTAGCTACACACCTTAGAAATTTACAACTCTCTGAAAGGAAATACAGAAATAAAAGTCATCAAAGTATAGTACAGTTCTTAAAGCCTTCTATTGTCCCACAAATTCCAGGTCTCCTGTTTCTGTTCTAAAAGCATTTGATGAAACAACATTAACAAAAGTTTAATTAAAGCATCAGAAAGCACAATAAACTTTTCAGAGCTCAACAAAAATGCTCCTCTCACCAACTCATTTCTCCTCCACCAGGAAGAGAAAAACAAAAGGGGATTAATCTCATTTACAGAGTGAAAAACAACACTGAATGCACTTTTTGTCAGCGGACAGGGGGAAGGTCTCCAGCTGGTTCTCATCTATATTCCATGATTCTTCATTTAGTTTACACTATTAAACTCAAAAACTCAGCTTTAATCTTAACTATTACAGTATGCCTTAGAGTAGATTCTATCATGTAGCATCCTTGATGCAGTTTCAGAATCTGGCAAAACATCATCCCTCAAACTGGTCATGGCCATATGGGTAGTAAATGTATCCAACATTTTTTCATTGGCGCCTACATTATTACGTCTTGTCACCAATGGTTTCTCGGGTTTTCAAGTAAATTGTTGCATATACTGTGGTTTGGAGCTGCTGAGATGAAGCCCTACATTTATCTGCATACAGCCAAATCCTTTTTTGGAACTTTTTTTCCTTCTAATGAACTAACATCTGTTGAAAAAAAAAAGTCATGTTTCCAGAAAGCTGAACAAAAATAAGAAAAAACAAAACAACAGAGCACTGCCAAGAAGCTATTGTTGCCAAGTTGTACATGATAAAATGCAGCTTAGAAAATGATGGCTGGACAGAGGTGGGCATCATACCTGATCTGTCTTCATTTTGTGAATCACACCTTCTACATAATTCTGGGATGGTCTTGAGAGAAGTGACAGAATACTGTAAAAAAAAGAAAAAAATATATATGAAGTAATTAATTTAAAAAGGTTAAAAGTAAGACTTCTGAGAGGTCCTGATGTTATAGGCACAGCCTAAACCTACTAACCAAAGGGCTCTTCTGACAATCTGGTGGTCTTCTCAGGTTGCACGAGAAAAGCAGATGGCACCTGCTTTTGTGTCCCACCTTGAGGGACACCAAACAGACTTTCAAAGCTACAGCAAAGTGTTGCCCCACGTCAGATTTGTCATTCCTGCAGATCACCATTATTCAAGTCACAAATACATTTTATGTATCCATTCTTTCCATGGGATACAAGATACATCAAAGGTGAGAACAGATCTAGGCTTCACGGTAAATATCGAGGGTCTCACTTTGCCCAGCTGGGCATCTATTATGGTGATTATACTACAAGATATTTCATGCTTAAAATTAGATTCCAAGCTTTCACAAACCAATATGTAGAAGTAATGCAGAATATTTGCACGTTAGAGAGTTGATTTCAGAGAGGAATGCATGTACATACACATATCAGACAACAGGCTCACTTCTCTAACCTAGGCTTTATTAAAGCAAATTTGCATTATTATTTTGATGTGACAGGATATGCCTGATATTAATCAGTATGTTATTCTCTGATTTCAACATTAAAAACGAAAAAACCCAGGGTTAACATATGTATCTTTCTGAACAGAAATATTTTTCTTATAAACTTGTGGAACACCCTTGGTAAGACACATGATCCAGTGTTATAAAACTACGTATTCTGACATACAGAAATTAAGTTACTTAATAGCAACCCTTCCTGAATCGAATGCTTAAATGTTGCAGGAATCTTCACTTAAACAAATGAAAATCATTATGTCTGTGAAAGATCAATGGCTTTGCTCATATAAAAAAAAATATTAAAACCAGTATTTTGGAAACTAAAACAGAAAAAAGCATTTAGGATTAGCACAACTGAAAGATTTGAAAGAATATATAAACACCACATGCTTTCAAAGAAACAGATATTTTTAGCTGGTGTGCTGTTGACCAATGAAGCAAAACAACTACATATAAAACCACATGAGCTTTCCACACAAAAAAGAAACAGTCATACATTGTCCTGTTCTTTGCTGACAGTTCGTCATTCAAAGTCTGATGTGCTTCTAATGCACAGCTGGCAATCTACTTCAAAATAATCTAAGGTCGACCTCATGTGACCAATTGCAGAAGTAATTTACTTCTCTGGTGCAAGTTTAAGACTGTTGCTCAACTGATTGCAGTTACTTTATTAAGCCTCAGAAACCTCCCATGCCTTACTTTTTCCCTTGCTGACCTGATTTACAGATGTATTGAGAAACCTCAAGTACAACAAGAATCTCTCGTAAGTATTCCCAGGATCAACACTGAACTTATTAATTAAAATGTGTAGCAGCACTCCACAGAACTACCCAGTGACTCCAATCACCATTAAACACGGGGCTGTCTATAAGGCTGTGACTCCTCCAGGATGTGACAACCTAAAGCCACAAAGAGCAGAAGAACAGAGACAGAGAGAAAGATGCTACTAAATACAAATTAATACAAGTTAAAACACACACATGCACAAGCACCATGTGATGTGCTTCACTCTAGTTATTGTTTAATAAAGCTTGAGCTGTTAAGCTATACATCTTGCCATTTCAGCACAAAGACTCAGAAGGCAATGTTGAACTGGTCTAGTAAGATTCTTAAGAGAATCCAAGGAAAAGGTCTCCAAGGAATATGGTAGCTTCATAAGACCAGCTGGTGCAGTTTAAACTATTACACAGTTTGTAATTCAATTAGAATGAGGCCTTTTGTATTCTACTGCTATGTGTTTTGTCAGGCAACCTCAAAAACAGAAAGCCATTTTTCTTTGTCTTTTTTCATCTTGTTTCCTGTAATAACAGATTTTCTTCCTGTTTCAACATTGCACTAAAATGTATTCAGTTACCACCTCCCACCACCAAAACCCTATTAAATGTTATAAATTTGATTATGCATTTTAATCATATTGGTTTGATTTCATTAACAGACTTCCTCCCACTCACCTCTGTCCTCAAAAATTCTTCTGCACATTTACATTTCTGCCATCTGTATTTTGTGGTCAAGATGTGGAGAACTGTTTTTTGGTCCAGGAAGCAACTAAAATTACTCATTAAAGTGGACCTTTCCCAGCCATAAGCACAATCCATTGCCAGCTCTTCCCTCTAGAACTACTTTCTTTCATAATCTAGCTCCAGATCCAGCTGTGATCATCAGTAATGTTTGTTAGCTTTTCTTCAACCAAAAATTTCAAGGCTACTAGCAGTATCACAGAGGAATAGCAAGAGGCTGAGATTGCAAGCCTTACCTGGAACAGAATTTTAGACTTAATACCTATTCAGTGGCATTTAAAATTAATTATTTCCCACTTTTCATTCAACAATGTTGAATTGTTTTACATACAAAATGAAACACTGTTTCTCACATCTCACCATTAGAGAAACCAAGTCAACCAGAGTTGAGGGCCACGCCCAAAGGCATAAGTGAAAATATGAGAGCTAAGCACATCAGATTGCTTAATTAGTCAATGCTTACTGTGATCTTTAGTATTTAATCAAAGTGTGTTGTGGTTGACGGTGAAATTCAGTAACAGAACTAAGGGCTTGTTCCCAGTACAGTGCATATGATGTTATTTTTGATTGCTGCTTGAGGTTTGGGTTCTATTTCTGCATTTAAGTCATGCTATGTCCAACTTGATATAGTGAATTTCAGTAAACGGTGAACAAAAGACAAGAAGCAGTAACGAGTATTCCATAAAAATGCAAGATATTCCCAATTTTCTTCAACAGACACTATTAATTCAGGGGAAAACAGAATAGAAAACATCTGTTCAATATGTAAAACTGCACTACAGAATTTGAATTAATGCAAATGTTAACCTTTTACATTTCACACGGTTCTCAAATTTTAATGGATTCAATGGATTTTAAACCCAAAACATGAGAAAAAAACCCTTCAATCTCTAGTAAGGCTGTTCTGTGCTGTGCCATTTGTCTGCCACTTGCAGACTCACCTGTGTCCGAGAAGTGTCAAAAAGAAGAAATACTGGATCATGAGTAGCAGCATAGAAATGTATATACAAAATAGTAAACAAATTGTAAATTAAAAAGCAAAAATTACTTTTTAACATTCTTTTGTGGAAAGCACCTTTAATGTTTTCTGAAATGGAGTCAAAGGGCAAAGCTGGGCACGTAGTGTGACTCTCAAGACCACGCCATCAGAACTATGACACCCCCAAAACACTAAGGACCACGTCCTGCTCCAACTGGAGTCAGTATCAAAACTCACAACAACAAATTCACCTCCACAGGATGAACACACCAGTGACTGTGTCCTGCTCTTAAATGCACAGATCCTTGTTTTCGTTTAGATAGGGAAAACAGACACTTTCCTTCATTAAAGTTAATTTGTTTCCAGGTCTTATTATTACTGTAAGCCATTTAACAGCCTAATTTCACTTTATTTGCTGTAGTGGAAAGTAAACTGTTTCATTAATATTCAGATTCCATTCAATTAATAGCTTTATATTACATTTGCTTCATCATTTATAACTGTGCAACACCACCCTTTTTCCTAGACATTTATTCGGGAGTGGCAAGTTACACTGAGAACAAGAAAAGCAATAATGCTTGGCCCGAGGCTCCTGGAAGATTTTTCGCAATAATAGTGTCAATTTATGCAGCTGCTGAGCAAAAAAAAAAAAAGTGGAGGAAAGAGATTAGGCTGGCACCGTGCCGGTGAGAAATAACACCTCCCCAAAATAAACTTCTTAATGGCTGTGAGCAGCATCTTTGGAGCACTGGTTAGGCTATCTGTGCTATGTATTGTTTACAGCATCTTATACAGGCACTTCATATGTTATTCTTCCTCTAAACTTTAAAGGAGACCTATATAGACACAAACGCTGTTAGAGGTACAAAATGTCTGTCTGAATCCAACACTTCCTATGAACATTTTAGTGGCCATCTGCATTTTGTTTCATTCTGAAAAGCAAGAGAGGAAAAAAAAAAAGAGAACTATCAATGAGTTCACCAGCTGGATGGGAAATAAACCAACACACTGTGGTTAGTGACCTTGCCTGCACAGCTCTGTAGGACCCTCCATGGTGAGCCCTGAAGTCCTGGTCGCTGGGTAGGCAAAGTCCAGCCGTGTGTTGCCTGTACCCCTGTGTGAGCCTGAGGAGTGACCCAGCTCCTTCCACGACCAAGGAAGGGTGACAGTGAGTGGGAGGCCAGGAGATCGGCAATATTGCTGACCATACATAGTTTACATCTGCCCAGCCAGGCAAGTAAAAGTTTTTCAAGCTGTTTCAAAATACCTGATGATTCAACAGCTGCTTAATTATGTTTGAATTCACTTACTGCACTCATATTTCACAAATTTTCAAATTAGGCCCAGTCCTGGCCTGGCACCACTGACCCAGGCTTTTATTCACACAGAGCTATTTGCATGATCAGAGCAATAATCTATACACTCAACCCCAAATAGCTGACAAGTATCTAGCACCAGGAGCTCTGGATATGGCTAGGTCATTTCGTATTATTTCTGTAAACCAAGAAATAAAACAGTTTCAATTTACACGGTTTGCCAGCACAATAGATATCCTGCATTTTAATTAAAGGGTTAGGAAACATGCAGGTAACAATAGCATACAATTTACAAGCAGGAATAAATTTATGGGCAAAATCAAAAGTACTAATGGAGAAAAGGAGGAAGTTTAAAACGTACGTTTAATTTTATAGTGTGCCTATCATTTAATGCAACTTAAAGGTAGGGTTTTTTTTCTTCCTTGTGAGTAATTATTTATGAAGAAATAAATGAAAATATTCAGCTTCGTTGCTTAACGTCATTGCAGACAGAACACTACTTTTGTTTAATGTAAACAAGAGTCCTAGAAACCTATTCTGCTGTCTAAACTACATTCAAATATATTCTACCAGATGGATCTGGAATAGTAGCATCTTAGTTTGCACAATAAGTATCGTATTTGCATTCCAGGGCCCTGAGGGAATTGGTAGATGTAGTTGCTAAGCCACTCTCAATCATATTTGAAAAGTCACGGCAGTCAGGTTAAGTCTCCAGTGACTAAAGAAAAGGGAATATCACATCCATTTTTAGCAAGGGTTAAAAAGGCTGGAAGTTATGCTGAAACATATGGATGACAGAGAGGTGATTAGAGACAGCCAGTATGGCTTCACAAAGGGCAAATCGTGTCTGTCTAAGGTAGTGGCCTTCTACGATGGAGTGACAAGAGCTATGGATGTCATCTACCTCAACTTCTGTAAGGCCTTTAGTACAATCCTACTCAACATCCTTGCCTCTGATTTTGAGAGATACAGGTTTGATGGATGGATGGTTAGATGGATAAGGAATTCATCATGTCCAATGAGTCAATGGCTCAATCTCCAAGTGGAAACCAGCAACGAGTGGTGTCCCTGAATGCTGCATACTGGAATCAATACTATTTAATATATTCATCAATGACATACACAGTGGGATCGAGTGCGCCCTCAGCAAGCTTTCACATGACACCAAGCTGAGTGGTGCAGCTGATTCCCTAGAGGGAAGCGATGCTATCCAGAGGGACCTTGACAGGCTTGAGGAGTGGTTACATGCAAACCTGATGAGGTTCAACAAGACCAAGTGCAAGGTCCTGCACTTGGGTCGGAGCAACCTCCAGTATAAATACAGACTGGGGTATCAAAAGCAGCCCTGCAAAGAAGGACTTGGGGACATCGGTGGATGAAAAATTGGACATAAGCTGGCAGTGTGTGCTTGCAGACTAGAAAGCCAACAGTATCCTGGGCTGCATCAAAAGAAAGGTGGCCAGCAGGTCAAGGGAGGTGACTCTGCCCGTCTGCTCTGGTAACACCCCACCTGGAGTACTGCATCCAGCTCTGGGCCCCCCTGCACAAGAAAGATATGGACCTGTTGAGTGGGTCCAGAGGAGGGCCACGGAAATGGTCAGAGGGCTGGAACATCTCTGCTGTGAAGAAAGGCTGAGAGAGCTGGGGTTCTTCAGCCTGGAGAAGAGAAGGCTCTGAGGAGACGTTATTGTGGCCTTTCAACATATAAAGGGGGCTTATAAGAAAAATAGAGAAAGACTGTTTACCAGGGCCTGTAGCGACAGGCCAAGGAGCAACTGAAAGAGGGTCAATTTAGATTGAACATAAGGAAGAGATTTTTTACGATGAGGGTGGTGAGACAGTGGAACAAGTTTCCCAGAGAAGTGGTGGATGCCCATTGATGATTGTACTGGGTTTATGTGGCAAACTAGCAGTGGGGGTTGCAGAGGTGGCTTCTGTGAAACAACACCAGGGGCTGCCACCATGTGGGACAGAGCCAGTTCCAGCTGGCTCCAAGATGGATCCACTGCTGGCCATAGCTGAACCCACCAGTGATGCTGGTAGCACATCTAAGATAACATATTTAAGAAAGGGTAAAAACCACTGCACAACAGCAGCTGTGACAGAAGAGTGAGAAAATGTGAGAGAAACAACTGTGTGGACACCAAGGTCAGTGAAGAAGGAAAGGGAGGAGATGCTCCAGGCACTGGAGTAGAGAGTTCCTTGCAGCTCATGGAGGACCTCACGCTGGAGCAGGTGGATATGCCCTGAAGAAACCTGCAGCCTGTGGAGACCCCATGCTGGAGCAGGCTCCTGGCAAGATCTGTGACCCCATGGGGGACCCACACTGGAGCGGTCCATTCCTGACTGCAGCCTGTGGGAAGGACCTACTCTGGAGGACTTCGTGAAGGACCGTATCCTGTGGGAAGGATCCATGCTGGAGCAGGAAAACAGTGTGAGGGGTAAGAAGCAGCAGAGATGAAGCATTATGAACTGACCACAACCCCCATTCCCCCTGTCCTCCTGTGCTGATTGGGGCCAGGAGTTAGGGAAGTCAGGAGTGAAGCTGAGCCTGGGAAGAAGGGAGGGGTGGGGGGAAGGTGTTTTTATATTTGTTCTTATTTCTCATTATCCTACGCTGTTTGATTGGCAATAAATTAAATTAATATCTCCAAGTCTAATCTGTTTTGCCTGTGATAGTAATTGATGAGTGATCTCCCTGTCCTTATCTTGACCCATGAGCTTTTTGCTGTATTTTTCTCACCACCTTGTTGATGGAAGGGGAGTGATAGAGTGGCTTGGTGGGGAGCTGGTGGCCAGCCAAGGCCAACCCACCACAACAGGGCTTTGAGCAACCTAATCTAGTGAAAACTGCCCCTGCCTATGGCAGGAGGGTTGGAACTAGATGACCTTTGAAGGTCCCTTCTAACCAAAACCATTCTACAAGTCTATGATTTTGGATAAATGTACAGTTTCATTTTCTTATGTACATACACAATATAAACAAAAAAAAAGAGATACCAAACCCACTTACATATCTATTTGCCTTTTAAAACAAATTCCGGTCTATTTTCTCCGTCTACTACATTTTGGTCATTTTGGCTGAAATGGTCTACAAGGTTCTGGACTACACACAGTGGCTTTCTAACTCAAGGTACATTTATAAATGCATCATTTTAACAGCTTTCTTGCTGCCATTATTTTTAGTCAGTAGTTGTCTGCACTGGATTAGAACTAGAGGGCTAACAGGAACAATATACATTGCTAGTACTGATGCTGTGCAGCTGCTCTTTCCATGGCAGGCTAATGATAAAATGTGAAGGTCAGGTATCTCTAAATTGTATATGATGAGATACGAATAGAGCACTAGAATGACCATGAATTCACTTGTTAATCTGAAGTCTGGCAACAAATCCTTTGTTCTCTTACCTGCTAAAGCAGGGAGGAAAACTGCTACCTCTATAATTCATGCTGGTTTTTTATTCAAGGTTCAGCATCCAATGAAAGAACAGCCTATTAAAACAGGCAGCCTGAGCTGCTCAGCGGAAAAGTGAGTAATCTAACCCACCAGTATGCAGCAACAGCCACAATGGGAGAGACATGGAGAGGTTACATCTATTATGTTTTACAGTTTTACAAAACTGAGTATAGAAACAGATACCAGGACATGATCTAGCATGTAACAGTAATAAAAAGAAAGTTGCCCAGAATAAGTTATGCACTCAAGATTGGCTCATTGTCTTAGAATACTCTGGGCATTTGCCATATTCCCCTTTAATAAAAATTCAGCATTACAATAGGTAAAAATAAAAGCCTCTCCAGAAGGAATCTGTCTGCAAATAAAGCATCTGGAATGTTTTAAAATGAATCAAGAGTCCCAAATGCTAAAGGGAAAACCAGGCTCTTTGTAAAAAAAAAAAAGAAATAAAATTATGAAAAAAGTAGAAGGAGATGGCGGCACACTTTCTTTGATCTGAAAATTGAATCAACAATGTTCTTATACTGGATTTAACTTATGTATTCAAGTCCATTGTTAATCAGACATTCAACATATTAGCAACCCTATTGCACAAAAGGCAATACTTGCAGTAAGAGTATTATTGTGAGTAATCGAATACACTGTATCAGTGCTCCCTATAAGAACCACTAACAAAGTAGATGAACTGGTTTTTTGCTTGCAATTACATCTGGATTAGTTTTAGTTGTCGCACTAAGGATCAGTGCTTTCTATGGATCCCTGGAAGTCTTTCTGCCTCTTTCTGTACTCCACCATGTCACAGGTAGCTGCATCACACCTACTGATAAAATTTTGCTGTATTTGGAGATGGCTGCTTGTGGAAAGGGCAGAGTAACAGCTTACGTGAGAAAGGAGTAATTCAGAGGTGAGAAAGGCAGGATTTTTTTTACAACTGAAATATATTTGATTAAAAAAAAAAGTAAACTTATAATTTTCGTGTCTAAGGCTAGCATTAGAGACCATATAACTCATTCAAGACAATAGAGTACAAATAAAATGCATTTATTAAATTGATTTTCAAGTTATTTTTACTACCTGAAGAGTAGGAATCAAGTTTTGCTTCCAATCTTATTAGAGATTTCCCTTAAAAACCACTTCATTTTATTCTAGATTCAATCTGTTTAAATATTCCTATATATGAGGTAAAAAGGAATGTGGCTTCTAACAATAATGTTGTTTGTTATATCAGAATTGAGATACCTAAGATTGTCTCAACTTGAGCAAATAAAATAAAACTTGTACTTACCGATATATCATCGCTAAAATCTATTTCATCCAAATCAAGGTATTCAGGGGCTTCCATTATTCTTCTATGGACATTTTGGGTGAGTCAGCACAGTAGTAAAAACCTAATTAAGAAAAGAAAAATGGATTGTCTACTAAAGGGTCAAAACCACACAGAAATGGTTTAATATAGTTGCTAGATTACTGAAAACATTTCACTTGTATCGTAGTCTTTCACAACTTAATCCTAAAAGCTAAATATGATTTTCCATCTCTGCATATTATGAAGAAGCCATTTCAATTTTTAGGGAGAATAGCTAAGTGATACTTCAACTGGAACTCAAAAATACTTGATTCAGCATCACTCAGGCCTTCCAGAAGTTCAATATAGGTGTAAGTACCTAAGATGTTGAGCCCCCTCATGACCCTGCAACCATAGCTGCACTAATGATGTATCTTCTCTTAAGGATGCTATTACTGTACTGGCCTGAACACAGCAACTTCGGTTACTATAGTTTTTCCTCTGCTCAAGGAGGCAGTAAAAAACTGAGAATCATGCTGTGCAAGAAAACAAAATCCTATCACACCTTATCTCCACTTCTCCGTACAAGCAGACTAACACCCAGTGCAGTCAGTGCTTTACAGATGGATGATTTATCTCTCCTAGGCCTGCAAGAGCACTTCCCCCAGAACAGTAACCAATGCAAAATGAGAATTGCATCAATGTGTGCTGATTATCAGGGCCCTTAACCATTTCCTCACAGCAAGGGAAAAAGAAGATAAAACTCCCTTGCAAAGCAAGAAATTTGCCTGGAAAATTCAATATGTAATTCTGAATAAAATGGAGCTTAAGCAACCAGAAGATCAAAGACAATAAAACCCTCATTACTTTCTTAATCCTAACTAGAATGGAGGTGTGCATCATCACTACAGACAAGTACAACAGAAGTAAAAGTGGAAAAGGAAGCTATTTTAAAGGAAACTGAAGAAGAAACGGATAATGCATTTTTAAGTAATGTGAGGCACTACATAAGTGTTGAGTATTACTGTAGAAGCAGATTAAATCCTTCTAATACTTGTACATAACAAAAAGAAATGCCTGAAGGAAAAAATAATACAAGCACAGTTTATTCATATGACAACGGCCAAGAAATATGTTTATGAATAATGAAGTCAGCTGTGTAGGTCTAAATAAGATCACTGCGTGAAACATTCATATGCCTTTAAGAATGTCCTAGGATAAGGGGTTTGAATAAAATGCTTTTCTGCAGGTGTTATACTTATTGGTAAACAAAACCTCAGTCATTAGTCTCCTTCATAACACCCCAAGCAAGCACAAAGCTGATCTTAAGACACCTGTTCTTGAAAAGTTATTAGAAGAAGAACCAAGAGGCAAATCTACAGTTTTAAGCTGAAAGAGCTGGAAAAGCAAGTTTTTATTTCTCACTAAGTTACTGAAGGTAAAGCACTATTAAGCATCATTTTCACTTTAAATGAAAAAAAAAAAAAACAAACCACGAAAACACCCACGTGGGTTTTCTTTAATGTATTAGAATATTTCTGCTCCTCACAACATGAAAAGGAAGGAACTGGGAAGGAGAAACTGGGGAGGAAGGCAGCATGTAGGAACAACCTCAGCTGCCTGTTACTGGCTCTCACTGCGGCTGTTAGGCTTGAGTGAAGCAGTGGGAAAGAAGATAGCTACAGAAAGGTAAAAACAGTATAAAGCCCTCATTCCAAACTTAATATGAGGAAACAGAAGTGGCTATAATGTGAAACTAATCAGAACCTTTTCATTTTGCACAATTCTCAAACGCTAAGTTTATTCTTAAAGGGAACCACTAAAATCAGACAAAATTCTTGCAATGAGAGGAATTAGCTGTTGTGAAAAGGCGTGACACATTCAAGTCTACAGAATCTTTTCCACGTTAGAGATTTTGCTTTCTTAACAGACACAAATATTTTCAGTATATTTTGATAAGGTTTATGCTTTATCATGTTGTATTTGGGTGACATTACAGCTTACTTGTGGCAAAGTGCACTGTCACTGTATTGGGTTTGCATATTGGGTTTTGGTAGCGGGGGGTTACAGGGGTGGCTTCTGTGTGAAGATGGCAGAAGCTGTCCCCATGTCCAACAGAGCCAATGCCAGCTGGCTCCAGGATGGACAAGCTGCCGGCCAAAGCTGAGCCTGTCAGAGATGGTGGTAGCGTCTCTGTGGTAACATATTTAAGAAGGGGGAAAAAATTCTGTGCAACAGAAGCTGGGAGAGAGGAGTGAGAAGATGTGAGAGGAGCAGCCCTGCACCCCCCAGGCCAGGGCAGCAGGAGGGCAGGAGGGGCTCCAGGCGCCGGAGCAGAGACTGTCCCACAGCCCCTGGGGCAGCCCATGGTGGGGCAGGCTGTGCCCCTGCAGCCCAGGGGGGCCCGCGGGGGAGCAGATCCCCACCTGCAGCCCGGGGAGGACCCCACACTGGAACAGGGGGGTGCCCAAAGGAGGCTGTGACCCCATGGGAAGCACACACTGGAGCAGGCTCCTGGCAGGACCTGCGGCCCCATGGGGAGAGGAGCCCAGGCTGGAAAGGTTCGCTGGCCAGGCCTGTGACCCTGCAGGGGACTCACACTGGAGCAGTTCATGAAGAACTGCAGCCCACGGGAAGGACCAACATTGGCGAAGTTCATGGAGGACTGTCTGCTGTGGGAGGGACCCCACACTGGAGCAGGGGAAGAGGATAAGGAGAAAGGCACAGCAGAGACAGCATGTGATGAACTGAACGGAACGCAACCCCATTCCCTGTTCCCCTCCTTTGCTCAGGGAGAAGGATGTAGACAAGTTGGGAACAAAGAACTGAAGTTGAACCTGGGAAGGGTGGCGTGGGGTGAAGGTGTTTCAGTTTTTGTGTTTGTTTCTCACTATCCTATTCCGGTTTTAGTTGGCAATAAATTAAACTCATTTCCTCAAGTTGAGTCTGTTTTGCCTGTGATGGTAACTGGTGAGTGACTTCCCTGTTTTGACCTCAACCCATGAACTTTTTAGTCCTATTTTCTCTCCTTGTCCTGCTTGGGAGGGGGAATGAAAGAGCAGCTGGGTGGGCATCTGACAGCCAGTCAAGGTCAATCCATCACGATGTCCCTCCACAGAGGTAAAGACTAGCTGTCACTTTATCATTGTGACTAATGTCACCAGCTCAAACCAAATTATTAAGGCAGTTTTAGAAGCAAGATAAATGACAACTGTATATGTACTGTCCTACACAAATTACGGGATTGTAGAATCCATGCAGTATCATTCTATTGGGTGACACATGTATGAAGAAAGAATGAGAATTGAAATAGAAAAGTTTAAAGGTTAAAGACATATATGGACCGTATCAGATACAAATAGCCAAAAACCTAACCAAAGCTTCACTGAGTTACAGTTTTTCACTGGAGTTAAATGGATAAAAAAACCCTCTCCCAGTATATTTAAAAATCAATGGAAGAGATAAATAACGCTACCCTAAACGTGCTACACAGTAAGCCAGAATCAAGAAGTGACCTAAAGATTTTATTTTGCAATTACAACTGATTTATTCAGGTAAAAATACTCCATAGGTTTAATAAAAGAACTACTATTCCTTGTTACCACATATCTCAAAATTTTAGAACAAAAAGATCTCAACCTTTCAAATTTATTTTTTAGTTCTAAACTGCCAGAAGCCATTGAGGCAAAAAAAAATGCTGCATCCATCCATGGCTGATGAAAGGACTGCATTTCACCTTGAGATGTACAAAACTCATCATGCCAGTCCACAGTCTTGCAAAATTACTTCCCCAAAACTATCTTCTGTCTTCTCAAAACACAAAGACTATGAAACACACAAAGGCTGAAGAGACAGTTGGTAACCAAAACAAACACCTTTTCTCTGTGGTAGACTTGTCTTTCTGAAGATAGTGTTCAGTTATATGTAAAGAATGGCCAAGAGACTCATGCATTCTGTTCGCTGTAAGATTTTAATTTTTTTCTTGATGAGGTAAAACTGGACAGCAACTCAGGACAAATGCTATGACCAGACAAGATTTCCCATGATTATACTTAGAGTCTTATTCAAGAGGTGCACTTTTGATATACAATTTAACATAGTAGAACTACACCATGTATAATGCAAACCATATGGTAAGGGTTAGTACTGCAGTTGTGGCTATTTTGAGACCTTTGCAATGGCTGAAGCCAGCCTATTACTGGAAATATAAACAATCTGAATAGCATTCATGAGAAGATCATAAGCACAACTGCTCAAAATCAAGGTAGAAATAATTGCAACCAAAATTGCAACTGCCAGCAATGGATGACATGAGATGAATAATGTATTTCCAGCATCAACACCAAAGCAATACAGATGACTGTCTCTAGCCTGCCAGCAGAAATGTCTGACATTTAGCTGATCAATTTTCTTAACTGTATTTTGGAAGCTAGTCATTAAATATTCCACAAAATTTTAACCCAAAAAAGGGCATTTCCTGTCTGGCAATTTGGCTTGCAGAGGGGCACATACACACACATATACATTTTATACAGTAAAAGAAATCCTGTCTGCTCTCAGAATTCACAGCTAAAAGAAGAAAACCACATAAGCTTCACCCATATGTACTCAAGAAAAAGTGTTTTTTTATAGTTTCATGAAACAGTTCCACTGGGAGAAATCATGCAGCTAAAGATTACCACACAGAAATGTGGTAATAGAAGTATCGGTATAATAACATACTGCATATGTTGCATTGCAACAGATACGAAACAGTGATCAGGTTGTAAAATAAAGAAAAAAAAATCAAACTTCATCTTTCTCCTTTTCAAACAACAGGAACAATCCTTACGGATTTTCCAAAACATAGATTTCCTCTGCTGTTGTCCTTCTCAGCTAAAACTAGTTGTCTGAACTCAAATCCTGTTACCGACATTCATTACAGCTAGGTGAATTAGGAAAAAAAGGGGCAAAGAAAGCAATTCCCAGTAAAATAATAATTTAAAAAAACCCAGCAATGAAGTATTAGATACAGGGAGCAAGTCCACCAGTTTCCGCAAATGCTAAAACCCCACTCTAGGCTGATGGTGTGCATTACCTACAGGTGAAACGATTACATAGTTCACAGAATTACTTTTTAAGCTAGATCAAGCCTTGGATTTATCTTGCCACACAGCCTTGAAAAACAGTCACACCAACAACAAGCCCTAGGGGCTGGTGTGCCTTTAGAGGATGAAGAAGACTCAATGTGGAAATGGCAGGAATGCTTTAAAAGCCAGTCCTGCTGCTGACTTTGTATTGTGAAGCCAATGGCCATCACCTTATGCACACTAATGCCTATCAGGCAAGAAGGCGGCCCTACAGGTGAGCATTTGCTGTCTGCCAACTAGCTGAATGAATGAAGAGGCTGGTATGGCAGGCCGCAAGCATCAGGTTCAGTTTCTTGTTCTGTTTGCTCAATGCAAAACTGTGGAATAAAAAAGCATAACTGATTTGTAGTGACCCTTCTGCAATGAGGTTGTAGCAAATTCGGTAGCTTCAGAAAGGAATCTGATCCAGTACCTCAGCCAAAACCAGTCTCAGTGCTGCATGTGAAAGACTAAATCCAAGAGGGAGCACGAGGGAAATGTCCTTTATTGAGCCAAAACAAAACAACTAATTGAGAATGCATAATTTTAATTATTTATGGATACAGAAATAACAAGAACAAATAACAATAAAAAGATCTGCTGTCAATTAAATGTCTACTTCAATTGTAACTCTTAAGAAATCCTGCTAAATGCCACATGAGATTTTATTTTCCACGTCAGAACTACTATACCAAAATATTTGGGGATTTACTTAAACTTTCAATCAAATATAAAGTAAATCAGATGTAAATACTTTTATAGTGGTTGGCAAAAGGCTGCTTTCTTAAGCACAGTTAATATTAAAGATTTAGGCTTTAAATGCCACAATGCCATGACGGTTGCTTTTTAATTAGGGGATAAGGTTACATTTTACAATTATAGTCTGAGATAACAAAATAAACACATTGCCCTTTCCTAAGCATCAGAGACTATAGTAGCTCAGTATGAACAAAAGTCATGGACAGAAAGGAAAGACTTTACATCTTTCATTTAAGCACACAGTATGTGTTTCAAGTAATGCTTGAAATCTGGTAAGCATCTGAATTTTATTCCCTAACATTAAGAAATACCAAGAGCATAAAACCAAGTTTCTTCACTTTCAAACAAATAGAACAGTGCAATGTTACATTATGTTAAATCTATTCAGCATGCAGTGAAAAGCCCAGCGCCTGAATAAAACGTACAGTTCAGGAAAGCACATCATCTGTCAGCAGTTGGAAATATCCAGAACTTTGAATTCAGTTCCTCTGTCCTCATGTTCCACTGAGAGAGTGAAGTTCTACCAAAAATTAATTTGGCCTTGTAACCCTGTTTACTACACAGTATAAGGAAAGCACTATAGTATGTTCAGGAGCACTGCCATAATTAAGGGACATGGGAGCTGCACTATTGAATGAAAGCAAGAAAGCTTGGCTACTGGGTCCTAGCGAAGCTGCTCTGGGTTGACACCACCCCAGCTATCGCATCTCTTACTGCTTCTTATGCTTCCTGGTGCCTAGCTCTGTGTTGTCTCATATTGAAGACTACATGTTCTTTGAGATGGGTATTGTGTAGTCGCTGTACATCTGTCTGGCTTTTTGCATAGCCTGCATCATTGCCTGTTAACAGAGCTCCATGGTACAAGAGCAATCCAATTAAATAATAAACATGATGTGAATACACTGCAGTGGACTCCAGAAGAGGTCATATTTGAAGCTTTGTAGGAGATCCCCAGGACAACTGAAAATCTTCACTCACCAAGTACAGATGGTGCCTCCACAGGGAATAAATGCAGAACACAAGGAGAGAGAAAGCATCAAAGACAAAGAAAGCCTGCAGTTTCATCTTTTTAGCATAGAATAGAACAGAATATTTCAGTTGAAAGAGACCTACAATGATCATCTAGTTGTGAGCAACACTTTAAATTTAATACTATACATACATACATGCTTAGAAGACCCCAGCTTCTCATTCATATTTACATTCTCTTCACTATCTCTAAGGGGGAAATTACTTGGATATAATCAATAAACATTCAAGCACGTGACTTTGAGAATGTAAAGAGCGGCACTGCAGCTCAAATGGAGGTTCATTTGCTTTTCAAGCATACCACTTCAGCTTCATGCATTCAAATAAAATGACAACCTGACATATGGTTAGACTATGTGACTCTTTTAAGTCATAAGGGCTTGTGATACTACAATGCAGTCTGAAGTGCACTGTGCAACTGATTTTTGTTACCTTCTAGGGCTTCCAAAGTGTTTTTTCTAATTACATGAAATAACATTTTTTTCTATCACTTGTCATGCTTAGTGTCTGGATTGTCTCTTACTGAATGAGCACCTCTCTTGTACTAGTTTGTTTTATTTACTTTTCTTTCTTCTACGTAAGCCAAGAAAAATATATCATGCAAAAGAAATTATCTGTCCCATCAAATTTAAAATATAAAAATATAATGCGAAGGCTCAATAGGAGCAGCAGGAGATTTTAAAGAGTACAGATGCATTTTAAATAACAATTTATTGTAAAAACCAAAAAGTTAACAGTGAGGCTGAAAAATGATGTGATTTATTTCAGTGAAGGCATGAATTCTGAGACCAGAATTACCTTATCCGTTATCACATTTAGTCAGAAGTTTTCCTGAGTTTAAAAGTTCACAGCAGCAATTCATAATAGTATGATACTTCTAAAGCAAGTAAAAATAAAAGCACTGCTTTTAATCACCACGCAAGTACCATCAGTGCACAAGCTCCACTGATAGGACAGGAAGAAGGAATACAGCAAAGAACAACAATTTGTGACCAAAAAATGCTATTTTTAAAATTTAACTTCCAAAAAACTCTGCATTCGAGACATGCAGAAACAATCCACCCACAGCCCTGAAGAGGCACAAATACTGAGCCCACTTCTGTTCCCAATGAAGTCAATGCACATTCAGCACTGGTTTTAGATAAGAACAAACGCATTTGTTTCTGGCCAAATGTAATTAAACTTCTCCTAGTCACCTACCTAGACCTCAGGATCACATATTCGTCCATACTGCTTGGATATAAAACAATCCTATGGAGTCTTAAGGGAGATGATTTCAAAGAAGTCATGTAGTGGTAGGTAATGGTATATGGTTCACCTACTCTACCTTCTACCCACATGAATTGCATGGAAAATTCATCACAACTTGAGGCATTTTAACATCAAGTATTTTTAACAATTACAATGACTGATACTATGTAGTCTGTAAGTAATATGTATGTCAGGATGCACAGAGTGAAGAGAAAGTATGCTTATTAAGACACAGTTCCTCATGTTTGTTGGGGTTTTTTTAGCACATTGAATAGTACTCCACATAACTCACTGCAAAAGCAAAGTGTTACTCCAAGGGTAACATCTGAGCTCCACTGAAGTACAAGCAACCTTTGCCATTAATATCTGTGTGACTGAGATGTCACCCACCTTAAGGCAAGGGGTGTCTGTTTGGCTCTTAGGAAGTACTTCCTTCTTGCTTTTCTAAACACAACTCTATTTAGTGCTCTCATGAATAACCATTACATTTAATATTAAAAGAGAGCGATTCTACTCCTTCATTCCCAAAAGGAAACAGCAGTCTAACAAAAAGAAATCTATGTTCAGGCTACTGAGTGATCTGACTAACTGAAGAGTTGTTTTTACTGTAACACAACTTGAAAGACATCTGCTCATTGCAAATCACCCCAGATTTCTCATAATAACACCATCCTTTCCACCCCATGGTTTTGTATTTCCTTTAAGGTTCAAGCATAAAGAGAACTGGACTCCGAGCATTCAGCCAGAATACATGCACTTGAGCATTCTGGAATGAGGCCTAGAAAAATAAACTTGTTTGTTTCAATTAGCCTTGAAGGAGAAACCTTTGGAGTTGGAAATGAATAGCTGTTATTTTAAAACTGAAACAGCATACGTGATTCAAGCACCGTACAAAAGCTAATGTGCTTAACTTTAATGGCAGGACCAAAACAAATAAGAGTTCAACTGATCTGTTGAAAAAGAGGTATTTCATTGGCTGTATTTGATTAATTTATATTTTTATTCCCTTTGAGCTACTACAAGGAAATTTGCTCTTATTATGAAATACCCTACAGTCATGCAATCTTAATATGCTTACTTCATTGTACTCTAGCTTATATGGCAACTGTTTCAGTTATTTCACACCAGCTAACTCTTTCTATGGGCTTTAAGACTCACTGGCATGCAGATTAAAACCAGATCAAACAACTCCCCTCTGTAAACGACATATGTACATATATCTATAAATAGAGGAAAAGATGGGACAGAAGCCTCGCTAGAACATGCAGCAAGAATATATGCTGTTCCATTACTATAATTTATTTCTATAATACCACTGTTTGTAGCGATCTAGTGACAACAGAGGCCAGATTAGGATAGTAGCGGTACTGGACGCTCTGTGCGCATTTGCAGTGGAACACACAGTTGCTGCCCTGGATGCCATCCGCCAGCCAAACTGTATGAAAAGCAGGTGGTGGGATTTACTCCAACTTCTAACATCTTAACTTTTGCATTAGAAGTGGAATCTGGCCTGGCTCTGCCACTTCATCCACTTGCCAACTTGTGCTAGGAAGGAAAGCGGTGCTTTAACCGAGGTACCACATGCAGAGGTACAGTTTCTACTGACCAAGCCCACGGCAGCAGCATCCTTTCCTCTCCACTGTGACATGTTGTTATACTTCTCGCACACAGGGACCACAAAGCAACTTTAACCATTAACTTCTATAAGCTCATTCCTTATTTAGTAATTTTCCATATAAAAAAGAGATTTACCTCTGAGGGAAGATAAAATGAAACAATGTTCATTCTTCTCAGTCATTTTTTGCTAAAGGGCATTAAACTAGTCAAGTGTGGAAAATATCCTGTAGTTCTACTTACTTCCATTGCTACTTTCATCCCCACTTACCTAAGCTATGGAGTACTACTTCCTGCCAGCCACTGACCCTATTTGGGCATGACGGCTGCTCCCTTCACTTGTTTAAATAGGGTCTTTAAATGGTAATGAGCTTCTGCTTCTTCCTTTAAACTGTTCTATGAATATGTATTTAACCTCATGTTATCTTCAGTTATGGCTCATTCTCAAAACCAATTTGTTCAGTCTTTCCACTAAACATTTTGCGACAGCATGACTCTAAAATGACAAAGTGTTTCTGCTTAATGTAGAGAGTAATAGTTCTCAAATCTCTGTCACAGGAGAAATACTAATGTCCATTTAAAATTATCTACTTGTAAATTTAAAAACCAGCCATCTAGAGATATATGAAATAGTCACAAAAACCCCCAAACTACTTAAAGTGTGACGTCCTTATCATTCAGGTATGAAAGGGCCACTTTTTCCACTCACAAAAAAGATCAGCATTTTCTCCATGAAATGTACTTGATCTTCTCATATGAAATGTTCCAATTGTTTCAAAAAAATGGACACTTGAGGCAACCAGTGCACTTACAAGCAGAAATTTTAATAGCAAAGACTGAATTAAAAAAATATTTTCCATAAACAAATTTTCAGAAAAGGAAAATTCATTTTCTCAAAGGAAAACGTGAAAAAATGAGCAAAGACTTTTTTGACAGCTTTATATATCCTCAGAAATAACTCACAAGTAAATCAACATTATCGCCCCAAATAGCACAAAGTTGTTGAGGTTAAAGCACAGAATGTCTTAGGCTGGAAGGAACCACCTCAGATCATCTAGTCCAACCCCTCTGCTCATGCAGGATCAGCCAGAACCGATTAAGCCCAGGACTGTGTCCAGCTGGATTCTGAATATCTCCGAGGATGGAGACTCCACACTGTCCCTGGTCAACCTGTGCCAGTGTTTGACCAGCCTCTCAGAAAAAAAGCGTTTTCTTGTGTTCAGATGGAATTTCATGTGTTTGCATTTCTGCCCATTGCCTCTTGTCCTGTCAGTGGGCACCATGGAGAAGAGCGTCACTCCCTCTTCTTCATTCTTTCCCATCAGGTACACATGGCTAAGATTCTCCTAACCCTTCTCTTCTCCAGGTTCAACAGTTCCAGATCTCTCAGCCTCTGTTCACATGAAAGAAGCTCCCGTCCCTTAATCATCTTTGTGTCTCTGCACTGGACTTGCTCCAGTAAGTCCACATTTGTCTTCTACTGGGGTGCCCAGAACTGGGCCCAGTACTCCAGGTGTGGCCTCATCAGGGGTGAATAGAGAGGAAGGACCATCTCTCTTTGACTTGCTGGCAACACTCTGCCTAAAGCAGCCCAGAAGGCTGTTGGCTGCCTTTGCCACAGGGGCATATTGCTTGCTTGTGGTCAGCTTGGCGTCCACAAGGACGCCCAGGTCCTTCTCTGCAGAGCTCATTTCCAGTCAGTTAGCTCCCAGCATGTACTGATGCATGGGATTATTCCTCCCCAGATCCAGGACTTTGCATTTCTCTTTGTTGAACTTCATGTGATTCCTCTCTGCCCAGTCCATCAGTCTGTTCAGGTCCTTCTGAATAGCAGCACAACTCCTCTCAGTTTTGTATCATCTATAAAATTAATGAGAATGCACTCTGTCCCATTGTCCAGGTCTGTTTAACTGCTGATATGAAGATTTTAAGCAGTACTGGCACCAATACTGACTTCTGGGGAAGACCACTAGTTACCAGCCACCACCTAGATCTTGTGTTGCTGACCACAATCCTCTGGACCCAGCCACTCAGCTAGTTTTGAATTCATCTCCCTGTCCACTTATTTCACCCAAGCGTTGTCAGCTTGTCCATAAGGATGTTATGGGAGACAGTGTCAAAACTCTTAGTAAACAACATCCACCGCTCTCCTGTCATCCACCATCATAGTCACCTAATTGTAGAACGCTGTCAGACAGTTATGCATTGTTTCCGCTTCATAAATCAAAGCTGACTACTCTAGATTACTTTTGTGCACTTCATGTGTCTGGAAGTGATTTGCAGGAAGATTCTTTCCATCACCTTACCAGAGATTGAGGTGAGGCTGATCAGTGCATTTTTCCCCAGGTTTTCCTTCTTGGCCTTCTTGAAGACAGGAGTGACATTTGGTCTCCTCCAGTCTTCAATCACCATGACCTTTCAACAATAATCGAGAGTGGTCATGCAATGATATAAGCCATCTCACTCAGCACTCATGGGTGCAGCCTGTTAGGCACCATGGACTTATGTGTGTCCTAACCTTGTCCTTCCCCTTGTCCTCTTCCTCCTCCTACTTCCTTGCTAATCTTCCTTCCCTCTAATGTCAGGTGCCTGGGATTCCTGCAACCTGTCATATTAGTAAAGACTGACACAAGACATTGAGTAACTTGGCCTTTTCTGTGTCCTTTGTCAACAGTTTCCCTACCTCATTCAGCAGCAGGTTCATGTTTTCCCTAGTCTTCCCTTTGCTGTTTATGTACTTGTAGAAGCCTTTCCTATTACCCTTCACATCCTTTGCCAGCTTCAACTCCAGGTCAGCCTTGGCATTGCTAACTCTATCCATGCAAGATCAGACAACATCTCTATACTGCTCCTTGGGCAACCTGCCCCTGTTTCCACCTCTTTTACATTTCATATCTGAGTTCAGTCAGGAACTCCTGGCTTATCCATGCACCAAGCAGGACTGACTCCTGCCACCTTTGCTTGATTTCTTGCCTGTTGGGATGGACTTTTCTTGAGCTTGGAGGTGATCTTTGTGTATCAACAAGTGCTTTCAGACTCCTTTCCAGGGCTGTAACCCATGGGATTCTTCCAAGCAGATCTCTGAAGAGATGTATGGACTAGCATTTGTGCCTGTTATGTTAACAATGACTCATTTATCTAAGCATTTATTTTGCTAGCTAATAAATTTGTGTAAAATTAAATAAAAGGAAGTTTACATTTCAAATACGGGATGTCATAATGCTAGTAATGTAGGATATCCAACATTAAGAACTAAATCCAAGGCAGAGATGAGGAATAATTTTGCATTTTAAATACATTTTTACAGGTTAGCATAGTTTCAATGCTTTTTCATTTTAGTGTCCTTCTTATATACTGAAGCATTTAAGAGAACAAAAAAAAAAGACAATACTGTTTAAAGGCTTTGAGGTATGTAGAAACAGAAATACCTATCAAAATAACCATTTGCATAATCATGATATAAACAAGCGGCAATTAGGATGTACTTATCATTTCATTATGCTGCTCATTATGACCAAGATATCCTGTTTGTTCTGCCTGTTCAAACAGAAAAAAAAAAAATTATTCATGAAAGCAATTCTTTACAGTGTTTCAAAAGGAAGCTGGAGCTGGTAAACACATGTTCTTATGGGAAATTGCCATAATCCTGACTATATCCCAGCAGGCTCTGAAAATATTTCTCACAAAGTCTCTTCTATAAAATCTAGAACATATGTATGACAGACTATGTTTCACATCCTTTTAAGGAACTTGCCACATTAATGAAGGGGGCATTACTCTTGCATTTCCTTTCAAGTGTCTGCCTTTTGCTACAGGTATTCTGCAATATTTGTTTTCTGTCCTATTTTCATGATTTCTGCACTTTCATCAATCTGTGAAAGAGGCCAGGAAAGTTTACATCTAGATATCCCACTGACAGCATCTTACTGTAGGCTTCTAATGCAGTATATCTAACACACAGCCTATTGATAAATACATTTCATTACGTTCATACCATTAAGCTCCTACCATTCTTCCAGGACAATTATCAGAGAAATCAATACACTTGTTATTTTTTATGTGGTTGCTAAGAGGTTTTGAAATTGATCTTACAGTTTTTTTATTACTATTGACTGATACGTCAAAAAGAACACAAACAGATCAACACGGCTCCCTTACTAATTGTCATTCAGCTAAATATCTATAAGCCATTAGGGACATATAAAAGACTTCTAGATGGGGAACGCTAACATTGATGAAAATTTTAAAAAACTTCACCAACTGAAAAATGTAGATCACTCTTTAGACTCTAAAATGGACAGCATGATTCCCTCAGCTATTTTTTCTTCACTACTTCTTTTCTGAGTTTTCACCCTCTTGCATCAAACACAGCAATTCAGTTAAAGAAAATGAGGTCACACCAGACATGGAAACATTCTGAATGCAACCAGACAAAAATGCAAGAAATATCTTGAACTTCTTATTCTAAACATAGTTCTTTCATATTCCAAATCAGACACCTAGCAATTAGTCTTCCTGAAGAGCTCTGTGATCCAGTATCACCTACTGTAATTACCTATTTTTACCAAAACCATAACCAGTAGCAGTCTGGTACTACTGTGTATGTTGTCTCTGAAAGCATGTATCATCTCCTCTCTCAACTGCTATTTTTTCCAGAACTGTTTACCAGACAGATGAACGGGCATGCCTCATTGTCTTCCACTCGCCAGAGCAGTACTGACTTTTATGATTTGTGCAAGTTTAAATTATGTGTTTAAAAGATAAGACAGATAAGGAAAGAGGGTGGGTGCACTTCTGCCCTGTGTAATTTACTACATCTGTAAAAAGTGGATTTAGAACTCCTCCATTCTGAATTACCAGTTATTTTACTCTCACTTACTTTGTATTGGTAGAAATAGATGCATAAAATGCAGGAGAAAGAAAGAAAAAATCAGACCTTTAATGAACATACAGAAATTTTTAATCAATGTCCTCCATGTTGAAGTATCACAGATGGTAAAATTAGTTTTTAAACCAGTGTGCTTTCCTTTACCACATGCAAAAATATTGCAATAGTATTTTTAACTTTTTGAATGTCAGTTGGCCACAATGACTTGCTACTACAGTTGGAAACCAGACCACAGACGTCCTACCGCTAAAGTTTTAATCTCTCTCTTGGGTTTGACTCCACACTATAAATTACTAAAACAAACAGAAAAACTCCTCATTTGCACTTCTGTTACTTTCCATCCAGGACTCTACTCTGCAGACAACTATTCAGACTCCCCTGCTCCATTACATGTGACTCTCTCAAAGCCCAAGATTTTAAGTGCTCTGCATAAAGGACTCTTAGCTACTTCTGTGGGTGTCACTGTTAATTAAGGACACATGGAAGGGAAATGAAGGAGCCAAAAAGCAGCCTTGTTGTCTGGAAAAACACCAGAATACATGGACATGGGTGACAACAGTAGGAAAAATCGGAGCTGGATAGCAGGGAATGTTTGCAGCTGAGAGAAACAGTCTAGGGCCTCTTGTTCAAGCATATGAAGTTGAATGACTCAAAAATTAGCCTCAAATCAATGAAAAATTGGAGCAATGACCTCAAAGTTTCAAACTTAAAGGAAAAAACAAAAATATTAACTTGGATGAGCCTATCACAACTGTTAAAAAACACATTTTATTTCTATATATTCTACTCAAACTTCACTGAACACTAAGTCATTGATAAAGCTATCAAACCGTGTAGTGAGCTAGACAGTGAGAACGAGGAAGTTTAATAGCTAAAGATGATCAGGTAGGGCCTGGTGATAAACCAGAATGGGACAGCAGAGATACAAACCAGTCAATACATAAGTGTAACTAAGTCTTTCACACAGCGGTAGCTTCATTTTTGCTTCACACCAACTATGTTTCTGTTCAAGGCAACAAGAAAACATGCCAAAACCAGATGGTTCTGATCTCTGGTAACTATTAACTAATACCCAATTCTGATTCCTAGCTGCTAGCCTTCACAAGTGAAATTATGCAACCATATCGCTTAGGATGACCTCCGAAAGGGACTGTGATTTCACATACAGGAACTGTATGCCTGAGCTGCTTATCATAGAAAGAGAAGGACTGAGCTCTCACCACCGAGCTATCATCTTCATTTCCAGGCCCCCAACTCCTCCACCTCCACTGAGATAGCCTGTACTGCACTCTTGAACTCCTCTCCAGTAATGACTATTGGGCCCACCAGGAACAGCTGTTACATTTAGTGCAATCTGTTGACAGGGATTATTGAAAGAATGTATGGCCAAATACCACAATCTCTGTTTTTTCACTAAAAATTATAACAACCAACATTTCTAGTCCTAGCTCTAGGAGGGTATAAAAGAATAAAGTTAGAAACTGGGAATACATCTATTTATTGAGGAAAAAAAACCGCTGAGAACATTTGGCAGACGGCAGCTTAGCTTCACAAGCAAATATTTAGTTATCCGCAACTGACAAGTAAGCAGAAACACTGATTGGCTAGATTTGGTTTAAAATCTGCACAAGTAATTTAGCATCAATGTTATTATGTTTAGTTTTTAAGTAAACAATATGGTCATAGGAAAACTTGTGCTTGTGGATAGTAGCAGTATAATTTGTAGTTTTATTAACATCATTTTCTGCATCTATAAAGCACATCATCAGTCTTGGCATGTGACCAAGGTACAAGTGCAGTCACTTTACTGGGAATAAATGCAGTTGGCTAAGCAGTGTTGTAAGACTGCTATTGCACTTTTCCAACACAAGAATATTTCTTTTACTGACTCTTTTTTCCACACACATATACACTGAAACAAGCAACAAAACTCCAGGTAGGATCTGTCCCAGCTCCAGGAAGAGAAGACAGCTTTAATACTGTTCAGAACAAATCAGTGCCGGCTGCAACTGTTTAAGACATTATTCCTTTTAAACCAGCTCCAATCTTTTCCATTCACTTGTTGCAAGGTAAAGGGGCACTACATCTGGTGAGCAGGGAGGAACAAGGATTTCCTGGTTCATATATCCTACTGCACAAAAGAAAGCATTGCCAATCCCAGAATTTGCATTGTGGGACACTGTCAAAGTTGGGAACCTTATGTGGTCCAGGATGTTCATATGGTGTTTCAATTACACAGATGATTCACTGATCTTTATCATAGCAGTATAGTCTGAAATGGAACTCTGGATTGCAATGCTAGTTCAGCACTTAGCTGCTACTGATGAATATGATCTTAGGTTGTTTGTTATCTAGCAAATCTATCGTCCAAGAAGTATATTCTTGCTACTCAAAAGTCAGTTGTAACTCTCACGAATGCTCTTAGGAGATGTGAGATGATGTCTTACAATTCCAGAAGAACCCTGTCTGGGCAAAGAAAAGAGTGCATTGTCTGCAGCTGTCAGAGTCCTCTGCAAACCGGTGATTCAGGCTCATGCAAAATATGAATCTCTTATGTCATCACCATCAGTTATTTTTTGTGAATAGTTGCAACATCACAGTAAAACATGTGAACTACAGTACAGATACTGTGCTGAACAGGCAGTTATTTAGACATACAAATCTTGCAACTTCGACGCCTTAAAAATAACACCGAGTTTAGAGAAGGCAGAGTAACCAGAGCAAGTGAGTTCTAAATCTGCCTGAAATCCTGGATCTGACAGAGTCCAACCCTCATAGCTGTGTTCTCAAAGTTCTGACCATTTATGAAGAATTTCACCCACTTCAGCTGTTCAAACACTCAAAGATCCAAGGCAGTCACAACTGCAGATAAGCAACTGAGTTTTGTAGCAGTACCGTTCCTTGTGGATTTGCGGAAATGCATGCAGAGCCATAAGAAGTGCTGGAGAGTCACACAAAGAAACTATTAAGCATCTTACGGGAGAATTTCAACAAGAGATTAGTCGTATCTGTAGAACTGTAAGTGGTGAAGACCATAATCTCTCCTCTAACTGATAGATTCAAAGAGCTCATCGCCAAAATACTTATGCAGCTACACTCTTCCCTGCAAGATGACTCAACTTGCCGTTTGCCTGCAAGTTAGTTAAGGCTTGTAGAAATTCTCTAAACATGTAGCAAGGCCTTTTAAGCAATTATTTCCATGCCAAGGAAAGTGCATCTAAGCCAGATCTAAGCAAGATCTTTCAGAATCAGCTAGCAGTCTCCCTAGGACAGAAAACATGCCATTGTGTACTTGTGTATATACAGAAATCAAGAGTGCATATAACAAGCAATTCTACAGAATATCATGCTCTATCTAATAAATTACAGAACCTAAAATTCGAATTTACACTGAACAACCAGACAGGATTTGCTGCTAATGTAACTGAGATTTACCTACCCACCTGAAAACCAGAGCTGCCAAATCAGCCAGTCTGCAAAACTGAACTCAGGGGAAGGTGCTGTAGCCCCCAGAAGTCGTGACATATGTGCACTTTCCAGTTCAGAAATCTGAAAAGCTCCCTTTCAGTCTAGAAAAGAGCAAGCACTGATTATCCTCCTGCTTTCACTAATGAATGATGCAACAGCTCTGGCATCTGCTGTGCTGGGTCCAAATCACCACCTCTCTCAGCCAGGACAGGGCACCGTAGAGTACTCCACAGGGTGTGAATGAGGGATGCAAAAAAAAGATTACTGTCTCTTTCTTAATGTGCACTAAATCTAGTTTCCAAAGCAAGAAAGAGAATGACTTCCTTCAATCTGCAGAATTATGGTGATGTAAATACAGCATTGGTGTTTTTTTTTCACTTCCTCAATTTTATGGAAGCAATTTCCCTCAAAGCAGGTTATTTATTATGTTGCCATCCTGGAGGCCCATGTCTAGAAAAATTGTAATCTGCAAATATTTTTAAAAGATTTTGTAAGTGCTGCAATTTTTCAAGCATCCTGTTTGGTTTAAACCACTCCATTTACGGGAAAAGAATTTTTGTGTCTGTTGGTCCTGGTGAAACTCACATTTTTCATGTTGCAGTTGGAGATCTAAATTACACTTAGGGAACATTATATTACACTATATGTGTAGTTAAAACATCATTTTTGCTTTCTCCACCATCACAGCAATCAATCTTAACATGTTTTTAAAATTAAAAACAAAGAAAAAAAATGCTTTTCTTAATTTGGCTTCCAAACTGTTTCAAGAGGCAGAATTACAGCAATGGATTGATATTGCCATATTTTCTTATGGAGGTTCTAATAAGTTTGAATTTATGATTAATTACACTGCACTATCCCCATAATCAAAACAACCCCTGAAATTGCAATATCTCAGCAATATGTAAAAAGCAGCTCTGTTAAGAAGGTCTATGAAAGGGCTTCTTCCTTTGCTTATTGAAATGGTGAAAAAACATAAAAGATTTCATATCAATGAATGGACTAAACAAAACAAAAAATGAACCAAAGGAAAAAAAAAATTACATATCCTATCAAGCTATGAATAAGATTAAATTAGACCAGAAGCACAATCTGGAACAATCAGTAAAAAACCATAACATGCACAACAGTGGGAAATCTGCTATTGATAAACTTTGGAGCACTGAATGTACAAAGGCTCAAGTTTAAATTGCACAGCTAGTAACTAGTTCATTGTACCTCCTCTGTACTTTAAAAATATTTTCTTAAGCAGAGCTACCCAAAGAAGTCTTCAAATAGACTTGTTTTGAGTATCAGTAATCTAACGCTAACACCAAACCCAGGTTAAAATAATACATTCACATACAGATCAGGAGATTGTGTATGACATGAAAAATTATGATTGAGCAGAAACATCAGGAATTAACCATTCTGTTCTTCAGTCATTTTAGAAACGTGAAATCTGACCAAAAAAGTTTGCTTAACAATGTAAGCTTAAAAGGTACTCATGTTTTTTCTCTACTTCCTGCAAAATTTTAGGGAAAAAAAGCCACTTCCACTCCAAAGTGTGACTCCTTGGAGAAAAACCGCACACAATATTTGCAATTACTAGGAAAAGCCCACTGCAAATTGAATTTATGACTTTTCAAGTGAAAATACAGCAGCTGAACTAACAAAATCAGGTTGAGTGTTGATTTTTTTTTACAACTACCTCTTATATCAGTAAATTCTATGGCAGAAATAAATTTTATTTCATGTTATCTATCTGTTCTACTTTAAATACCAATGGCAATGCAGGAAGTTCATAAATGCGAATCCTCAGGAGGCTTACATGCATCACTGAGAACAGTAAAATGAACGGTTACACATCTGCAGTCTGAACTTTGAGATGAATACAAGCAAATTGTGAATGCGCATTTTTCAAATGATTGCACCCATTATTTTCCACTGACTCATGATTGTTGGCTGAAATGAATAATACATTTTAATACAGTATAGAGATTCAACAATCACAAATACAGAGAGTATGTATGGGTATATATCCATCTTCTATGCATACATAATACTAAAGCTATAGGTTGTCATCTGTTTTTAATACTACAACACCAAATAATTTATAATGCAGAACTGTAAAATATATATAGAACACTGCATCAATCAAGAACAAATACTAGTGCTGTTCAACATTTCTGTAAACCCTCCATTAAACTTAGATTTGAGACTGAACCAAAGACTTACGCGGATCAAGTCATGGTTGCTTGGAACACTGAAAGAGAGACATAAAATGCTGTGCTATTGCATGTCAAGATTATTTGCAGTTCACTTCATTATTTCAAAGAATACTAGTGACTGAAATACAGTGCACTCCACATTAAAGCCAGTGCTTATTCCTTTTCTTTAATTCAAGAGACAACTACTAAATGACAATTGGGAGATCAGCTGACAGGACTCCTAAATTATTTGACACAGTCAGTACACTGCTAATGTAAGCAAAGAGCAAGCAGAGCCTTCTGCAGCTATTTGGTAACATTGTCAAATAAGAAGGAACTAACTATATAAATACTAACGATGTCTTGCTTTGCATTTCCACATTCCCTATCAACCCTCGTAATGTACCATAAGCCATTAGTCAAGACAACAACAGACTCCTCCTTCTGCATGGAAAACACACAGAAAAATGAAAATTCAACCATTATATCCTAAACAGTGGCTGAAAGTATAAAGCCCATGTGTCACCTAAAACCACTCCATAGTAACATAAAACTTTACCAAAGCAAATAAACACCATGGGAGAAAGTGTGTGAGCGTACACACTGTCCCTGTATTTACTTGAGCAAGACTTCGGAGACATGCATTTTTAGGAGAATTAAACATAACATTCAGAAAATTAATGGTTATATATAATTCCCAAGCAACTTGAGAAGAAAGTGATACATACAAATATGCATGATATTTTAACAACAGTTTACTCCAGGTACAATTTGAAAAGTACTGTGCCGTAAAAGTGCTCACAACTTCTGAAGTCTTTTGGCAAAGGTAATGAATATTCAACATCTGCGGGGCTGTTGCAAGTTCATGAACTACAGAAATAAAAAAGATGCCTTCTTCTGGTAGCCTAGTTCTTGTGTAAAAATCCAAAAATAATACACCCTCGTAACGGCATCCACAAGGAACCAGATACTTGGCCCCGAAGTAAGACAGAGCAGCAAAGGGCTTATGGCAACTACCACTAATGTAGGCTCCAGCACTTATGTTAGGATGAAATCAAGCATAGCAGAGCTCAGCCTTTCCAAACCATGCGTTGGTTTGGGGGGAGGTGGGGAATTCTGTGTCAACGTCTTTAATAAATCAGATGTGACTCATTGCACTCTTGTTTAAAATCAGAAACTGAGGTCTCTCCTTTTTCCACTGAATCAACGGCAGCAGCACTGGGGGCAGAGGCACGAGGGCAGTGATCCTTCCCAAGTTTCTGCTCTCAGTACAATCAGTTCAATTAAATCTGACACTGCAGTTTTGTGACACAGTGCTCAAATCCTGGCTTTGGTTTGTGTCCTTAATGCCGTGCAGCACCCTTATTCACCTTATTTTCTGCAGTGGCACTGATCACAGAAAAATGTGGAATTAATTTGATCAGTATGCCATCCCCGTACACCTTCCTAAGCTGCTTTTTTCGTTGAAGAACACATATAATTTATAACTGTTCAGTAAACCAAGTAATCTGAGATATCTTTGCTCAATATATTTCAAATGCTGAAAACATCTGTTAGGTCATGTTGGGGTTTGGGGTTTTTTTATTATTATTTTTAAGATGAGAAAAAGGCATTTTTCAAACATCTCCCTGCATTTTTCATTTTCTCATTTAAATTCCTCAACCCAAATTCAATAATCATCCATTAGAATTTCAACACCTTATAGGTCCCATAGTGGTCTGTTCAATTACTTTTAGAAATATCCTGGGAAAGAAGTAATGCCAAACGGTACTCTCTTAAGTTTGTAACATTCAAATGCTGTATTTGAAGTTAGATATTTAGAACTTGCCTCATTTACATTTGCCTGCCAAAATACATATCCTGCATTTAGTTCCATGATGATTTCTTACTTCATGTGAGCTTTAATTATAAATTCAAGAGAAAACTCCTATGCAAGTAACGTTCCCTGCAAGGGTCACAATATGTCAAGTGTATCTGCCACTTGTGTGAAGTCTATGCTCTGCCCTGCTGGCATGTGGAAAGCCTGTTTTCCCTGCAACAAGGGATTCTGTCCTCCACCTGCACCCTTTTTTTTCTCTTCTTTAACTTTTGGACAATCAACTCTACTGTCCCATCCTTTGCACACCGAAATTCACTAGGATATTCAATGGCTAAACTCTAACAAACTGCAATACTCCAAATTTCAAAGTGAAAATCCCCATTGGTGCAAAGCGGGGTTTACTTATGGTCACGATCTGGGGCACCAGTGGGTAACCACTATCTGGTATGTGAGTCAGCCTTAGGCAGGGCACATCATACAGGGCATATACCTGAGCATACTGTGGCCATGGGCAAAACCCCCAAACCTTAAACTCACAAACTCACTCACAAGAACTCACTCTCCTTGTCACTCAGACCTTTCATTTGAGACTACTTGATGAATCACTCAAATTTGACTGTATGCATGTATTACAGGTATTTACTTTTAAAACAAACAAATACTATTAAAAAGGATTTAACAATTTTACTGCAAATACTAATTTTCTCATAATTAGCAATGGCACCTGACCATTAACTTCTATGCAAATATCTTTATTTTGATAAAATTAAAATGAAGGACCAAAACTTGACAATTTCTCATACCTTATTCTCTAGACATAGCCTATGATGTTGTTTGCAAAAATTCTTAGAAGCTGAACAGTGTAAACTACTGTAAATGTAACCATTGCCAAATAAGAACTTTTTATTTCAGTAAAAGTTTGGTGGAAATTGGAAAATTCAGTGAAGAGCAGCTAAATTATTCTTGAGAGACTGAGATCTGAATGTAGTCGTCTGGAACTGTCATTTTTTCATCTGAGAAATCAGAAACACACTGCAACTGCACCTCTGCTGCTATACAGTGCTATCCTGTGTAGAGTACTGCTATCCAATACTATTTGTTTTCAATAACATGGGTGGTAGATATGACCAATATTAGCGCTCTGTTGTACAGATACTAGAGCTCTAACAAAACGTCGGATGAGATGATGCAGAAATGCCAACTATGGAAGTAGTAACATTTTTTTAAGCTGTAATTTTGTAGTGTCTTCTTTCAGAGATTCCCAAAATCCTTTACAAAAATTGAATTTAATTTTTGAAACTATGTTAAATAAACAAATAAACAAAAATACATCAAAAACTACAATGTGGCAAAAATTAGGCATGGGGACATAAATTTTCTTCTACTGTTGTTGAGTCTAACTGAAGGATCACACCAATGTTCTACAAAAGGATATCTACCTCATGCAGGGCACAACCAAAACTACTCAGAAATATCAGGTGGATATTTCAATTTTTTTTTCCCCATCCAGCATTTAGCTAGTCTCAATCTTATTTATTGTAGTCTGTCTATGCCCTATAGTGAAAGGAAGATCATTTATATCTTCGCTGCTTTTCAAGGATGCTCACCAGTATTGTCCAGGTGTTTCACATTCATTAATTCATTCACAACCGCCATTACAAGATGAGAAAGCATTATTACCCCTATCCAGAAACTGGAAACAGAGACAAAAGGGACTTACGGGAAGCCACAGAATAACACAGCAGAAGGGCCAGGATCAGAAACAGCACATGGGAGCACCTGCATATCTGCCCATATCTCCAGACTGTATTGATCACTACCAGAAGCTGAAGACAGCTCTCACTGCAGTTCATTTCTTCTACATATCAGATGCCAAAAGGCCCAATATAGACAACCTAAACATGAAAGCATGCAACTTTCATGGCTCCCTCCTATATAATGATTTGTGTTTCGTGCTTAGCACCATACAAGGCCACCATCACAGGGGCAGAGGCACAGGCTAGTCAAGTGTTGCCTTGTCTGTATTAATTATAATGATGTCTCTTCTGTTCACAGTGTTTAACAGAATCACAGCTGAGATTGGAAAGAACCTCTGGAGGTCCTCTGGTCCAACCCCTGTGCTCAAGCAGCATCAGCTACAGCCAGTTGCCCAGGACTGCGTCCAGGCAGCTTTTGAATATCTCCAAGGATGGAGATTCCACCAACTCTCTGGGCAACCTGTGCCAGGGCTTGGTCACTCTCACAGTGAAAAAGTGTTCCCTGATGTTCAGAAGGAACTTCCTGTGTTTCAGCTTGTGCCTGTGGTCCTTTTTCCTGTACCTGGGAAAGAGCCTGCCTCCATCCTCCTTGCACTCTCCCTGAAGTTATTTACATCTGTAGAAGAGATCTCCCTCTGAGCCTTCCTTCTCCAGGCTGAACAGTCCCAGCTCTCTTAGCCTTTTCTCATGTGAAATGCTCCAATCTCTTACTAATTTTTGTGGCACTTTGTTGGACTCTCTCCAGTACGTCAATGTGTCTCTCATACTGGGGAGCCCAGCACTGGACAGAATACTCCAGATGTAGCCTCATCAGCATTTAGTAGAGGGGAAGGATGACCTCCCTCGACCTGCTGGACCTACTCTGTCCAATGCACCCCAGGATACTATTCAGCACCTTTGCCAAAAGGGTACACTGCTGGCTCATGTTCAACCTGGTGTCCATCAGGACCCCTAGGCCCTTTTCTGCCAAGCTGCTCTCCAGCTGGATGGCCCCCAGCATACAGAATCGTAGAATGGTTTGGGTTGGAAGGGACCTTAAAGATCATCTAGTTCCAAACCCGCCCCTGCCATGGGCAGGGACATCTTCCACTAGACCACGGTGCTCAAAGCCCCATCCAACCTGGCCTTGAACACTGTCAGGGATGGGGCATCCACAACTTCTCTGGGTAACCTGTTCCCAGTGCTTCACCACCCTCATAGTGAAGAACTTCTGCTTTGTATCAAATCTAAATCTACCCTCTTTCACTTTAAAGCCATTACCCCGTGTCCTATCACTACATGCCGTTGTAAAAAGTCCCTCTCCACCTTTCTTGTAGGCCCTCTTCAGGTACTGGAAGGTTGCTATAAGGTCTCCCTTTTCTTCTCCAGGCTGAACAACCCCAAATCTCTCAGCCTGTCTTCACAGGAGAGGTGTTCCAGCCCTCTGATCATCTTTGTGGTCCTCCTCTGGACTCGCTCCAACAGGTCCATGTCCTTCTGATGTTGGGGGCCCCAGAGCTGGACGCAGTGCTCCAGGTGGGGTCTCACCAGAGTGGAGCAGAGTAGAAGATTCATGTCTCTCAACCTGCTGGCTATCCTTCTTTTGATGCAGCCCATGATACAGTTGGCTATCGGGACTGTGAGTGCATGTTGCTGGGTCATGTTGAGCTTCTCATCAACCAACACTCCCAAGTCCTTCTCCTCAGGGCTGCTCTCAATCCATTCTCTGCCCAGTCTGTATTTGTGCTTGGGATTGCCCTGACCCATCTGCAGGACCTTGCACTTGGCCTTGTGACCTCATGAGGTTCACATGGGCCCACCTCTCAAGCCTGTCAAGGTCCCTCTGGATGGCATTCCTTCCCTCCCGCGTGTTGACCACACCACACAGCTTCGTGTCATCGCCAAACTTGCTGAGAGTGCACTCAATCCCACTGTCTGTGTCACCGACAAAGATGTTAAACAGTGCTGGTCCCAATACTGAGCCCTGAGGAACACCACTCATCACTGGTCTCCACTTGGACATCAAGCCATTGGCCGCAATTCTTTGAATGCAACCATCCAGACAATTCCTTATCCGCCAAGTGGTCCATCTTTCAAAACCATGTCTCTGTAATTCAGAGACAAGCATGTCGTGTGGGACAGTGTGAAATGTTTTGCACAAGTCCAGGTAGATGATGTCAGTTGCTCTTCCTTTATCCACAATGTTGTAACCCCATCACAGAAGGCCACCAAGTTTGCCAGGTATGATTTGCCCTTAGTGAAACCATGCTGGCTGTCACCAATCACCTCCTTATTTTCCATGTGCTTTAGCATAGTTTCGAGGAGGATCTGTGCTATCATACCAGGCACAGAGGTGAGACTGGCTGGCCTGTAGTTCCCCAAGTCTTAATTTTTTTCCTTTTTAAAAATGGGGGTTATGTTTCCCCTTTTCCTGCCACAACTTCTCAGATATGATGGATAGCGGCTTAGCAAATTCATCCACTAGTTCCCTCAGAACCCGCAGATGCATCTCATCAGGTCCCATAGACTTGTGTACCTTCAGACTCCTACCAGGGTAGACTTCATCACTGAAGTTTATTGAGTTGGTCAAGCATAACTTCCCCCCAATGCTGACTACTCCTGATGATTTTCTTATCCTTCATGTGCCTGGAAATGGTTTCCAGGATTAGCTGTTCCAGCATCTTCCCAGGGACTGAGGTGAGGCTGACTGGCCTAGTTCCCTGGATCCTCCTTCTTGCCCTTCCTGAAGATGGGGGTGACATTTTCTTTCCTCTGGTCTTCAGGTACTTCTCCCAGTCACCACGATTGATCAAAGACTATTGAGAGTGGCCTCACAATGACATCTGCCAGCTCCCTCAGCACTTGTGGGTGCATCCCACCAGGGCCCATGGATTTACGTAAGCCCAGTTTGCTTTGCCCTGTCCCAATCCTCGTCCACCAAGGGTACATCTTCCTTGCTCTAACTTTCCCCTCCAAAAGCCAGTCTTGCTAGTAAAGAGGGAGGCAAAGAAGGCATTCAGTACTTCCACCTTTTCCATGTCCTGTGTAACCAGGTCCCTTGGTTGTTTCTTTACCCCATTACCTGTGTGCCTTCCAGCTCCCTTAGCAAATGAGCCAAGAGTATCTGCTAAACACCTCTGACCACCATGCAACCTGCCAAAATGAGAAATAGTGGGGACAGCATGAAGTGGCTCTCCCATTTTTTAATTTAAAAGCACCTGACTTCATAACCATCACAAATCTTAACTATTCATGTAATTTCCAATTATGGCTTTTTTTTCATGGAGCTTCAACTAAAAGAAGACACTGAGTTCTCCACTTCCAGCACACAAGGAGCTTTCTGTGTAGAGTAGTATCCTGTGCGAGGGCTCCCCATTACGCAGGACTACTGAGGGGACTGAGGAAGACTAAGTACAACACAGGAGACACACTCAGCCTCTAGCACCTTCAAACTACGAAGGTGCTGGAGCTGTTCAGGAAAAGTAGAAATCTTTTTCATAATGAAAAAATATTAGGCACTGTTAGATCTCCATACTACAAAAACATGTTGCTATTGACAATTCTGCTACTGCAGTTCCCTAATATATTTTCTTCTCATTTTATAGGTGGATAAGTGAAAATAGTTAGGTAATTTATTCAAGACCATGAGGTGCTAGGATCAGGCTTAGCTGGTATGTGCTTGCATTCTTGTGCTCCATCCAGTGAACCAAGGCTGTTCTTTTTCCTCAGAAAGGTGTCAAGGACAGTCATAAGAAATACTTTTTTTTAAAGAACCGTTTAAGGAAAGATGAGGGAATATTTTATTTATTTTGTTTCAACCATTTATCTAGAAACAAAATATTTTCTTGGCAGATAAGCAAGCTGCAACATTCCACCAGGCTGAAAAGCTCAGCTTCACCTTACTCCCCTACAGCATGTCTCATGCCACAGGAACATATGCCTTGTTAGAGTCTATTTTGTATTCCTCTTTGTTTGACAGTACTTGCTTTTGTGTGAAATATTTTTCTGGCATGAAAAAAAAATTGCATTAATTCTTCTTTTTATTTCCTAACTTCAATTTTCAAGCCATGTTTGCCCCCTTGTCTTTGTTAAATCGCATGCAAATTGCACAGTAAAAGAATTGGATACTTGACAGACCTTTTCAGTCTATATCCTTTGATACAGATCAGTTTTGCTCTTTTCTGTGGTTTTGGTTGGTAAGCTGGTTGGTTGGCTTTTAATGTGAGAGGGAAAGTCTATTTCTGAATAAAAAATACTAAAATCTGATGTGCAAGTACACTTGTCGAATTTCACTCTTACAACATGGCACCTTAATTAGAAGCACACTTCATTGACAGGACTGTGGAGTAACTTAACAATCAATCTGACTGACAAAGCAAAAGTAACCCTTATTATACCCATTAAAAAACTAAAACAAAAACCAAACCAAACAAGAAACTCTTAGCAGTGCGGGTTCTTCCTTGAAATATTCAAAACCCATACACATTACTTCTCTTAAAAATACATTCAAATCCTTTATATAAAGTTGGACTGTGTTTTATAGATGATAGCCACCTTACTGTCATTGACGATATTTTTCATACAATTTCACAATTTTTTTTTCAGAAAACTGTGCTCTAGATTCAATGCTTTCATAAAGGACATTTTTAAATGCTAACTTTCTAACATTGGTCCATCAACCTGGTCTCTCATCTGGGTGTTAACACTTGCACAAATGTGTGGCCTGGATCTGCAGGTTCTTTAAAGGCTGAGCTTAACAATCAAACTTGGAATAGAGACCATAAAATGAATTTTTGGAGTAGAAAATTGCCAGAAGTCTCTCCTACACTCTGCTGCCCTTTCTGTAATTCCTTACAGAGGGGAATTAAATTGTGAAATAAACAACTAAACTCAGTGGAAAAGAAAACCAGACTGACTCAGTACAAAGAATAAGGGACGCACACCCAGATGCAGAGCATCCACCGACAACATTGTAGGGAAGCAGGGGGCGTGCAGACGTGAATTTATGTCAGCATGTGCAGGAGAATCCACAGTAGTGCTAACCTAGATAGCACAGTTAAAAATAGCAGTGAAGACAGATGAAAACAGACTTCAGTATGGCTTAACAATCTGTCCAGAAGGCCTCTCTTAAGTCTAGGCTGGCATGTCTTCACATCACATACATATCAAAGCTAGATCTGTCTGCATGTCCTGCAATCACACTATTCGATTGCAGTGTAGACACATGCAGAAATAGTGCTACTGTAGATATGTTCATCTAAAAACTGTATTTGCAAAAAGCAAAGCTTGGGAACATACCGTAAAGCATATGGGACCTGATGAGGAAGACATGCTGGAGAGAGTGTCCATTTTGCTAAATCACATTAGCTGGCCTAATTCCTTCCCCTACACAACCTGCTTCCCTTGTACTCTTGGAGGATGCTGTAACACATGCTGGTTGGTCTTTCCTGTGGGGATTCACAAAGTCAGGCCAGATTAACCTGGTCCCTCAGGCACAATGACTCAGCCAGCTTTACCACCTAATGAAGAGACACCGTTACACTCTACAGGCAGCTGGAGACAATCGTGTTACGTGTAAATGGCACTCATACCTCTTCATAAAGCACTAACGCTGGATGCTGAAGCCCTAAACTAAGCAGGCACATTAGTCATCTACTGTTTCAAGGCCAGTTATTTCAAAGAACATCAAGACACCATCAATGCCTTCATCCACATCTGCTGCTACCAGGGGCAGAACTTACTGTGATGCAGAAACCCAGGAGCTGATAACGACCTTCAAATTCAGGACCTCCTCCCCTCAAATGGTGGTCTGCTGTCCAGCTGCAACACTACATCCTCTACTAGCTACGAACTACAAGCTACTACAGACTCTGCATCCTCTCAAGGATGACTTACTAAACCATTTGTCCAGCAAGTGACCAAAGGGATTTACGCAAGTTCTTAAACTGACTGCGTAATGAATGATTCACTCCAAGGAGCTTTTGTGTGCATTTTGCTAAATCACAACCAGAAGACAAGTCAAGAAGGAATGCAGATCTTCAGCACACTTAGCTGCCTTATGAGGAGACTGTAAAGACACACAAGCTAGTGTTGACTCAAAATTCTGGTAGGAATTGGATCACAGCAGCAGGGATTACATATGGGCTAATTTACCGTGGGAAGAAGCAAGCTAGTGAAATACAGAAAGTTCTTAGTGCAGGGATAAAAATCCCGTGCTGCTGCCTGTCTCTGTGCAGAAGCCCTGAGCATGTGCACAGACACTTAGCTGTCCGGACCTGGGCATATCAGCACTCAGTCACAGCTAAACCTCCAGTCATCGGGCAGTGCTGTTCCAGCCATTTCGTCTCAGATCTGATTCGTGAAGTGCTTTATTAGGAAGTGCAGAGAGGCAATGGTTAACTCCTCCACATAGGGAGCATCACAGTAAAGAGCAGAAATAAAAATTTCATTATGCTGTTTGCTAATGACCCTCAAAGAACAACTGTAAGGAGGTGGGTGAGAGTTTAATTGCTCTCTGTTCAATCCTAGAGAATGACAGCTAAAGTTGCCAAGTATGGTATGAAAAACCTACCCATTAGACTGACATTATCAATGCTTTTGAAAGCACTACTGAGCAGCTGAGATAATTGCTAAATTTGTGTCGTATATACCAGTAGCAGACTCATAATGCTGAACAATAAGTAATGATTTTTTATTAATCTCTCAGGTATTGGTGCTCCCAAAACTCTGTTCCAGGAAATGTTGCATTGCACTATTTGTAAACTCCTGAATCTAGAATTAGGAGTCAACTCAATCACCTAAAGCAGTATCATTACCACGTATCAAGGACACAACATGGTGCACTAACACAAACAAACATGAACAGAAATATATTGAACTAAATGTAAAACCTGTAACCATTAATCTTTGGAACTGCACCATGTGCTCTGTAACAGTCACAGTCACAAATTTCATTCTCTTTTAATCTGCAACTAATTGCTTTGACAGCATTTTTTCCAAGATCTGGCCTGTTCAATCATAACAACTACTGTCATCATAATTAGACTTTAAAAGGTAGCTCTCCTTTTCCTAAGGAAAACTTAAAATGCCGTATGCAAATAACTAATACAAAGATGTATATAGAGGGATACAAACAAACTCAGCCTCCTGAAAATTATGCTATCAGATTGCTTTAAGCAAATATTGTATCATGATGTTGTAGTATGTATAATATTCAAAAGGACAGTGAAAAGCTGAATCCTCCTTTTTCTAACCTGTTGCTTGTTCCATGGGTATGCGCTGCCTCACTCCATTCGCTTCTACCACAAGGATGCCCATTAACTTAAACATGAAAAATGTCAGTCAAGGGGCCCAGGTAACTACGATTCTGCAGATATGAAGTGATTTTTTATTAATCTCTCTTTTATTAATCTTTGGCGGGGTTCAAGATTACAGTATTTACTCAAAGTTGCTTACATTTAGCCACCCTAAATTCCTTTATCTCTAACTTAAAATCTGGTTTAGGTTAATGAAAAGCAAATAATTAATGATGCAAGCATAACTAAATTTCCTGGTGATTCCATTCTGTAACTCAAGTTAAGTTTTTTCCTATGTCCTAGCAACAAGCCCAAACATAGTACTTTATCCAGTGCTCAACATATGAGTTTGCAAAATAATAATATCCCAGTATTTAATATAATTAGGGCACATACCTTAAGACTCTGAATGTACAAGAGGAGAAATGAGTATCCTTAGTCCAAGGGCAATAGAAGTGTGGGTCAGGGAACGTGACATGCAGCTTGTTTACCTTACTAGCACTCTCCTCCTTCTGTGTTCACTGTATTTCCCAGTTCTGTTTTGCTTTGTTTGTTTGTTTGTTTGCTGTTCTTAAAAACACCTTGGACACAGCATTTACAAATAGTCAAATGAATCTCTTGCCATGCTGCCAACTTAAGTATCTAAAATCTTGAGCCAAGTCAAAGGCACTTCTTGGGCTCTTCATAAATTTAGTACTGTGACTCAACTGGAACTGACAGTGTAGCATACCAAAGTTAGAATATTTACAGCTGTATTTTAGTAAAGGAGAACACGACATATGTACATGCCCATATAAACATGCCAGCAGTTATATGTTGTTAGTCTGGACAGTTAAAGGTATTTCCTTTTTCTTAAGAAAGTGAGTATGGCCAGTGAGTGTGGCCAGATCCTGCAAAAGAACTACATGGATGAATAACCATCAGAGTGGTATAGCTTCAAATCATAATCATGTGCATACCCTTGTCATGCACATGTGAGAAAGCTATGCAGCGCAGCCTGATTTTTACTCACAGATGTAAACAAGTTTGCTAAAATGGGGGGGGGGAGTTGAAGGGAAGTGTTAAGTTCCTGATTAGAATTTCATTCTAAATGGTAAGTTCCAGATTGATGCAGTAACAATAAAACAGATGGGGGGGAGGGGGGAGGATTTATGCACAAGGAGAGGTCATGTAATACACTGTATTGAGTTTAAAAGGTAAGTGAGACAATGCCTTTTTCTCCGGTATAAACAAAGAAAAATAGTGCCAGCAGTCTGACTGCAAACAAGAACTGGGGAGGAAACGGAACTGAAAAGGAAATGCTTACAGCAAACCTTACAAACCTAATGCCACATTTTAACCAGAAAAATACATTTTCAAGTGTTACTCAATAATTCTTTATAAAGTGCAAACCAACCACATACTCAAAATAAGCTTCCGTAAATGCACCTTAACATACAAGGAAATACACCAAATGAAGGATCACCCCAACCGCCAAACTATGACAGTTGAATTATACTTCTCTTTGACACCTCTAAGATCTTCAGACCTCTGAACCACTTGGAGCTTTATCTTGGAAGATGAAATTACAGTTCCACTTTAGACCAGGTAAGCTGCAGGTGATATTTCTACTACAATAATTAATTCATTATTTTTTTCCCCTCAGTTAAAAGCTCTCTTTGGACCTTAAATCAATGAGCTATCGGATGCATATGTTCTATTTTCTTGTTTCCAATGGTTCCTCTGTGCATATAAATCTATCGTACAACCACATTTGCATTTAAAGAGAAATTCCCTTGTGTTTACTATGCACCTGCTCCATGTAAGCCTATCTTCTCTGCCTCCTTTGAGAAACGGACAGATCTGCCAGAAAAAGAGCACAGACACAATGCTCTTCCAAGTCCTCTTGCCAATTATCTAAGCATTATTTCCTTTAGTTTACTTTAAGGTCCTATTCTGACAACAGCTGAAAAGAACAACTACTTGCCCTTCCAAAATCCAATATTTCTCAACTTTAACACATTTTTTGTCTTGACAATAAGCATATCCATTTCAGCTGTACAAAATCACTGTATTTTCTAAGCAATATACAGTAAAGCATTGGCAAATGGGTTCCTTACAAAGATTTTCACCTGGAAAATACAAACTTTCCTTTATTTTACTTAGCATTAAGATGTCTGCATAAGGAAGGATGAGAATATTCTCCTTCTGGCATTCTACCTTCAACTGTAACCTGAAATAGATGTAGGTTTATTCTAATAAGGCTGAAATAAAAATGGTAATTATTCCCTTCTCTTCCCCTCCTTGCTCCTGTAACCACGCTCGTAATTCATGGATTGCTTCTGGAGCTTCCTGCAGGTAATGAGAGACAGACGGGGTGGAAACAAAGGACTGCTGCACATCCCATCTACTCAGCTGAAATGTTTAAAAACTGGGCAAGGGGAGATAACATGCCGCATCCCACAAAGGCTGCTGGGACTACTGGTCTTTGCGCTTGTGAAGTGCAGCAGCATTTGGGGTTTTTAGCCTGGAGAAGAGAAGGCTGAGGGGAGACCTTATCACCCTCTATAACTGCCTGACAGGAGGCTGTAGTGAGGTGGGTGTTGGTCTCTTCTCCCAGGTAACGGGCAATAGGATGAGGAGAAATGGCCTTAAGTTGCGCCAGGGAGGTTTAGATTGGACATTAGGAAGATGGGCAAACGAGGTGCTTAGGGACATGGTTTAGTGGTGGGATGGCAGTGTTAGGTTAACGGTTGGACTTGATGATCTTAAAGGTCTTTTCCAACCTAAAGTATTCTATGATTCTATCACCACTGCATGCGTACACAAGGCCAAACGATGCCACAACTACAAGTACCAGCATCCCTGCACTATTGCCAACGTGACTTTTGTGCTACTGTCTGTGACAGTCAAGTCCTCCACCCCGGGCTGCCTCTGGCCGTGTGCTCCCCTTTCTTGCTGGCATCTCCTCACAGCGCAGGGGCAGTGCTACCCACCGTGTCTCCATTTCAGAGGACAGAAACTAGAGCAACTGCAGCAGGGCTGTCACACTTTCTCTTTCCTGGCTCTAATCAGGCAAGTGTCCAAGCAGGATGGAGCTGCTGTGCGTGTAGAGACAACAGGGGCCTGGGACGTCCTGGAAGAGGACTGCTGAGAAGAAGAGCTGTACCAGTGCAGGTGGCATCCCACCTCAGGTACGCGTGGGAAGAAGACTTCATGCACCTATGGAGTTTGCATGGGGACAGGTTTCAGCTTGCAACAAGACCGGACAATAGTGAAGCAGAGGGGCACAAAAAGGCACTTCCTGGTTTCTTGAAGCTCTACTGACACCTTGTCAAAAATGGCTACAAAATATGTAGATATTTGGGATTATGGTTTTCCAATCATGAAAAAAAATGAATGCAAAGTGATCTCTCACTTATTCACAGTACTCAGGGGAGGTTCTGCATCTCCAAAGGAACCACTCAGTCACCTTGTCCAACCAGTCTACCTTTTACATGCAGCTTTTTTACACTCAGAAGCTGGTCCCAAAGAAATCACATCATACTTACTTACCACATCACTGTCATTAGAGACAATAACATTAAGAAGAGGAGCAGTTTCTACCTAATATATTTTACTAACTTCTATGGGACTTCCTTACCTGAAAGACTACCCATCTCCATATGCCAAAATGACAAAGTATTCCGAGTAGCCCACGCTGGGCTACTTGCTCAAACAAGGAGTTTTTTTAACAGGCTGGTGTCTTACAGTCTCCTTGGATTTGGAGATAACTCCTCACTGGCCTCTTCCTCTGATATAATTCTATTTTACCCACTTTTTTCAACAACCTACAATCCATGTTTGCTTTCTGCAGCACACTGAGTCAATGACAGAGCAGGAATCACAAAGATCTGAAAAATGACTGAACTGCTGGTTTAAGATTCTGTTAGTGACTGGGTGAAGTGGAACAGTCAGTTTGTGTAAGTCACCCCTTGACCCATGAAAATGTGCAGAAATGAAACATACCACACCTTAAAAAGGGAGCCTTTTCACACCAGGCGTGGGCACTATGCCTCTGCATTAACTGAAGGAATATCTGAAGGAAAAGTTACTACACAATTCTAGAACTGTAACTACAGTAGTGAGGCACGTTTCTTCTTCAAAACTGGACAGGTCAAATTCTAATGGCTTTATTCATATGAAACCCACTTCTCACTGTGTTTCAACTCCCTCTTGAGCTACCCCTCAAGCCTGCTCTCAAGACCAGGTTTCCAGCTTAGGTGCAAAATCTGCAAAATATGGCTCCAGTATGGCACCAGGCATACTTGCAGACTTAGCAGTACAAAGGCAGAAGTACCATGTTCACCAGGCAGCCCATGAGCTAGCTGCAGAGGATTTTTGTGTGAAAAAGCTCATGTTTATGGGTGGTAGTAAGGCCACAGGTCATATATAGCCTCACTGGGAGTACATGCAGTACATATACCTACTAAATTCAGTAAAGGCAGGACACTATGAAAGTCTGCTACAGCACGCTGTGTAAGGCTTAAAAACATCCACATCACTCAACATAATTCCTGGCTGCAGGTTCGGAGCTATCTGCACAAGATACAAAGTCATTTTGATTTTCCTATGCTATGATTGTATCCCTTTCTTCAGCCATTTGAAGACCACAGAAGGGTCCAACAGCTACGTGATTTGCTTCAGAATAATTTTTTCAAAATTTTTTTAGTTACCTTTTGCGGTTGGATTGCTGAGGTGTATGAGCAGGCCACGCTTCCCAGACTGTCTATGGAACCATAGGCACTAGCAGTTTTTTGGTGGGTTTGGAGGGGGGGGTGGGGTGGGGGGTGCACTTTCTTAGAAGCAGTTGTGACTGATTAGTATCTCCCTAAGCTGTGGCTTTAAGCCAACCATTGAAAGTGCCATGAGGTGATAAGGCTGACAATGAAGACTGAGACTGAAGGCTGAGCTGGTTTGTACCCAGTGCCATCAGGACCTGATTTCTCGGGCTCTTCTTCATATAAATCTCATTTGCTTGCATAAAAACACTCACTGATACGGGTATCAAAAAAGGTTTGATCCCTGGTGCTGCAAAAACACGATCTCGACTGACCCAAGCATAAGCCGAGGGGCAGCTTTTTCAATCCAACAACTTTGCATTTGCTTCCCCACCGTTACAAACATGCAAACTCCTACTTGATTTTCCTCCAGATTCCGGCATGCCCCGGTGGGACAGGAGGGTGCTGACGGCTGCGTGCCCGCCAGGGACGCCCGGCTCCGAGCAGAGGAGAAGCAGAGTGGCCTCGGCTTCGGGTGTCGGTGGGTGTCGCGGCGCTACACGGGGTTTTGCGGCGGCACTTCGCAGAGCTGACATCACGTATGCGCTCAGCCCCAGTAAAACCCCCGGCGTTCAGCCCTGATTTCATGCGGAAAGCACTTCCCCGGGGCGGGCTGGCGGGGGCCGGGGCTCCCCCCCGCCACCCTCGCTCCCGCCCCCCGGCCGCCGCTCCCCCGCCCCGGGCACCCCCGCTCCCGCACCCCCGGGGACGGCCCGGCGGGGGGAAGCCCGCAGCCGCACCGGCCGCCTCCAGCGCTGCCCGCAACCCCTCATCCCGCGCGGGGGACCCCGGCCCGGCTCCGCGCCCCCCTCCCGCCGCCCCCAGGGGGACAGCGCTGTCGGCGGCAACAAAGCCCCCGCCCGCCCGCTCCGCTCGCCTCACCTCACCCCTCCGCTCCGCTCGGCCGCGGCCGTTTCACGGCAGCCGCGGGGTGATGGAGACGGGGGAAGGACCCAGGTGCCGCCTCTCGGCTGCCGCCCCCCGCCACTCCTCGCCGGTGCAGGCAGCGGCCCGGCTCCCGCTGCCCCGCCCTCCGCCCCTGCCCCTCCACCGGCCACCGGAGAGTGGGGGGGGGGGGTGGCTCCCCGGGCGCCCGGCGGCGCGCTCCCGCGGATGGCACTCACCCGCCCGGCCGCGCCAGCGCCCGCGCCTCCACCCGCCGCCGCCGCCGCCGCGCGGAGGCCTGCTGCGTCACAATGCCGCCGCGCTCCGCGGTCTCGGGGCGCGGGGGGCGCTGCCACGTGACCAGCGGCGCGGGGGTGGGGGGATGGCGGGCGGTACCGGGGCGGGGGGAGAGGCCCCCGCGGAGGGGTTTGGGGGGCGGGGTGGCCGGGGCGCCGCGCCGGGGAGGCAGCGCTGCCCCGCCGGGAGCCCCGCGGCCGGCCGTGGGTGCCGCCCCCCGCCCCGCGGCCCGCGCCGGCTCCGCGCACGTGCAAAGCCGGGCCCGCGGCGAAGCGCGCAGAAATACCTGGAAATGCCGAGCGCGGTTCGCTCGCGTCTGTTTGAAACAAAAACTCGGTGGGTTTGGGTTGGGGCTTTATTGCATTCTTGGTCTGCCCCAAAACCTGGAAGGCGCCTCTTGCCCCCGCCGGCACGCGGGGACACCTTCCCCGTGCGCGGGTCTCACCCCGGCAGGGCTGCCCGCGGCGCGCCCGCACCCAGGGCCCGGGGCGCCCGCCACAGACCCCCTCGCACCGCTCCTCGGCCCCCGCGGGGGCTGCGTGGGGAGAGGGGTCCCCCGCGCGGGTCGGCCCGAGCGGCACCCTGACATCGGGGCAGCCGGCGGTAACAGGAGGGCGGCAGGAAAGCGAACCTTTGGCGGGTTTTCCTCTTTGTGGTTCAGCCTGCTCTGTGCCGTGCTTGCTTTGACAGCTTTCTTTTTATTTCCCCCCCTTACTGCCCATAGGCACATTTTCCGTCTTGTCTCTTAAACGCATCCCGGTACGTACCCTTCCATCTCCCCCTGCTTTTGTGTGCTTTTACATCCCAGGCGCAGAAACTTCCTAGGTTTGCGTTTTCATCAGAGAAACACGGCAAAAACCCGAAAAGATGCATGTACGAAATTGAAGTGAATTTATGCTACTTTGGCATTTTGGAAAACTATTGCCCGCAGAACAAATAGCGCACGCTCAGCAGTGCCGCAAGTATGCCCACATCAGTCAGCACGCAGCGCTGCTCTGGGCGAGTACCTCTGGAAACGGGGAAAGCAGATCAGCCTCCAGCTCTGTCCTTCCGATAGGGATTTCTAGTGAAAGTGCTAATCCAAGTGTGGCTGCTGGACATAAGAAAATAACTCGTTCTGCTTAATCCCGAGACACAGCCATCAGACAGTAACAACCTGGAGAAGCTTTTCATCTGGACCCAGCGGCTCGGAAGCGAAAGGAAATGCAGCCCTTGGTGATACGTTCCTTTGGCTACCTGGGTGCTGCAGCATCATGTGTTTCCAAATATTTTGCAGCTCATTTGACATGCTTGCCCAGAAAGCTGTTACATTTCTTTCTTCTTAAATCGTATTTTTAAGCTGTGTAGAAAACAAGCTTGCATATGATTTACATTGTCGTGTGCAAGGCCAACAATGTGGAGCAATACTATCTCAACCACCTTAAAAACGTCTGTGCTGATTGAGCGGGGGGTGGGGGCGGCGGGGAAAGGTTTACTTTGGAAACATCTTTTGCTTTTATGTCATTTGCTGTTATGAAAGGGCTTATTTGGACACTGCACGTTTCACACTTGTACATATATGGAGATTAAATAACCATTCGGGGTATTTGTAATGCATTTGATTAGGTGGTTTTATACAGGAATGTTGGTCAGCTGTGTGTGATTAAATGGTTTGAAAGGAATGCAGGTCAGCTCCAGACCACAATGTCATATAGGAGTATGGCCTGCTTGACAAACAGCATTGATGAAAAACCAAAACCAAAAAAATCTTATTTTAATTTAGAGGCTATAAATACCATCCATATGCAAATACAGCTTGTAAGATAAAAGCTTGCCAAGTGTCATTGTATGTGTTATATATGATAATGTCTCAATTAGAGCTGATAACCCTGTTTATATATCTACTCCTGAACTCATTGCTGGAAATACTGTTTGAATAAGAAGTGCTGATTAGGCTACATGGCTGTACAAAAACTGAATTATGATGTACAACTTCAGTTCTTGTAAGAATTTCAGGATGAAATTTTACTGCCAGTTACACGGCACCATCATTATTTTTTTTCTAATATGAAATCACAGAACACTAGCTCTCTTCTTACTGTGTGCGCAGATACAAAATTTTGCTGAAGTAGAAACAACTTCTCATTGGTAATCCTATTCCCAATGGAGTACAGCGGTTTGAAAATGTGTTGCACATTGTTTTTCTAGTACATTTCTCCACTGGTTTGTTGAACCTCAGTATTCCTACTTGATGAAGCTGAGGCTGGTATTTGTGTCAAAACTGCACAGCATATGGTTGGATGCACATGGCAAAAGGCAGACCTTCCTTGGGCTAGCAGCACTTGCAAAACTGAATTCTGTGGCCCTCATCAAGGGCCCTTGGCAGCCAGCAGCAATCACAGCATCCATCAGTGATCACATCCATCGATGTTAATTAATATGAAAGAAACACCCTCCATTACTCTTGAAACTCTGCTAAGAGATGACCATGAGACAGATTTAAAAGTGTGGTGCTTAATAATACTGCTCATGAAGACATGGCCACGTTTTAGTTAAGGCACGAAGCTTTTCTGCTCCTGTGCAGAACCAACTCTGGTGCCTCTATACTTGTTCCTGGAAATGCACAACGGTCCTGCGAAGGAAAAGGTGGGCAGGAAAGGAGGCAGCAGGAGCCTGGAAGAGATGAGTCCACTAAGGTACAGTGTATTGCCATTTTTTTCAGAGCAGCAAGGTTGGGGACCAGTGTTCTGCTGTACAGGTAACTTAAACAGTCAGTAATGTTGCAGGGTTTTTAAAGTGCTTCATATATAAAGGCAGTGTGTGGACTTCCAGATGACCTAGGACTGCTGACGTGTGATATCTCCACCAAGGAACATCACCAACGGTATCATGTTAAGCAAAACCTAGCAATTACAGAGTAAGTGTATCTCCTGAAATAACGAAGAACAGGCTTTAACTCGGTCATATGATGATCCACGGTGACTCACAGTCATTCAAAACAGTCATCGGGGCACTTAGAAGTTCGCTTTAAAAAATAAAAAAAAAACCCATTCAGCTTTGAGGACCAGTAAGAATAACTACTATTTTAGAGCATGACAGAATTTATGTACTCATTTCAAAAGACTGACCCCAAACCAGGTGCATGGTTCCTATCTTCACCTCCAGATTCTGAGTGGAGACAAAAGGGACACAGATCAAGTCAAGCTTGCATCTAACTTCCAAAACCATCTTTCTTAGATTCTCATACCTTCAGTTTGCCCTACAATATATCAAATATTTTACTCAATTTGGAAAAAACATTTTCATTCTTCAAAGCATGTAAAAATGTAGCAAATATAGGGATAGGCATGATTCTGTCAGACTGAGAACAATGACAACATTGCATAGGCTGTCAGAAGTACTGACTGAGTGTTTCTCTTTGATTATGGCAAACTGTACCACACATGTGCTGATGAATAAGTCTACCATCTTAAATTCATGAAATTGTTACATCTGAAGGAACCATGAGACTGTGTACCTGAGACTGCAGTAAAAACAAATTGGTCTTCTGCTGTGTTTTTGTACTGTTTTCAGTGTTTATAATGTCTGAATCTGATCCGTTAGCCCACAATGGGGTAACTGGCATGAGGGGAGAGGAGTCGCAAGCCTGGGCTTGCATATTGCATATTAAATGCGTTAGGCAAATCACATAGAGAATTTCACAATGGTGTCTGAGGTCCTGCTCATGCATTCAGCACAACTGTGCAGAAGAGCTGAACGTAATACGTATGGTTGGAAAGCTAGTACATGCCATTACTGGATGAAAAGGTCAGGGACAATTACCATAATCAGCTACTCTAGCTTCTGGCATAAAGCCCTATAATTCCTGGTTGAACTAGAGAATGTTTTTCAGAAAGTGATCTAATCCTGATCACTACACTCCTAACAATGTTGTTGTAACAGATGATTAGCTTCACTGTTAACTTATGTATGCTTAAACCAGCTTCTCATTTGACTACTTGAGTTTTGAAACTCTGATGCTGGCTTTAGTTTGGCCTTTGCCTGCTGTAAATAAGCAGCTCTCCTTTTTCATAGATTTTCTTACCACCCATGTATTTCCAGTATATTTTCAAGCCTCCTGTCAAAAGTTTTTTGGATAGATTACAAAGGATTTGTTTTAACTCCCTGAGCTTTTGACAATAAGACAAGCCCACACCTTTGAATTCATGAAATTTGATGTCACAGATTTTCATTCTGAAAATTAATGTTGGCAAATTAGCAAGTTTTTGAGTGTGGTCCTCAGAACAAATTACAGAGGGTAAAATGTCTTCTTTTTTTCTATCTGTTATTCCTCTGCTATATGTAAAAAGACCATCTTTGGATATGGCCACGTGAACGAGTTGCCACCAGGTAAGATGGACTTTGAAGTAATGGATTACATCCCCTGCTCCATAACTACCCTGGTGCAGCTCCTTCTCCGTCCTGTGCTGGAGTCAGATCACTTGCTAAGGGAATGTGCTCTTGTTAAGGAGCAAGTGAGCTTGCACTCATCAGAAGGCAGGGCGTGCACAGAAGCAGATCCCACAAAGTAGCTGAACCCCACTGGTTCCTGCGTTAGCTTACGGTATTTTAGCTTGCTTGTGGGATTACTTGGCTACTGTTTTATACTGGGAATACGTGTGCAGTTGGCTGTGCAGAATTACACTCTGCTTTCGTCCTGTCCTGTATGTGTGACCTGCATTCTTTGACGTGACCTCATTAGACAAGAAAAACAAGGAAAAGAGGAAGAGCCCTTTTTTTATGTGATTAGAATATAAAGATGTTTTATGGTGCCAATTTAGAGATAAGATAAAAAGCCAAAAGTCTTGGAGTTTAAGTTCCACATCGATTTACACATATCCTTTTAAATTCAGTAGGGGTATGAATGAGTCATTAGAGGAAATCCTGACTGGGCAACACATTAAATTGGATTAAGACCAAATATTATGTTTCACTTGAGCCTTAAGCAAAATCCATACCACCATAAACTTACTGTAAGAATTAGAAGTGAATTCTGATCAGAGCAACCCTATGAATTAATGAAAAACTTTACAACTGTAACTGATACATCACTACTAATTCAACTGTTTTGAAGATGCCCCCATTAATAAGATTATTCTGAGGAACTTTAAATCCACGCTTATTGTCAATTTCTTGGCAGAAGGCTCCAGCTCCTGAATTAGGTCAAAGCAAGACATTTCAAACAATCTTTAAGTAATTGCTAAAATAATGATATGAAAAAAACAGTCTGGAGAAAAGTCTGGAAACCAGTTGACTGTGTGATAAAGGCCTAAAAGGAAGGCTAAGTAAGACTTCTAGACTACTTCATAATACATCTCTATGTGAGAAAGGAGGAATATTTCTCATTAAAAAGTTGGGGCAGAAAAGCTTCAACTTTGGGAGTTGGCCACATGCCTATATTGGGGCCTGGTACTTCTATGCTGAAATGAAGAGTTCTGCAGTAATTCTTGGTGGAGGCAACATGGGGGCCACAGAGACAAGAGAGGAGTTTCTAAGCAGTTAGAGAGGTGGCTGTTTTCTGTTTTCAAGTCCCATTGGATCTCAGACAACACATGCAGACACACAGATGCATGTGGACACACACATCTATCTGCATATCCCATATTAAAGGGACTTGTCACAGTGGTAGCTGAAACTAGCCCTGAAAATGAGTCCTTGGAAGTAAATACCAATTCTTTATCCCTCTTAGTTCTCTATGAATAACTTAGAAGGCAGGATTTATCTGTTGGGTTAGCTCAACAAACGAGACTGTACAGTGCTGTGCTTTGCTCCTTATAAAAGTAAGGGTGCTAACAGTGGCCACACTACACAGTTACACACCACTCTCATCACTACACACCACTCTCGTTGTGTTGCCTTCCTAAACAAACTCTCAAAATACTCCTGTCAAGATCAAAGGCACTACTCTGGGTAAAAATAATAACAGAATTTCAATATATTGAGATAGATGATAACAAATGAACGGTTGCATAAAAGTTGAGTACAGGCATTTTGTGGGTGAGTGTTGATGGGAGGCTACGGCCACATTCACTAAAGGTGCTGCTTTGTCCTGGAAAACATCCAGTTCACCTGTAACATTAGAGAAAAGGAAGTCTCATTTCTGTGATCAGGTCTTGAGGGTGGCTGACAAGATGCTTCTGAACATTAATTAGACTTCACATTTAGTAAAAAGATTCCCATTCACGTGACTTCTTATTTAGCAAAACTGTGTTCACCAGAGCTTACAAAAACTACCTCCCTGCCTGAACTTCTGTGTATAAGATCTGAAATAGTAATGTGAACAAAGAGAAGGACAGGAGAATTGTGCTTTCTTTTACCATAATTAACATTTCGAATTAAAGATTTTTACATGGTATTATACATTCCTAATGGGTGAGTTGACTTGTTTTGTGAATCTTCAAACTGACTTAACCAGACTCCTTGATGACTGTATAGGGGAAGACTGTTTTTCTTACCCTTGTACAGAGGCAGTTACAAACAAGCTTATTTCAGACAGCATTTTCCTTTGGCTATGCTATGTTGTATTTCACTGTTGTTTTCTTTCACTGTTGTAATTATTTATCTGTTTGCCATCTCTGATGTCTAGCACATAGCTATTTAAAGTACTGTGAACTAAAAAAGAAACAATTTATGTTCTTTTTTCTACAGCTCTGCCTTTGCTACTAAGTAATATGTACTCCTATTTGTCTGCAATAAATCATTTGTAAAAGAATCACAATTATAAAGGAGTATTGGATTGTGGTACTCTTTGTAAATATCCTTGACAAGCAGATAAGGACTGTGGGCAAAACAGACCAAAACCTAATTAAGAAACAACATGTTTTTCTCCACAAGGAAGAAAGCATATTTTCAAAGCAAAAGCTGAACTGAAGTCTCAACTAACTCCCTCTGAACTCAGAATACCGTTTCTCCTGACATGATCAATGATACAGAATTTAATTTCTCCCTCTCCCAATGCTTAAACATGCAATTATGAACCAGCAATAACACAATTTGGTAATTATCATTTGAAGTCATCGTTTAGTTGTTCTGATACCAAATAGGGTTTCTGCCAAAGAAAACTTTGTTAGTTATTCAAATAGCATTGCATTAAACATTGAAACGACTTCGAAAACTCAAAACAGCAGACGTGTCCCATGGGGTTCACAGCTCATACTCCCAATCCATCCTCTGTCCCGTGATCATCATTGTGATTTACAAAAATAAAACCAGAAAAAACCCTTAAAAAACAATAAGGGCCAAATAACAGCTGTTCTAAATTGTCATAGCTTTTTGCAGTCAAGGAAGAATGATGCTGATTTACACCCATGGAGATTCCATCTCTGTTCTTTCATTTTCTTCCTTCCAATATGTCAATAAGGACCATAATAGTAGCCAATGGTAACACATCTTACATAGTATTCATATTTTCTTTGTATTTGTCCTCTTAGTATTGTGTACTACACTAGAGTTATTTTTCTCTTTTCTCCAGACGTTTCCTTTTCTCCTCCTTATTCTTCTGTGTCTTTTCCCTTGAGATATTATTGTTATTTGAACTGGCAAAGAAACAGGTTCCATTTTTTTTCTCCAGAAGAAAACAGATTTATTTGAATCTCTCTTGGCAGCATGTTCCCCACCCATGGGCCACCATGGAGGTACCAGCCTCTGTGCTTAGTGACAGCTCCATTGTTCTAGACATTTGTTGTTATTGCGGTGTGCCTGCATAATGAGGACAACTCCAGAATACTTAGCCTGTTGAGAGCTTGGAAAATGATGATGTGAATTTATATCTTCTCTCCTTCTTCTAGTCTATTTGCCATATGAGAGGATTAAAAAGGGGCTTGAAATTTGTCAGCTGCCAGAACAGAATTTCCTAGTTTCCAAGGAAGCCTTATGTTAACACCTAGCTGCCTTCTTACATAAAATTTGTCCTACCAGTGCAAGAACTGGGAGCTGCATAATCAAGTTATGTCTGCACTGGGATGTGCTAACCTGGCAGATGCTTCCTCTGGACCTGCTAGCAGCTTATGTAGTTTAAAAATGCCTTTTGGCAGCTCTAAATTGTTTGGGAGCTGGCATTGGGTCAACATGAGGATCAAGCTATTCAGCCCGCCTCCCCTCACATCCCTTTATGTGACTGCCAAATCCAAATTGAATGCCTCAGAGAATCTGCGTCGAGAATTTGGAGTTTAACCCAGAAATCTACTGGATCAGATGCCATATCTGTCCTATCAGAATTTGTACAGCAATGGGCTGTCACATCCTTCACCCTGTGGGAAATTACTCTGGGCCTGATATGGTACACTGCAGCCTGATATGGTACACTGCAATAGTGGAGCCTGGAGGCTCACGAGCTCATTGATCATCCTAGCCAAATATCCATCTGCCAAAACAGGCTGTCTCCTGGCCAGCCACAAAACCCAAGGTACTTTTGCCAACTATTGCTTTTTGTGTATCTAGTAATGGTGAAGCATGAGAAGGTCAAGTTTAGAACCAGACCTAAGAGCCTGAGGTCAGTTCTTCCCCTTAAGGATGATACCAGCAAAAGTAAAATGCAAGTGAAAATTCAAACATTGGAGATCATGGAGGTAACTGTGAATTGGCTGAGAAGGATTTCTGAATTTTAAGGATAAAATAGACCAAACAAGTGTGACTGTGATCTGACATTGACAGGTGCCAGAACCCCACATCTCCCTTTGAAGCCACCCCATTTAAGGAAAGCAGGGGAATTTGTGGTCTCAGCACCTGTCAAGATTAAACACTCTGACTTCACAAAATCTTTCCAAACACAGGAACATGAAAGTGGAGAGAATCCCGAAAGCAGAAAAGGAAGGCACAATGAATAGAGAAAAATAGGAAACATTCAGGGGAGGGATTATAGTGGGTCTAGTGTGAGTGGGTGAGAACTTGATTATGGTATATAAGAAGGCTGGGAGTACAGTCAGCAGATCCAGAAAGAAAATAGGTCAGAGTGGTGTTAACTGCAAGAGAAATACCTTCAAGGAATTTCAGGCCATATGGAGTAACTATAAAATGTATTATTCTTTTGTTGGCAAGAACACAGAGTAGTGCCAGTGTAGGTGCCCAACTAACATTTACAAGGTAGAGGAATTCTTCCATGTATTCTTTTTGTTTGTCTTTGTACATGGAAATCCAGTGACATTGCCAATGACATCAGCTCGTTGTTAACCACCTATTCTGGCATTGCATAGAAATAGCACATGTCTCTGGACTGCTGGATGGCTTTTCAATGCCTTATTGACTTAAAGGAAATAGTAAAACATTTCGTGCAGTTGAATATGAAGTAATCCTGACCCAGCACGAAGATGCATATCTCTGGCATTGTTCTTCCCCTTGCCAAATGTTCTCTCAGCCAGCTGCTATTTTAGATTTAATATCCTTGACTTGACGTTTCCCTTCTGTTTCTCTATTTGCTTCTTTTTTTTTTTCAGTTCGTGTCATTCTACCATATGTAACACTAACCAGGGATAAACAACAAGAAAAGAACCTCAACAAGAGTATCGTTAGGAAAAAGCAAACAAATGAAATAACCTCATCTGATCCAAAATCCTGTATATAACTACACAAGTAATTGTTGTCCATATGAAATGAAAATTTACTTGCCACATCTAATTTCCGTGGGGTGGACGTGATCTATTCATCACTCATCTCTCCCCTCCTACTTTAGCTTCTTACATTTTGATACGTCGATTGTGGATACCTGCATTTCCATACTTCACTCCATATCTATCCTGCATTTTCCCTCCTGGTCAGCATCACGACGCTATGGCAAGTGATGACAAAGTACGCATGCCACTTAGAGCTGAATCTCTACTTCATTCTGACTGCAGAATGGCTTAAGCTAAATGTGGTGGGATCATGTATGGTGAATATGCTGCAGTGGAATTAATTTAATTTCTAGCCTGCTTCAACCATTCCATCAACTATCCCATAAACAACAGACAAGGCAAATTCATCATATTTTTAGATACTCATGTCCATTGGAAAGCACTGGCCATTATCACCATTTCTGTCTGAGTTAGAGCCAAACTAGATTTCCAACATTAGTCAAGAATACAGAAAGTATTACATATATTGTGAACAACATTGTACACTGAAAAACTATCCCATTAGGTAAGTGGATGAAGGTTTAAGGTCAGAGTTATGGTTGTCTATAGAAACCTCACTATTTGTAAGATTTCAAAGAAAAACTAAGCATACAAAAATAAAGTTTCTTTCAGTTCTCTTCATCTGCACTTGGTGAATCTTAGTTCGCTATTTCTGAATAGTTTCATGCTTGAAGGTAACAGAAGACTTTTTTTTTTTTGTGTGGATGAAACATATAGTAATATAGCTCCATCTTTAATAATGTATGGACCAATTCAACCTCTCAAGGGCTACCTACTATTAATTTAGTGTAGTTAATTGTTTGCTTTGTTGTTTTGACACAGCTGTTCAGAGTAAACTGTACACCATCACTAAATCCATGGTGAAGAGAAGTGAGTCAACTAAGTTAAAATACTCCTTTTCAGTGTGTTTCTCTTTTTTTTAAAGATGCACAGGGTTCAAAGTGGGTTGTCTAAGTGTCGCAAGCTCCCATGCAGAGTATAATTCTGGCATCACTGAAAAGAAAAAGACAAAATTTCCACTGGCTTCACAGGAGTCAAGATTTTACTTGAAAGATGACATGTTTCCATATTGCAAAAGTCAACTCATTTGCCACTTAACCTATGTTTGCTTTTTGCATATCCTGTGAAGCAGACCCATAAAATTCAGATCTTTTTGAGGGATTCAGAGAGTGCAACAACTGCTAAAATAGAAATCTTTTATTTGATGTAATTCTATACTTCTGAAATTAAACTGTTGTCACTGTTTAAAATAACAGGATAAGTTCAGGTTTGTAGGAATGGGGTTAGATTGCAGATTAGTCCTGAAGTATCAGATCCCTCAGTTCTTCTAGACAAACTATTTTAAAAATAATGCTTTATTTCAGGGTGGAATAAGCCTAGGATCTTGTTTCTTTTCTTAGATTTAGGGAGGACATTATGTGGTAAGACAAAAATGCAGATAGCTGATGGAAATAGACACTTATTTATTCCACTAAGCTGCCATTCTTAAAACCAGGGAATAAGTTCATCACCACTATATTTTTTTGTTCACATGCTTTTGACAGTATTGCACATTTTCAATGTACATAACACAGCCTACAATCTCACACCACTACAGTTATCTACATGTCTTGTTTAGCCAAAGCAAATTGTTTAAAACACCTATTTTTATGAAGTTTAAGAGAGATAAAGGAATAGGTGGGTGTTGTTCAAAAAGATGAGTGTTGGAGAAATGCTGACAGAATTTTAGCTGCAAAAGTATTAGGGAGCACTGCCATGGTAATAGTATAATCTGTGCTAACAGAGACTGTAATAGGATCAAGCTGGATAAACCTTTCTCTTTATGCATGAAAGAACACCTTTATAAGTTAGTGTTTTTCTCAGTTATAATCCTGGAAGTCCAATTCATGAAAAGTTTATGATATAAGATGTTCACTCCAGGAAACTAGCACAGTCTGAAAAGTAGGGCAGGAGTTAGATCTATCAGCTCATGTTTGAGCATGCAAGTAAATTAATTTATTTTAAAAAGAAATTTTTGTGGTAAATAAAGGACAGAACACCAGACCAATCTTTTCTTCTGCTACAATGAATTTTGCTTGTACACAAGAAGAGCAAGCTCAAGTACTTGTACTCTCTGATAAGCTGAAATATTTGAAGACCTTAATGGTTGGGTGCATTGCATGCATTGTTATTGGGGGTGACGAGAAATGGCAAAAGGGATACAACTACCTCCTCCCCCAGCCACCCTCCTGATATGTTGATACGCTGACTGTATTAAGGTGTTGCAAGCACAGCAGAATTTACATACCTTCTGGTCAACTGTAACAACCACAGGAAATTGGTATGCCTTTGGAAAACAAAAATACAGTGATGGAAAGTTCACTTATCCTTTGTGATCACTTTTTCTGAAAGTACTAAATATCCAGTAACATTATCCAAAACGTCACTCATTGTATCTTTCACTATATTCTCCATGAAATTTGATTCAAAGTGAGATCCATGAAGTATGCAGTCACAACTAGATTATTATAGGCTAAAGAAGGGTGCTCTGTTCATAGGACGCTAGAGAAGACTAAAGGGATAGCCAGCCAAAGTAAGCAAGCCACAGGCAAAATGGGCAGTAAAATGAAGGAAAGGGTGCCAAATAAGAAGTGCATTATAGAAGAACTCAGATGAAGATTGGACAGTACAGATGTAAAAATATCCACATTGCTGTTTGTGTACTACCCTTTGGCACATAGAATAAGTCCACAGTGAGGCATGGAGGTTTATTCTCTGTTCCTATCACCCAGCTGTTCTTCATGCCTGTAACTGGAATGAGTAAGGCTCCTCCATATTTCAGAACCTAAAATTCTTTGCTTCTAGAATTTTTTGACAATGTGTTTTCTTTGTAACTTAAATCTTTCCTGTTATTTCCCCATATACAACTAAAAATTTAATGTGATCTATTTTTTTTCCTGTAAAGATTGTCATGCCTTTATTTCCGTGAAGAAAAGATGATGAAATTTGTCTTTGCTGTTGCTAGACAGTCTCCATTATTTATTTATAAGAAATAACCATCAAATTCAGCTTTTTTTTGTTGTTGTGAATTTCCCACCAGAAAAACCTGTGTGAATATGCCCATTGTTCAGGCAGTAACTAATGTAAAATGATTTGTAAGAAGATACTACAGCCAACAGCTTACCTATGATTGTCCTCTGTAGAGACTGCTGTAAGAATTTGACAGTCAGAGTTTGAGTGTCTGAGTTATGCAATCGGTCCATTCTTTTGGATTCACAGAGAGGGCTAGAGCATTTAAGTGAGATAAAGCAGGGGTAAGGAAGTACCGGAAAGAATACAACATGCTTTTGCTTTGCTTTTTCTGCAGGTGTACTTTATGTTGTCTGATGATGTGGTTACCAGAATCAAAATAACACTTCTGCCTCTCAACTGAGAGAAGCAGAAAGCCAAGAATTACCGAAAAGAAAACTAAAAAAAAATACAGAAAGAAAAAATGTAAATTAACTATTTTTTTTTGGTCACATTTATGAAAATGGGTACCCTTTTCTGAAGGTGTTTGGCCATTTTGAGTGAAGTACTCGCCAATTTATGTGTCTCTTGATTTGTCTTTTCAGTACTGTGCCTCTGGCCAGAGGCTGGGGTAAACTGTCTTCCTATTCCTGTGTAGGTAAGCCCATGGTTGCTTCACTGAAACTTTCTGCTCCTTCCACTGCTTCTTCTCCTTAAAATAGAGTTATCTATCTGTCTGTATGTCCAGATTACTTAAAGCAGTGATTTCTTAAGTGTTGGGAAGCCTAAAAAACTGTTCATGTCCACCTCCAGAATTCGCTTCCAACCTAAATTATTCTCTTGTAAGCCCTTTCCAATATTCAAATGGTTCTGTCCTTTCTTACTCTGGGGAAAATCTGTGATGGGATAGTCACAGCTCCTTACTTAAAGTTAAAAATACCAAATGAATGGCAAAATTAGGACTAAATTTCTGAGTCTGACTCTGAGAGCATGCCTGTATGAGAGGCTGCAAGGAGGACAATACTTGCGCTGGTTACTCTGGATAGCTGAAGCTGTATGGTGCTTTAGCATGGCAGTGGGCTTGAGATAGTATGTTTGCCTTTCAGCAAAAGTCTCAGCAGGCCCTAATGAATTAGTTACAGCCCTTGACTACCACTATTAAAATCACTTCCAGACTGGAACAGACCCATTATCATCTAGCTTGGGGCACAGGCTTCCTTTCTAGTACGCCTTATGCGCATCTTCCATTTCCAGCTGCTACTTTTAGCATACTGCACTGTGACACTTTAGCCTTATAGAAAACAAAAATTAAAACAGATCATGCCATTTTATTACCATTTTTCTTGTCATAATATTTGGTAAAGGCAAATTCTCATGCTTAAAGAAAAAATATTCCTAAGGAGTCAGAATTTTGACTAATGTCATTTAATGAATTATGAGGACCATGATGAATAAAGTGGTGAAAAATCTTAATAGCAACTGATTCAGCTAGTACCTACCTCTTTCCAAAATGGCAATCCTGAAATGTCTTTCAGTATTTAGGACTGACATTAAGAATTCTGATGTAACTCTTGAACCCAAAATTCTCAAATTATGCTTTCTTGACACAGGGTTGCCTTGTCAGCCTAATTTTCTGCCATTGCCGTAATACTTAATGTCTCAGTTCTGAATACGTCATTGCTGAAGTAAGTGGGTCAACATATGCAATGAAAAAAAAAATTTGTAAATTCTTTTGGGAAAACACAGTTGGCCAATCCCTCTTACTCCTTTTCTTTACACAGCTTGATTAAATATAAGAATTGATGCCATTTGATGCCAGTCTGATGAAAAATTACAAGTGGCTTTTGTTGCAACAAATTTTTGTGGGTTTTGCATGAATCTTGATTTAAAGGAAACCCAAGCGTATTACACTTCTTAATGTTCGATATAGTACTGAAAATGTGATTACTTCAAAAAATCTGACTTCAGCTGACTTGTACATCTTATAACAATAGCAACAAAATCGGTCACCGGTTTATTCATATAAGGCAGAATTCCCAGTTTTACTCTTTAAGCCCTCTTTTCAGGACTAGTCCTCTGGTCGTAGGTGATGGGTACATTTCAGTCTCATGAGTGGCTGAGGAAGTGCATCAAATGAACTGTAAAGACAAAGGCCTCCATTCTTTGCTAGTCAGTATCTGCTAAAATCTTTTCACATGGCACAGGGAAAGCAATCAGTGTCTGGACTTTTCTGGTGCTTGCAAAGGTGGCAGGGCTTTCTACCAAGAGAGGACTTGTACAGCAAGGTGGTGTCTGTAAGCTATTCCCTATCTTTTTAAAGTTACCTTGTTGACTTCTTGCTTTATCTAACCCCTGCCAGTAAGAGCATCACATAAAAAACAACTGACCAGCATCGGCTTGGGTTAGGCAGAGCCAGGGATGCTTTGGTACCATGGATTCTGAAGGAAAGCAAACTTTCAATTCAGACTGCATTCAGAAATAACACACTTTGTTTGAATTCCTGGGGGAAGGGGAGGTGGGGGGAAACCATGACCTTCTGCTTTGCCTGCTTTAGTACAACCTAAATTCAATCTATAAGAAGGAATGAAGCAGTCAGCATTTCAGAAGCTTACCAAATAAATTACTAGTGCCACGTCTATTTGTAATTATAGGTCAGTTCTTAATACTGTTGTAAACCACACATTCCAGGGCTTTGCAAGCACTTAAAAGCACATTTTAATCTCTTTGGATAAAAGAAGCTGCCACTGGCAACAATAAAAGAAATGCAGACCGAGTCCCTTAGTTCTTACTACAAAATGATGCTTTTCACTACTTAAAACAACTCCTCCAGTGCACAAGCTGTGTGCACTCACATACCACCCGTACTAAGCTATTTCTTGTGACAGTTTCAGCTAGGTTATGGAAAAACTCAGTGACATACTGTATCACAGCACCACACTGACAGCACTCTCATGATATCATGCCTGGAGAGTCTGATAATAATATCAGAGGCAATGTCTCATAAAAGGCACTCACTGCTAATGGCTCTACAGATGCATTGGATCCAAAGAAGCTGCAGGCAGGATACAGTGTCAATAGCAAGGGCTTTGCTTCCTACAGATATAACCAATCCTTTTGGATTTTCAAAGTTGCACAAAGACAATAATTTGGTTTTACTGTAGATGCTATGTTCAAAAGTAAGGAAAAACTTTATCAGCCAAAGTTAATTATCTCTTTTAAATCTAAAAAGGTAAAAATGGTCTGGCTGGGTATTTCAGTATATACCCTATACAAAATTACACCCTAACTGAGATACTTTTAATGCCAATCGTTATGGTACTTACATGTAGAATACATACAGTGCCTAGTTGTATTGGGGCAAGTTAAAGCAGCTTTTACTTCCTTTTTGTGTTACTCACTACATCTTTGTATTGTTATTGTTTGCCATGTTTTAGTGCCTCTGAGCCAGCACAGACCAGAAATCCCACTGTGCAGCCAAGACAGGGGCAGATCCATAGATCGTGGTGGAAAGGATGAGAGCAGGGGATGGTATGGAAAGCATACAGCAACAGCAACAGCTTCCTGCTGGTACACTGAGACTTTCCTTTGCCCTGAGCTCCCTCACCTCCTAAAAACAGATATAGGCCACAAGGAGGATGTGTTCTGGGCTTCTCTGGCTCTGTCAGATGTTGCTGTTGCTGGTGGGGAGGGAAGGGTGGAAGGTGCTCATTACGCCCCCCAGCTTCATGGGGGCTCAGGGTCCTCTGCGCAGCTGTGTCTGACACTGGCTGCTTCCTTGCCCAGGGTCAGTGCTCTGTGCCTGTCACCCAGGTCTGTGCCTGCCCGCCTATTCCTGGTGTGAGGCAGCCTCCCCGACAGGGCATAGGCATGGGGTCTGCTGGCTGGCAGGCAGGGCTTAATCAAGACCCTCATTAGTCTCCTTTGTGTTGAGAAAAAGAAGCACTAAGTTGGTTTTCTGGCTCTTATGTTAGAGACTTACTGGAGCCATGAACTCAAGAAATGAAGGAAAAGGTGGACCCTAGCATTTTAAACATCCACTTTATCTATGCACTGCATATTTAATAATACAATAACAAAAAAGAAAAATCATAGATTTTTAACTACATTTGAGGTCATGCAAAATCAGAAGGAAAAACCAAAACACTTTTCTGTCCTTTGTTTGCTCCCCATTTCTGAAGTTTGTTGTGTCTTTCTAGCGTCCTGTAAGCACAGGCAACCTGGCTGCCCATGTTACTGGCTAGTAGGCCAAATTCTGGAGATTTGGTCACTGGTTGCAATGTCACAATTTAAACTCTGTGGCACTGAGTGAGTAGTACCATCCTTTTCCCTCAAATATGATACAGCTCATCCTGAAATGATTGACGAGTTCAGCTTGACACTATTCAGGCAGCAAATAGATTTGAATTTGGGTCCAGCTCAGAAAAGATTAATCAAATGAGAAAGTTCATCTCCTAAGAGTGACCATTCATGTTGTATGAAATGCTTCCTTTGCAAAGGTGGATGCAGATGCTGTTTGCGTTGATGGATGCCTTTGACATTCTCTTGGGGGGAAAAACTTCTGTCTTCCAACAACTATTTCATGCTTTATATGAGGTGGAAGACTTTAAAATAAGACTGCTCACAAACGCTTTTCCATCCTTCCCAGGTATTGTATTGCACAGAGGCTGGGATACACTAACGGGAACTCTTTGTTTCAATCCCAACAGGCAGACAATGTGACTGAATCTGGAGCTGCCATGTCTTGGTGGATTTTCTGGTAATTGAGCTGCCACAAAAAAAGGATACTGTCAGCCAGCCCAACCTGTCCTATCTTTTCCTGTTTTATTAATTTTTAAAAGCGCTCCAAAGTGGAAATCCATTGTTTCTGAGAAGTGTGGGTTTTGGTTTGGTTTGAGTTTTTTTAATCACAGAACACACCCTGAAATATTAAACACTGAGTATGAAGGGGGTTTTTTGCAAGAAAACTGAGAATATGTTTGCCTTTTTTTGGTTCATCTATTTTAGGTCCCTTCAGGGTATGATGATATCAAGCCTTGACTACCATTCTGAACTACCAGAGGTTGGGCTTCTGTCACAAGCTACAGCATCTTTAGAGCTATTTTTTAATCAGTACTTTGATAGAGAGGAGCTGCAGGACAGGTTTTACTGTCCCATCTTATTCTAACTCACACAAAATGCCATTGCCACTCAAGGAGAAGACGTTAGCTGGAATAAAGGTAACTGCATGTATGTTGTAGCTTAAATGAGGGTCATGGCAATAATATAAAGTCTCAACTAGCAATTGTGGAAATGGTTTCCAAATGCAGAAAAAAAAATTTCTTTTTGTGAATTATTTTCCATATAATTACTATTGAAAGTTTGCAAAATGCAAACATCAGTGACAGTTGCAAACCCTTTTATTCATATACTGTAAATGAAGTGTTTCAAATATGACAGAGCAGGTACGCAATACTGCTTATAGAGAAAAAGGATGCTATGACTTCTGCTGTGCTAACATTTCCTTGTGGGTTAGTGTCTGAACACAGACAGTGCTGCAGAACTGAGGTCTTAGTGGGCATAAATTCAAATCAGAAGAAAGGAGCATTTAGTCAGGATGACTGAACAGTGAAATCAGGTACTTTCCACGGAATGTTTATATTTTTATTTTTGTTGATGCTACTTCCTTGAAAAATGATTCTGTTTGGTTTGCCCACTTCACTGAAGGAAGGACCAAGTGCCATTATCCTTTGGAAACAAGTATGCTTTGGGTAAACATTCCAAGACAGCATAAACACTGTATAAGCATAAAAGGAAAACAAGTCTTATTCTTTTCCAAGCCTTTAATAAATACAATTCCTATACACACTGGTAAATTAGGGATATAAAAAAGCCTAATAAAAAGGATGAAATCAGAACTGTATTTTACAGGCTGGCATGAGTCATACAGGGCACTGGTGTTTTGGGAGAACGCTGAGATAATCTTTCACCACCCCTTTTCTTGTTTTGCCTTTTAAAAATGTTCTTTTTGAAGCTTCTTATTGTGCCACAAAGCCATTTTAATACAGAACAGTATTTTACATTTATTTCACATAGCAATGATTCTTTTGTTTGTGTTTTTTACAAAGCACTTTAAGGATTATAGCAGCATCACCAGTTATTTTATTCCTCTGCCATGAAGGAGAGAAAACTAACGCACATGCAATATGTTAGGCAATAAAGAGAAGAAAGGAAGATTGATCAAAGGTACTGAAAAATCTCTTGCATAAAATGCCAGAGAATAATTAATATAGCTCATCGTCTTCTAACAAAGAAAAGGGCATGAAATTCTGATTTGATTCGGAAAGAAGAGGTAAATTAATGCTGCTAGGGTTTGAATTTGTGGCTTAAAGGAACAAAGTATTCACTTAGGCAAAAAAAAAAATTACATCAATACATCCATCAAGCTAAATAAATTGTCTTTTAGAGGTAAGATATTTACAGCAATTTTTAAAGGACTGATTGAAATGATATGGCAAGAAATAGGGACCTACAGGAAAAAGGGGAATTTGAGCCTCCAAAAATACCCAGATTGTGGGTATTGTTTTGCAGATCTAAACAGTTGCTTCACTTAAGCATTTATTGCTAACACATCATAACTTTTTCTGTGTAATAAGCCAAGACTGTTTTGCAACTCCATGCCACAGAAGAAAATGACAGCTACTTCCCTGCTAGAAACACAGAATATAATTTTAATGTTCACAAAATAATCAACTAATACTGTATAACTCAATTAAAGAATTATGTTAGGTAAATGCCCCAGAATCTTTTGGCTCCAACAAAATCAATGGCAATTTTTTTATTGGCTTCGATGGTCAGGATTTTTATCTTTAGTTTGGGGTTTTTTTTTCCTACAAAGACTGAGTTACAAAAAGGCACAATAGATACAGAGATAAAATTCAAGGCCCTAAAGAATGGAAAAGCTCATTTCAGTGGCCCTAGAAAGCAGTTGGGCTTTAGGTTGTTATGCTTTGCAACTAACAGCAGCAGCAGCACTGTAAACTGAGCTTCTGCGATCCCCTCGCTAATGTACATGGCTGAGACAGTGAAATGACCTCACTGGGAAGGCTGAGGAGCAGTATCTCACTTCAAAACTGATGCACTACATTTCTGTAAAGTTACACGGCACGCTAGTGACGGAGCTGAGATCAGACCCTCCTGGAATGCTCCAAACAACTAAAACTCATTCTCAGCAAACAGCCTTTTGCTTGCCATAGAGCTTTTGTTCTTGCTTTCAAACTACAGCATCCTGCCCAGCAAAGGCATATAGCTTATGTTCCAACAGAGCAAAAATAAAATAGAGTTGCTATTGTAAGAATTAATCCACTAGGGAATGATAATCTTTTGGCTACTGATACCTTGCAAGTTGCCAGGTTCACCCAGTCCTTGTTTCTGATAAAATCCATTCTTGTGGTGTTTCCTGGTACTATATATCAACTTTTAAAGAATGACACATTTCTGTTGCACCCATAATCATGAGCACTTTCTATACTTTGTGAAACTGTAGTAAATTTACTCTACAATTATCAACCCTGGAGATGCTGAAACAAAAGCCTACCATACTTATTTCATCTCCTTAGTTCATTTCTGAAGTAACCTTCTTTGCCTAATGGACACAATTATAGACACACACAGGGGCACACTGCTGTGATGAATCAGCTTGTTTACAGACATATATCTATTAATTCAGGAAATGGGGTGATTTTTGATATTTGCTGACTTTTGGTAATGACCAATTAATGACATTTTAAGGAAAAATTTCTATGACTGTAAAGAAAAAATATTTCTTAGGTGTGAGATAGAGAACAGAAAATACTTGTATGTATTCAAAAACATGTCATGTAAAGTTTTCCATATCCCCTGCAGATATTAAATACATTGATGCTGCTTAGTACCTGCCCTTGTTAAGTATTATTTGTCCTAGAACATTTCACAGATAAAGAGATTGGAATTCAGAGCTTGTGATATGGCCAAAGATAAAAGGCAAGTGTTTGGCAAAAGCTAACTGGCAATTCAGTATTCTTAATTTCCGGTCTCCTTCTCAGTTGATCATTTGCAAAATATTTAACTGGTTATCACTTGTAAACCCCTGACATAGTCCATTGTATTTGTGGACATGTTCTTTCTTCAGGAACTCTTGTGATGGAGTTAGAAGCTTTCATCTCTGTATTAGAGGATAGGTTTTGTTCTCAAATATATCTTTCACTGGTTAGGTCATGTATAGTCAACATTCTTGTGGAGGAAGAGGATATATTTTATTTTAAAATATATATTGGTTCTTTTTTGGAATCACTTTCAAATTTTATATCCCTTTCTTTTGCCTCCAAGTTAGAAACCTGACCTGAAGGCTCTATTCCAGCGCTCGGTCATCACAAGAGCACATGGAGAGCGTCTGACTGTTGGAGGCAGAGCCTGGCTCACCTGTGTGGTGAGAAAAAAAAACCCAGCTGAAACTGACATACTGGCTTTAGCATCAGGGCAAGGTTGACGCAGCTGATCGAGGAGGTTATTAGTTCTTTGGACACCTGGTGAGTAAGAAAAATGTCATCTCCCTAGAGGAGACTCTGGTGGGGAGACAGAGGCCAGCCATTCTCCCCACTGAAAACTGGTGACAGGTCTCAGAAGTGAAGTTGGTTAACGCACGCCTGTCTCCAAAAGCTGCAGCTGCTCTTCCTGGCACCCTGAGACACTGAAGAGGAAGGGAATACAGGAGGACTGTTCAGAATTACCACAGTATCTAGCAGTTACTTCTTCTAGCTTGATACTAAGCCAGTATCTAGCATGTTCTTCTCCAAAGCCAGGTTCGGGGGTTCCCAGTGTACGTGCTCAGGTTTTTAGAAATTTGCATCTATGTTCTTGCAAGCAGAGTCTGTGGGGACCTGCACTGGCCCTGCATGTCTTCTAACACATCGCAGGAACCACATCCTCCATTCCTATCTTCGGTAAGGAAATGGGGCAGAGATTGGGAAGTCTGCCTTTTAACTTTAAATATATCTCTCACCACCCTTTAAAATAATGCTCAGCTTAGGGTTTGCTGCAAGTATTAAGAGGTGAATTGCATTGCCAGGATAAAAATGAACCATCTCTAAGTTTCAGTACAATGCAAACTTTTTCTTCTCTTTGTCATTACTGCACAAGATATGCTGTGTTTCTAGTTGTAACTGAGAACTTGTAGAAGCAAACATCAGGTGCATACAGGAAACAGTGGAAATGTGGTCATCTTTGATTCTATCCAGTTGCTAAAAGAGGAGGTATTTCTTTAAATGAACCATATGCAATTTTGTACTGGCTTGGATCAAACTGCAGTATGTCACGTCTGATATTTACAGTAGTTTATGTACTGAAGAAGGATGGGGTGAATTCAGGGTCAGGAGGATACTGTAAATGCTATTCCTGCTGTTCTCTGCAATCCTGCGTGCATGTGTGGGGAATAGTTCAATTTCTTTTTACACTTGTGAATACTCACAATGGGCAGTATCTAAATCGGTGCTGAGCACCTGCAGGCATTTGCAGGTGCCAAACATCTTCCACCAATCTATTTCTGCCCCACATTAATTAGATGAGCTGAAACCTTGTAACCAAACCTTCCTTCCCAGCCCCAGCTCTTACAACAGTCCAGTCTGGACTTGAACTCTGTGGCTCGACTCTGATTTTGAATATTAATTTCTTCCTCATTACAGAACAGCTCATAGACAATGGGAAGTCTGCAGATCTAGTAAGTCAGATACTCGCAGAGAATAAACCCATGATATGACATTGCACCACCTGCGCAGGAAAGGCAGCCTGATAGTTGTAATTGACCATTATCCCGAAGGTGACTGTGGTCTTCTGCCTTTGACAGAATACATGGCTACAGCCAAAGTCTGATCTCAGTTACACACACAGAAATCAAAAATAATTTCACTGTATTCTCTGATGTAAACAAAACCAAGGTTCAGGCTTCAGCCTCTTTTTTTCTTTTTTTCTTTTGCAAATATGATATTACACCAAATTTATGATCCACAAATATTCTAAGTCTGTGGTAAAGTGTACACAATGAAACTCTCCCCATCAAGATTTGGCAACGTTTAAAGTATGTCTGCTGAAACTTAAAGCAAGCTAACATAGACATGGTCAGATAGTTAGATAATAAATGAAAATAGGAGGAAGGAAAAAAGAGTTGAAACAGAAAGGGCTGAATAATGTAGTGAGAAGATAAAATCAATACATGCTAGAATCCGAACAGGTCACCTCCTTGCTTGCATCGCCGGTATGTCTTTTTCAATAGACACCCAGGTTTTTAAACAAATGTACATTGGGCACCAAGAAATTTGAGTCTTATGACACTACTTCGATGAGCGTGACTTGGATTTTCGCTTCTTAGGAAGAGCAGTTGATGGACTTTGTGTTCCTCTGATACGTTTCAAAACTTGGGAAGCCGCATCTCTCTTGAGAGACGTTCACCCAATTCCTTGCAACTGCTCAGTGTGCCGTCTCCTGCGTGTGGGACCAGGCCAGCTCTGTGCAGGCTGTGGAGGCCTGCAAGGGCTGTCAGGGAGCCCTGCGTACGGTGGAAATTGTCACCGTTGCTGTCGCTGTTGCCGTGCACATCACTAGGGGCTGGGAGGAGCCAGGCAGCAGCGCAGCAGTGGCAGTTCTGGGCATGGGAAGCTGCCACTGAGCCAGCAAGCTCCTCTGTGCAGCCTGTGGGTGGTACACAGCAGGGAGGAGTGATGTGGGAAAGTGCTGGAAGCTGCTGACAGTTCCCATGCTCCACCCAGCACCCCCCAAAATGTGCTTCTTCTCCCACCCGCCTCCCACCTTCTCCTTCCCTGGGTTGAAACACTGATGCGGGCTCCTGCCTGGTAGCTGAGGGTCCACGTAACATCGGGCAGCTGGGGAAAGGGAGGTGCCCGTGCCCAACTCTTTCTGGGTGGCCTTGCTTCTGAGTTGTTTTCATCAAACCCAGATGGTGATGGTGGGCTAAAGTCCTGGTGCTTTTCTTCCACATGGGGCTGTGTCTGAAGGCCAGGCCCCAAGGCCAGGGAGTCACAGACCACGAGTAGCACCGTGACGCAGTGCTGGCAGGAGACTTTGGCTCATCCGAATGTGGCCTCTTCCCATGAGGGGCTGTCAGACAGTCTGACTTACTTAGAAAAAAGATGGTCTTCATCTCTCTCACTGACAGGGCCTCAGCTCTTCTCCTAGCCAGCAGAAGCAACCTGCTCAGGTTCCTGATGCTGCCTCTGGGAAGACCTCTTAATTCTAAAACCATGAGCCATTTCTTAGCATCGCCTGGCTGGAAGGCAGACAGTGGTCTCCTCTGGACCCCATGTGTGACTAGGACTGGGACTGGGCCTGAGACAGCATGTTTTTTTCTTTTTTCCTTTTTTTAATTTTTTTTTTTTAAAGGAAAGAGAAAAATAGGAAATAAAATTCCTATAATTAGAAGCAAAAGTGCAAATAGTGTACTGGAAAGCTAAGGCCCAAATGTTAAGAAAATTGCTGTGCAGCATGTCAGATGTAGGTATTTATAGCATCCTCTGAATTGTTCTCATATAGCATAAGGATAGCTTCTGGCTTCCCTGACACATGGTGGGTTGGAAAATTATTGAAGAATTCCTTCTTGAGATGCAGGGGCATCTGGGAATCAGGAGGAATGCTTGGAGTGAATTAGTCTCCCATGAGTACATGGTTTGTCTGCGGTAAAGGCATCTTCAACTCCAGATGTGTGACATGAGTATAAGTAGCAGGTATTACATGAGTGTAGCTGGTGACTAAAGAACCTGCCATTGAGCAGGTTACTCAGCACATTTCTCAAGCAACTGTACCACTGTGAGCAGAAGCAACCAGTGCTATTCTCCAAAATCCCTGTTTGGGACCGCATTTATGGTCCTGTTCCTCCCTAACATTACAGAAAATGCCAAAGATTTTACCTAGACAGATTGGTCTATTTGGATCTGACTTATTCTAGAACTGGTCTTGCAATATTAAATATGAATTTTAATTTCTAGATTGCCTGCTATAGTTCAGAAGATCAGGCCTCTGGCAAACCTCAAGTTCCTAGCAAACCACTTAGTCAGGGTCCATTTCTTGGAGGTCAGGGTGAACAGAGGAAAACAGAACTGATTTTTAATGTTGCACTCCAGCAATCACTTTCCCAACTTTAAAACAGCGTTAATGAGCCTCGCCTGGCAAAGTCTGTAAGCCTTAACTAATGGCTGGTTTTAAAGTACTTGGAGAGCTCTGAATGGAAGGTGCGATGGGAGTGCAAAGTATTACAGTTATTAGAGTCTGTCAGATCTCTTAGCAGTCCTTGCAGAGTTCCCAGAGGCTCTCCAGCACTTTTGGTTCTTAATTTCACCCTGGGGGACTCTCCAGTTACTTCAGTACCCAGAAGCCCGGAAGAAAACTTGACGTCCACTAGGCTCGCTTTCTCAATATATTTCTCTAAGCATATACAGTTATTCAGGTTACTTTATGAAAGTAGTTTATAGCTAGAAACATCTTCTTTAAGTATATCCTTTGTCACCTACACATGCCATTTTCCATGAGCTCTGTGTCTGGGTCTGTTTAGAAGTAGCACGTTCTACTCTGATTGCAAGTATTTTCGCTCATCTCTAAACAGTATACATTCATGCACAAGAGTAACTGGCAATCAGTTAGCTATCAGGAGACTTGACCCTGAAGTCATACTGAGCTTTTGAAGGAAGTTGATTAATTGCAGATAGAGCAAACCTTTTGAAACCTTAACCAGATGAGAATATTTACTTCATGTGACTCATACACAAAACCCGCTTAGAACAGCATTTCAGGAGAAATCTCTGATCAGAGCTCACTCTGTCAACTTACAAAAATAAAGAAAATATCTGAGGTGTGTTTCTAAATGTAATCTGCTTTCAGCAACTGCAAGACACTCTGTTCAACCTGAGATGAATGTAATAGTACTTGGTAAATCCCAAAGACACAAGAAGGATCCAGAGATGGAAGGAATGCCAGACTCTCACACATGGAATTTGCATTATTTTAGTGAATAGAATCGCCTTCAGTGTTGAGGCTTATTTTCCATGCAGGTCAGAGCTATAAATGACTAAATCATAGTAATGCTATTGGACAGGAGTTTAATGATTTCAAATTACGAGAAGTGCTTATATTGCCACCTGCTGGGCTTTGTCGATTCACGAGCAAACAAGGCAGATCAACAAGGTTTTTGACAAATGTGCGTTGTTTTTCAAATGCCTCTTGCAGATACAGAGTGGTCAATCATTTAAAGTTGAATGAACAGACAGAGTCACAGAAAAAAACCCAAACCCATCAGTGTTAATGGCTCCAACACACTACTTCTTGCTGTTTTGTACTCAGGCTAATCCCCCAGACATCAACTCCTCTTCACAAAACTTATTAATTTTTCAAATTGTTTTTTGTTAAAATGTAAGTAAATCCACTATTAAGGTTGCGTGTCTGGTAACTCTTACCATATGTGAAAGTATCCATTTACAAGAAGGGACAAAATATATTTGACATACTGAATAGTGGGGTGTTCTTGCTACAGTGCAATATCTAATCCTATGAAGATAGGGTAACAACAAGTACCTGAACCTTTTTTTTCTAGAATAATTGACACCTCCTCTATGCTGAATATTTTAGTCACCTCTGTGGTTATACAAATATTGTAGGGTGCTCTGTGAGCTACTGTGAGGTTATATCAGTTTCAAACTGTAATCCACTGTGTCAATGCAGTTATCATTTAGTATTGTTTTATGCAATACAGCTCATCTACAAGATGATGTAGCAAACTTAGTGTAGATGTAAGTGGTGGCCAAAATTGGTGACAAGCTTGCAGCAAACAAAGTGTGTTCCAAACACCTTTTCTCTATTCAGATTTAGAAAAACCATGAGAGTGGGGACTAGTAGGAAACTGCTGCATGTGGGACTTCGCCATTAAAATGTCGTATGTCCTGTAATAATAATAATACTCCTCCTTCCACAAAAATAGCTTTTAGGAAACAAGTGAAATTAAATCTAAGGACACAATATATTTAGGGAATTTCTGAATATGAAAATTATTTGGATAAAAGAAAATATAAGGTGTGAAAGGATATTTTTGAAACTCAAAACCGGAGTTGTAGAAATGGTTTGATTCTCTGTTTTTTATCCTAATCTGATTTTTCTCCCCTCACCATTATGCTATTGAACAGGGACAAACAAGCAACTTCCTAAAACTAGCAAAAGAAGCAAGCCTAAAAATGTTCAGCTTCCATTTGTGTAATTGCTTTGTTTCTCCCACTCCCCCAGGTCAGAGGATTTATAAATGTTTAACTAACGTTTTCTGGGAAAACATGTAATTGAAAAAAATATTTCACATATATGTTTGGCATTCTTCAAAGGGTTCTAGCTCGCTTTTGCTCCTAGACTTAAGGTGATGCACACTGAGAAATGCAACATGAGTGGAAATACCTGGGGTATTTTTAAAGGAGATCAGGCAGGCACAGTTCAGAACTTGATCTCAACAGCAAGGAGCGTCACTCATGCTGTACGATCTGCCTGCAGACAGAATATATTAGCCTATTTGGACCAGCATGGTTAGACTGCTTTCGAGGTCGGATCTTGCTAAGTTGAAATTAGCTGGACATTTAAATGCAGTGCTGCAGACTGTAGCATAGCCATGTTGTTGGTCAGCTTCAGTTACAGCTTTTCCTCTCAAAAAGTCCCAAACCTCCTCGCTGGTCCAAGCGGAACTGATCAGAAACATATGTATAACCACAATGTGGAAAAGCAGTTGGGTATGTGCTGGAACTCTGCTCTCAACAACTGCCATCCTTTTCCTGCTCCACTCTTTATTCATGACAAACAACTTGCTTGTATTGGAGACCACCACTCCCAATGCCGGCTAAACTGGGTTTTCGTGATTGTTTTCACTAATGAGGGGAGTGAAGATTTTACACACCTTCATGCTGATTTTGTCAGTAAAAAAATATCTCTAGATGGTTTGCAAGAGCTAGTTCATTTTACTGGTATTGTACTGCAGCTTTTGGATGCAAATGAATAGCTATTTCACACGCTTGTTTTAAACTAATTAGCTGTATCAGTGTAATTGTACTGTGTAGAATTTTCTATGCAATTTTATTTATATGACAAAAATACACGATGAAAAATAAATTTTAAAAGAAAATAAAAAAGTTTCCCCTGTTAGTGAGCCTACCAACTCACCAGCAAAACTACCATCTGTGAAGAGAGGTGTTGTGATCAGGTTTTGGGCATGAAAACAACAGCAGGACTCAAATGGTGGACGATACAGACAGATGGAGGCTATAAACTGGACTAAGAAAACTCTCAAGAAGCAGAAGAAAAATGGAATAAGGGCTGTGTTGTGTTAAACTTTGGCTTCAGATAACTATGAGTTGATCTTTCCCTGTACCTCAGGCTGGATTGCTGGAACTCTGTTATAAAGTGCCAGCTGTTAAGGAAGAGAGTCCTTCTCTTTGAGCTTTTTGGAGCACTGTGAAACCCCCTAGGCTTGCCTGGAATGTGCTGACATTCACTGTGCACCCTGGACATGGAAGTTAGCACTAGTGTTCCTGGTCTGGAGTCACTGACCAGGGACCCTGGCACATATGCTACCACCTCCCCTTCTCTGGACACTAAAGTTTTCCTTAGAGCAGCAGAGTCTACCAACATTTGAGAGGGTCACAGTCAGGAAAAAATAGCTCTGATAAGACCCCAGAAACCTCTTCTTAGTTCTAATAAGAAGCCTCAAGACATCCATATCTATCCATGTATATCATTGCTGTGAACTCTACTGGATAGGAGCTCCCTTCATTCTTCAGCCTTAGAAATAACATGCTGCCTAACATTATACTCATCACTTATTCATCATCAAGTCCACAGACCATTTTCATCTCTTTCCTAACACATAACAAACCTTTGCGCAAGCCAACAGCTTGCTCCATCATTTGGACATCTTACAGTTCTCTATTTAAACACAGCTGGATCTCTTGAGGTATGTAATCACCTATCTCCCTTGACCACAGACTCACAGGTGAAATAGAAAGGCCTCTTACCTCCCTTGAAAAGAAACTGCCTGTCCAGACCACTTCATACTAGTCACATTTTTGTGACTGGGGCTGGGGCTGGGGCTAGTATCTCTGGCATTCAGGTCAGCTTCACAGACCATAATGTGTGGAAAACACTAGAGGACCTGCAGATACTTTCCATTGACTGTTTCAGAAGAGCTAAGTTGGCCTGTGTGTCTTCCCTTGTCTTTTCAGAAATGTACATTTTGCTAAACCAGATATTCCAGAAATTGTACTGGGTGTCTTTAGTGCCACATCAGTGAGGAATTTGGTATCTAGTCAGTTATGTTACCTAAATGAGATGAGTTTGTAAAACATGCACAGGATCCTGAGCATGTCAAAGTGAAGTATGCAGAACTGGAATTCCATGACTGTAAGTGCTCACTTCCACCCTTGAACTTCATTTGTTTTTTTAAAATTCAGAGCTGAAAGATGGCATGCATGACAGATCATACAGCCTCTCTGTCTTCCCTTCGATAAGCTGAACAGACTGAGCCTCTTTATTCTCACAGCCACAACTGGTTTTTTTCAAGCTGCATGTTCTTTCAAAATCTTATCTTCCCAGCGATAATGTAAATATTACATATTAAGGGAGTAAAAACCCTTCATGTGGCTCTGCTGTATTATTTGAGTGCATCCGGCTTACCACTTTGCAACATGGAGTGTGCAGGGTGATCCCTGTTTCTGACTCCTGCTTCTTCCATGCTGCACGTATTTTGCAACCTTGTGGTACTATACTGAGAAGCAACTTCTCCAAGAGGCATTCTTCAGAGAAGATACCTCTGTCCAAGTGTATCAAATAAGGTGGACAAGGGGATGCAGGGAAGAAGGCAACTACAAGGAAGGCTATGGTGGCTTTTTTACAGCATTTTTTTGTACTTACCTGAATCTGGGCTGCATGGGGCCCATGGGGTTCTCTTTTATAAATAAATTACCCATTGCCCAATGGACTGCATCACTAGCAAGGTCTGGCACCATAGTCTGTGCTCTGATGTTGCTCCTGAAATATCCTGTCTGCCTCCTAGATGCTAACAAACCCAGTGCTTGTGCTGAGGGAGTAGACTGGAGAAGGAGGACTTGGAAATCTGCTTTTATCACAAGCTGCACCTGGTGGTGTCCCTTTTTTACATCTTTCAAGCCTTTAAACCTGGCATAAATAGACAGAAGTAAGTATTACTTGTTTTGGATTGGATGTATTACAAAAATAAAGTGTGAAACTAACTTGAAAGAGCCAGTTTCCTAACCATTTAGATTTACAAGTCCTATGAGCTAACCTAGATAAATCTTTCTTCCCTTAAGGTGCCAGAGAAAGCAAGGAAGGCAAAGCATTTATGTGTTTTGAAATCAGTCTCCTCTTTCTGTTCAGACTGTCAGCTAATCTTCCATTTGAGACCGCATCTCAAAATTTTATGTCCAGAGATCTCTCTTACTGCCGCTCTGAAGGGTTTCTTATCCCAATCTGACTTTGCAATCTGATTCAACTTCCAAATCCAGGTAAAAATCCTACCACTGGTCAACTGCTCTTGCCTTCAGAAATAGTTTTCTCTTGTAATTTACATGTTTGATGGGGTCTACATTCTTGTAGAGATACTGGGGGCTACCGAAGATGCAAAGAGTTTTAAGAGATATGCATCTTTCAGTTCCTACTTCTTAATTGCTACCTTTGAAGTCTTAACTACCTAATTCAGAGATACCATTGGCTACTTGTAATATATTTCTTAGACTTTTGCAAACTGTTTTTTGTCCTGAAAATTATATGTGAATTATTATATTTCATTATAATCTGGAACAGTATTCTAGTCCAATGTTCCATAGACTATATTGTAACACAAGGCTGGCCTGAATTTATTCTTGTTAGACCTAGGCATAATTTTTTTTAAAGAGTTCATGATTAGTTTTTAAAAATCCTGCCATAGACAATCCACTGCAAATCTCGATAAATTGCTCCAGTGTTTGAAAGTTCTGGGTTTCTTATTTCTGAGTTTGTCTAGCATCAAATTCCTGCCTTGGAGATTGTTAAATCTTTTCTTCTGGAAAGAAGGGTCTGTAATCTGGATATATACAGGCATCTGTGAGGCACTTCTTAATCTTTTTTTGAAAAGTTGAATAGTCTGAGCCCCTGGAGTCTCACTTGTCAGGTAGATTTTCAAGTTCTGTAATCATGGCTCGCTTCTCAACTCTATGCAGATTATAACAATTTTTCTTGAACTGCAGATGCCAGAAGTTTTCTAAGAAATATAGATTTAGGATGAGTCCCTAACCCTTGAGTGCCCTAGACTCAGTAATACTCTGTGCAGGTCAGTTATGATATTGACTGAGGAGCAAGCGAGTAACAGCATGCAAGAATGTAGACAGTGCCTCAGGCAGCTTCTTGGAGGGTTTTCCAGTCTTGTAGGTTTTGTTTCCTAGTGGACCTCATGCCACTGTTGAATCCTGCTTTTGCATGATCCTATTGTCCTTCTGAATGTGGCATGTGTCCAGATACAACAAACTCATTTGAACTCACTTTGGTTGACACAATTCAGAAGTACAGGATTCAGGAAACCAGATTGTACTGACAGTGAAGCAAAACTAACCACCTGGGCAGACAGAAGCCCCGAAGAAAATACTGATTCAGACAAAAGCCTCCCTAGAATTCTTTCTGCATGGACCAGCTCCCTGAACTGGGTAATAAAAACAAACGATTCTCAATTATGAAATTCTATTGTTAGAAAAACATAGGCCATGAAAGCTTTTGTGCGACCATAAAAACATTCAGGAACTAATTTGATTAAGGCATATAGATGTCACATCTGATCGATCCCTTAGCTTTTCTGGTTCCATCCTTTATCCATATGCTAGTGTGGGACTTGGCTTCAGTGAGTACAAAGTCAAATTTTATGTTTGCAAATCCTGAACTAAAGTTTAAGCATACGAATTGTCAGTAGTCAGGAGGCAGTGCTGAAAACATAATTTCTGTATGGTGCTATGCATTTTCCAGGTCTATGCCATGCAGAGAGAATTCATTTTAGATAGAAGCTGACATTGCATTTACAAATTTTTTGTTCCTCAAGCCGTGGTCTACTAAGCACTGGTAGTCTTTAAGAAAAAGCGTCTATAAACAGTTTTGTTAAGACCTGGTAGGCATTGTTTGCTGCTAGGCATTTTTTGCTACTGCCCTTAAAGATGTGGGACCTTTTGAAGCTTGTATAGTAGCTATAGGGCTGTGACATTCTCAACTTGCTAAACTATACCACTTTACGTATAATATTCATCTGCAGTTAGGGGTTCTTTCATTAATGTCCAATTTTTGAAGTCTGCAGTTAAACTCATCTAGCTTGACTATGATCTTTAGAATTGCTTTTATAAAATGTCTGATTTTTTAATTGGAACTGGTAGGTTCAACTGGCTGAACTAAAACATCAGTCAAGGATTTTATTTATGGTCTGAAAGTGGATGCTCATTTGTTTAATGTGATTGAACTTTGCTTGTCAATCCATGTTCTTACTTCCTGTACATTTTGACCAGGAATAGTTTTTAGCTGCTATCAGCACATCTGTGGCAAACGGGATGGAATGTCATTGTTTTTGAAGTACAGGAAAACATTTTCAGCTCTTTAGATGGGTTGTGCCAGTAGAAAACTTGGAATTGAGCTGGAAATCACTGTGAGCCAACAGTGGACAAGGTAAGGTTAAATGACAAATCACTAATGTATGGAAACAAAATGTTGTGGTTTAACCCTCCCTGGCAGCTCAGCCCCACCCAGCTGCTTGCTCACTCCCCCCACAATGGGATGGGGGAGAGAATCAGAAGGGTAAAAGTGAGAAAACTCATGGGCTGAGATAAAGACAGTTTAATAGGTAAACCAAAAGCCATGCATGCAAGCAAAGCAAAGCAAGGAATTCATTCCCTGCTTCCCACTGGCAGGCAGGTGTTCAGCCATCTCCAGGACAGCAGGGCTCCATCATGTGTAATGGTGACTTGGGAAGACAAACGCCATCAAATGACCCCCCCTTCCTTCTTCTTCCCCCACTTTCTATGCTGAGCATGACATCATATGGTGTGGGATATCCCTGTGGTCTGTTGGGGTCAGCTGTCCCGGCTGTGCCCCCCTGCAGCTTCTTGTGCCCCTGCAGCCCACTCGCTGGTGGGGTGGGGTAAGAAGCAGAAAAGGCCTTGGCTCTGTGTGAGCACTGCTCAGCAGTAACAAAAACATCTCTGCTATCAACACTGTTTTCAGGACAAAACCAAAACATGGCCCCATGCTAGCTACTGTGAAGAAAATTAACGCAATCCCAGCCAAAACCAGCACACAAAGGCAGCAAGGTAGCTCAGTTTCTCATTGCCTTTTCCTCTTCTGCAAAAAAGTCAGAATGATAAATGCCAAGCAATAATGCAAAATGCTCATAAGATCTCATTTTGTTGAGAGCAGACTGTGAAGGCACTATCAGTGTTTCTCCCACTGAATAAATCTTGCCACAGAACCCACCATCATCGCTTGTACAAACTAACACTGGGTCTCGTAAGCCAAAAAGCTTGTGACAGAGTAACCTGAAAATTGAGTGACAGTGATATCTTTTCAGTGTTTGAAATGGGACAATATGTACTCCCATGTCAGTGCTTTTTATATTTCTACGTATTTTGAAAACCGTTGTACCCATGATGTTATGGAGGGAAGGGGATGTTGCAACCTCAGATCTTTCTGAGAGCTGTTGCCTCCTGCTGAATTCCTGCATGCTCTGGTCTCACCATCAGCCCTCACAGCCCAATGTTGACTTGCTTCTGTGAGTGGTAAGGGTCACTGTTTCACAGATCCTATGTTAAGTTCAGAGCCCAGCAGCAATAGCCCGTAAGCAGAGGCACCTCTTAATTTGCCAAACCCTCATTTGACTCCCTCAAAGGCTGATGTGGAAACCATACTTCAGGCTTATGGCTTCAGGATTTCCCATACTGTGGTATTTCTGGGCAAGACTGAACAGCACACTAAAAGTACGGTTAGTATCAGTAATTTTGTGATTGTTTATAAACACTCTGCTCATCTCATCAGGCAGATTTTATTGTTTTAGGTGATAATAATCCAGAAAATAAAAAATAGACAAAAGTAGAGCCGACAATGAAACACAGAAAACCTGTTCAGGCTGAAACTTCTGACAAATCTAAAATCATCAGGACTCTGAGTCCAACCTTCAGAATGACACAGGGACTCTGAGCAAAAGACAGGGCCAAATTTTTAATGCCAAAGTCTGCAGTGACTCTGCAAATGCTGTTTAGACTCTTTAAAACATGTTTCTGCTCTTGAAGTGACTCTGTAATGAATATTGTTGACTCAGTGAGGCCGGTGTAGCCAAAAAATTCTTATGGTCTCTGACATAAGGAAGAGGGGTCCAAGAAGAGGAAGAGGGGACACAAAGGTGAGATTTCATGACATCCATAATCCTCCAATTACCATCAGTGGACCAGCACTTGATGTGAATTACAGCAGCCTCCAGGGTCTTGCAGTGTATGTTGCCTGCCAACAACTCCTAGGAGCCAGTCTAGAAATCACAAACCAGTGCCCCTGTTCTTCTTTCTTCAGGCCATGTGCCTTCTCCCAGCCCAAAGGAGGAGAGATGGCACTGGTCCAGCTCCACCAGTGACTCTCCTTACATTGGAGACACTAACAAGGACAGATCTGTGGGGTTTACACAGCTTTCACTGTAGAACAGAAATTGAACCTTTGACTCCTTAAGATATCTATCTTCAGACAATACAATTCTTATTCTGAAGATGAAAGGGCTGCTGAGGTGCCTTTGATTGTTTTGGAAATTATTTTCACCAAAGAATGCTGGTACATCTCCCAATCTGAATTAACAGCCCACCAGGACTGGAGCCAGGAGCATTCCTCTAATAACAGAACAATGATATTACTTCTTATTTCACTTACGCCACAAATCACACAGCTTGATAGCTTGGAAAAGAAAAGTTGCTGGCACCCATATTTCATTTTAGTATGCATGAAGACATCCACTTCATCTGAATTGTAAGTACAATAGTAGGTGTGAATGCTCTGAGAAAAGTCACATCGGTCACACAATGTATAGCAGCCAGCTCTAGGCCTTAAGCCTGAAGGTGAAAATGTACATGAAGTGCAGTTCCTTTTGTGGTATCAGGAAGCCTATATTGCTGGTTAACAACTTGTACTGGATTTTGTCATAACTTCTGAATCACCTTACTGACTACTTAATAAAATGCTTCAGAGTGAGTAAAATAATAATAAAAAGTGCTCTCTGCTGTACCTTGTTAAAGTGAGTATTACTTCCTTCATGTGTTTAACCTACTCACTGATGTGTTTTGGCACTGAGTCTGCTACGTTACATAATAGCATTTTTCAAAATAGCACATTAAACACCTTCCCCACTGCTTTCTTGAATAATACCTACCCTTCTTGACCATATTGGCACTCCATTACTGTCACTTTCGGCACAGAGGGCAAGGTGACACACCATGCTTGTTTTGGCTAGACATAAAAATGTGTTTTCTTTTACCAACTTCATGACAAAGATGTGGTCTTCTGACTTATAAAATTTTTGAGCTGAGGATAAATCATATGGTCAGTATCATTCTTAACCAAGAAATCCTCCAAGAAGAGGACACCTTTTGAGTGTTTTCTAAAAACAGTCAGTCTCTGCTTCCACCCTGCTGATGGATCCCTTTATATGTGAACGTTTCACTTGTGGTGGTGTATTGGATTTGTGTGGCAAGGTCTTGGTAGTGGGGGGGCTACAGGGGTGGCTTCTGTGAGAAGCTGCCAGAAGTTTTCCCTGTGTCCTCTGCTGGCCAAGGCCAAGCCAATCAGCAACGGTGGAAGTGCCTCTGGGATAACGTATTTAAGAAGGAAAAAACCTGCTGTGGAGCAATAGCTGGAGAGAGAATAAAAGTGAGAGGATGTGAGAAGCCCATGGTGGAGCAGATCTCCACCTGTAGCCTGTGGAAGATCCCACGCTGGAGTGGGTGGATGCCCAAAGGAAGGAGGCTGTGACCCCGTGGGAAGCCTGCGCCAGATCAGGTTCCTGGCAAGCCATTGTGGACTCGTGGGGAGAGGAGCCCAGGCTGAAGCAGGTTTGCTTGTGACCGCACAGGGGACCCACGCTGGAGCAGTCTGCTCCTGAGGAACTGCACCCTGTGGAAATTATGGACACAGGCTGGAGCAGTTCATGAAGAACTGTAGCTCATGGGAAGGACTCACGTTGGAGAAGTTCGTGGAGGACTGTCTACCATGTGAGGGACCCCACACTGGAGCAGGGGCAGAGTCCTTCCCTGAGGAGGGAGAAACGGCAGAGACAATGTGTGATGAACTGACCCCAGCCCCCATTCCCATCCCCCTGCGCCGCTTGGGGGGAGTAGGTAGAGAAAACTGGGAGTGAAGTTGAGCCTGGGAAGAAGGGAGGGGTGGGAGGAAGGTGTTTTAAGATTCAGCAGTTTTTATCCGCTCCTTCTCTGATTTTGATTGATAATAAATTAAATTAATTTTGTCAGGTTGAGTCTGTTTTGCCTGTGATGGCAACTGGCGAATGATCTCTTCCTGTCCTTATCTCGACCCACGAGCCTTCTGATATATTTTCTCTCCCCTGACCAGTTAGAGAGGGGAGTGCAAGAGCAGCTTTGGTGGGCCCTTGGCATCCAGCCAGGGTCAACCCATCACAGGCAGTCAAGGGCTTCATGAGCTACATTGTTCCACAAGGATGTGAACACTGGATTTAAGCTCTGAGTCAGTGAATAGTCTTGTGCCAGAGATGGACAAGGACACAACCCCCCCCCCCCCAAACCAACAAACCCAAAGGAGCTACTTGGTTTCTCTGACTAGTCAAGTTCAGCTGGAGGTCCTTACACTAACTAGACAAGTCTTCAATAAAGGGGAAAGAAACTTTTCAGAGAACTAATTTTCCTGATCAGCATCACTCTGGCTTTGCTTCCACTGAGATTCAATGAGTGACTCCTCATCGAAACTCATTTCCTAAAAGTTGTCTGAAGCTTCAGTTTCTGAAACAGTCGGTGAATTTATTCACTGAGCAAGGGACATGTAGCCAACTGTCCCTGCAGACAAAGGAGCTCTTGACATACCATCTCTCCCAGTCTCACAGATCTGTTGAAAAGCAAGACCACAAGATGGATCTCTGTAGGTTACTCTCTTGGGGATCTCTGCAGTGAAAGACCCCTAACAGCTATGGCTGTCCTTTGCTGAATACAGAAAACCAAACATGTCATGTAAAATGGGAAATGCATGCAGAAGGCCCAACTCCTTTTGAAAGTCCAGATAGCTAAATCTGAAAGGCTGTGAAAGCAGTGGGGCTGAAGAACATCCACATTTGACCAACAGAGATGAAGACAGCGCAACGATTCAGAAAGCAACCCGGGAGGATTCTTCACTTGGGTTCTCTTGCACCCAACAAAGCACAGGATCAAGAGAAGGAAAAGGATAGTTGACATTACTTTCAAGTATTTCTATGCCACCTCTCTCAAACTGTGGTTTCAAGGTGACGCTGCCTGAATGACAGAAATGAGGAGGTATTTTTGCTACTGCTGGGCTAAAAAAGTCACTGTATTTGACCTTACACTACAGTAGCAACCGCTGATTTTACTCGCTTTTGGATCACATGTTCTGACAACACACTACAGTTTTGATGCCCATGGCTCTCCTACTGGATTTTATTTGTCTCACGGTTTGGCTGAAAGGTATGGGTGCATATGTGCGTGCGTGTGAGCATGCATGCATACGTATGCGTGAGTGTTACATCCACTTCACATTGCAGGTTTCAGTTTACAGGACTGCTGGTGGACGATCAGTCTGTCTGGAAGAAAAGTACGCCCACAAATATCACATGGAACTAGCTGGTTCTGGGCGCTGATCCAGGCAGCCTCATTTAAAGAACCAAGATCATAGAAACCTTTGGCTGGAAAATTAAAAAAAGAAAGTATCAGCTTTCATTCTGGAGACCCACATTCAACTCTTTATGGAAAATATTTTCAGGAAATACCTGTTGACTGAGCCTTTCAGTTTAACCAAACCATATTGCTTTTGCAAATGAAAAAGAAAGAAAAGAAAGAAGCAAAAGAGTAAAAAATATATAAAAAAGACTCTGCTTTTTGTCCCAGGGGTGGAATTAAATTAACTTCAAACTGAATCATTTTGTGTTGTATGAGAGCACAGAGAAAACACCATGCTGTGTGTTATGATATGCATTCTCAGCTAATTATTAACATCTTTGCATACATACTATTATCAGCAAATTTCACTTTTTGGCTTTACTTCAAGTTCTGTTTAATGAGCATGTGTTATCTGACCATGGCAATGGGTGGGAGCGTATCATACTTGAGAATATGCTCTTTGTACTGTTCTGGACAAGGGCCCCAATTTTCTTCCTGTTGAACTCTATGCAACTTTTGCCAAAACGTGGAGTAAAGCTTAGGTAAGCCTAAAACCTTGCAGACAAAACCTACAGTTCTGTTAAGCCACAACTTCCAATGAGGTCATTGCACTGATGCATCTATTGTCATCTAAACACTAATCCAGTCTTACCTTCAGTTATTTTCCACTGCGGGAAGAGAGACTGCTCTGAAAGCTCAGGAGCATTCTTCAAACACTCACATCACATGTATTTTCAAGATTTTATTTGAGTATTAAAAAAATGTTTACTTTCATGTTGAAATGGACTTTCACCTTGAAATGGACTTTCACATATTGTTGTTTCAAACTGATTTCCAAAAAAGCCAGGTAGGTTGCTTAATACCTGGATTTAGATCTTAAAAGTTTTCATTTGAAGTGTATGCAGAAAAAAAATCTACCTGGCTCAATTTGAAGGTGTATTTGCTTCACCCTTCTGAAAAAGTACGACAATATAGGAAGATACTAAAAACCTGTTTTTGTCTTTGAACTGTTAGCAGCAGACAATTTTTAAAAGAAATGGATTTGTGCATTTAAAAATATTCCATGGTTTCTGTCATTGGCACATGATAGAGCTCTTCATTAAAGGCCCATACAGTTTTAATATGATTCATACCCAATGGTTCACATAACCACAATAAGCCTTAGATCTCTTAATATGCCTGTTCCTAATGTTCTTTTTGTTAGAAGAGCAACCAAGTAGTGTTTCTTTTCTTGGCTGAGACAAATATCCCCTTTGCTTGCAGGAAATGAATGTGTATTTTTTGTACTTTGGAAAGTTTATTGAATATAAAAGAAAAAAAAAAGAAAAGAGAAAGGGAGATTACTTTCTCCTTGCAGGCATGTGTTAAGCATTCCACAAACAAAACACTGTGTAATCAGGGCAGCGGTTGTCTTCCCATGACACCTGAGTTTTCAGAAAAAGATTTATGTAAGTTATAAAAAGTTTTATGTAAGCAGTTAATATTTCTGAGCTTTTTTTGAACATTGCCTGTTCCATTCAACAACAGGGGTAATCCCTCCTCCCTAACTTGAGAAACTGTGAGACATGCAGTACGTGTATGTGGTCTCAAGGTCAGTTATAGCATTTACCAGATGATCGAGAGTAAGTCTTACGGAAAAAGAACAACACTGAGATTATTTTCGCGAGGCCAGGAGCATGAGGCAACTGCAGGGGGAACAACAATTTTAGCTCAAGCTACAGAACTGATCAGACTTGCATCAGCAGGCATTTCGGGACAGATGCTGGAAGCAGGTCAGTGTCCCCTGGGGAACTGTGGGCACACAACACTTCACAGGAGATGTGCGGCGCCTGATATGACTCATTGCGTAAATGAGACAATTTTCTGATTCATATCTGGGAGCCTTCTGCTGGATTGTTCTCTCAAAGAGTGGTTGTCTTTCTGCTTCCACTCCTTCAAAATAAGAATAGTGTATTTCAAAATAACCTGATTTGTCCTTTTGCATCCTCCTCTTTCAGATGGAATTCTCATTTTCTCCATCTTTTTTTACCACACAACATGTGATAATTAAAAAGAGCTTAACAACAAAAAGAGCAAATACAATAAAAATGTCTTCTGAACCTATCTTTTACTGCAGATTTTACTCTGCTGCTTGGCATCTGTTAACCAAGCCCTGATTTGATATTGTTTGAGCTGCGATTATTATTATTTTGAACAGCTGGTTAGTGTTCTTAAGTGATCCTGCTTCTGTGTCTTCTGGGGACATATCTCTTTGTACTGCTGTAAACTAGTCTAGTGTATGACTCTTTCACAGTGAGTCGTAGGAGAATTTGTCTGCTTTTCCAGACATTAGGGGAAGCTGTGGGAAATTTATGGGGAATATTAAAAAAAAAAAAAGCGGGCAAAATAACTGCCTGTGTGCAAGTGGTCCAAACTTGGCCCAAAGTAGCTCAGACGAGCTGGCAGGACCAGTGAAAGCATCCAGATGAAATGGTGAAATAACTTTGTGTGGGAATGGGGAATTCCTGGGAGCAGCTTCCAGGCAAAGCACAGATAAGATTTCCTTTTGGTCCTACAGTGAGCACACACCCCTGGTCTACATACAGGAGCCCAGCTCTGTCGGGTGCTGGAGATCATCAGTTTTCATTGATCTGAAGAAGTGGGATCTAGGCATCTTACAAAGCAGAAATCACAGCACAAACACAAATAATAGGCAGAAATGGAATGTTTCTTTTATACTACGTATATTTTTTCCCCGCTGTGTTTATGTTATAATGTCTCACAAAGAAATCTTCTAAGGCTTGTAAATAAAAAGGGACCAATAACATTCACTGGATGTTCATTGTAGAAGATACTGCAATTTTATCTATAAGTATATTTCAATAAAAACCTGAAACTTCAGTATATATTATAGGTAGTTTTTTAAAATACTCTGTTTTCTACTAGTCATCATGCATCTAGTATTGTATTTCTTATTTTACCACAGAACTCCTATTTTTGAGGCCACTCAGTGTTTGCCACTGCTAAGTGCTAGTGACAGGCTTTTTTCATAAGCAATGCTATAGGTGTAAAACTTGGCTGAAGCACCTATCCTTATGTTGCCTGAAGGGTATTTTATTTTAATGACTGTACATGTCAAGTCTGCACATTATTCCTGGATGCTTTTGCCCGTTTTAAAATACGCCTTCCTACAGCATTGAAAGTAGTAAAAAGGCGTAGCTGTGAAGCAGGTTGCTAATCTTTTTGTGTTTTGATGCAGAACATACTGACACATAAAGAGGACTCTCCCAGGACGCATATCCCACAAGGCAATAACTGCTCTTACTTCTCACAGATGCAGCACAAAAGGAGAACAGGATACTTAACAGAAAGCTTAAAACAAGCTATGATGTCTACCTTGTCTTCGGAATAAAATGGAGAAAGAAGTACTTGCAAACCATTAAGCTATTTCTTAAAATTCTGTTATTTCTTCCACTTTCTCCCTCCCATTTCCTCACTTGGTCTGTAGCTTACCTTGTATGGGACTGACTTCAGGCTTTTTGGGCTCTGGCCGTCTCAAGAGCTTGGGTAGCATGTCATTCTCCTGGTGCCATTTTTTTAGACATTGTGGCTCATGGATACTAATAGATTTTGTTCCGTACTCATGGCCACATATGTAACAAATCACCGTTGGTGGCCGTCTTACCACTTGTGCCTGCAAATAACAATTGTGAAGACTACAAATTATTGTTTTCAGCATTAATTTTGAATCAGAACAACTTTAGGTGAAAACAATTGTGTAGATTAAGAAACAGATTCATATCTTTGAAATCAGTGTGTTTCTTATAACTTTGTCTGGATTCGGTCTTGATGCTTATAAGAGATATTGCCTCATTAACGGGCCACCGGGAATAGATAGGCTCCTTCTCCACACACCAGGCTGAAAATTCCTGTGTGTCACCTAAATAATACTTAGCTATGTAGGTTTTAGCTCTTTTATTTTCACACCATCAAGTTCATGGAAATGCTGAGTCTTCACGTGCAGAAACATCCCCTCTGCTTGATCGGGTTTCTGCAGCACAGTGTCCATCTTAAATGTTGAAGCCTGGTTTTACCTACCAAACAGAAGTAACATGGAAAGCAGCAACAGAAGCTTCCTTGGCTGAACTGCTGATTTCCTGTGCAGTAGCAGAAAAACCCTGTCTCCAGAGAGAACACAGTTAAAGCAATGTGTCCAGCCTTAGCATCTCCCTTAAGTTGGACAGTGAGGACAGCTGTCTCACGCTTGTGATGGTGATCCCTAACCCTGCATTACTTCTCCCACAGATCAGTTTGCTGGTGGCATTTGTGGCCTTGCAGGATTAAAACCGATCCGGGATATTTCAGGATAGGGGGGGAAAATAGGAACTGTTGCTTGTTTATCCCAAAGGCCTCAGTGTGAACTTTGCCAGTGACTCTAGCAAGGGCAGAACTGGATTCTAAGCAACTAATTGTTGCTGCATGGCAGATCTGCTTTTGTTCGCAGAGAAAACCAGCTCAACAGAAGAAAAATACTCCTCAACCCCAAACCCCACGAATACATAATCTAAGCTTGAAAAATATATAATTACTGTGGTATTGCAGATTATGGACTTGACTGTGTCCTTAGGCACGTCCTGGGCTAGGCGTGGTGTCAGTCCCAGCCCTGCTGCAGGAGTAGCGTAAAAGCGTGCTGCAGAGACCACGCGTGGAGGTGTGCTGGTGGGTCCCACAACTGCCAGCACTCCCTGCACTCCTGACTGCAGGGTACCAGTAAGAGACGAGATATTCCCTGTTCTCCTAATGGCAGAGGCACAGCCATGCCAGACCAAACATGGGAAACGTTTCTCACTGTAACAAGGGAGGTGGGGATTTAATTTTTCCTCTGCTGCTGTGTAAGACAAAGCGTAACCTGTTCCAGTATTTATGACTGTCTCTGTCAGCCCATCAGTGTGTTCAAGAAATTCTGGGCAGCTCTTCTCGCATTTATACTGCAGTCTGAAAATTTCATTAGTGAACAATCTGCATAAGCTTTCTTTCCTGTATCACACATGTAAACTCAATTACATGAAGAAATACTACTCTGCAAAGTGTATTTTTGCTGGGAAAAGTTGCACTTTATCTGGAAATTTCTCACAGTTAATTGAAATACACCTTATCCGAAGACAGTCATTCCAAGGACATTTTCATCTTCTTAACTTTCACATGGAATTTTCTTAGCCATCTTAGAAAACAAGGTATTTTTTATATATATTTATGTATATAGTGTGTATATATATAACTTTCTCTTCCTATTCATGGCTGAATATAGCAACAGCTGTTTTAAGAATGCCCTCTAATTTCTCATTATCAATTTTTGCCTACTTCCCTACTTCAGCTCGAGCTAGACCTTGTCTGATTTGGAGATAAGACTGGGTCCAGACACAGAGTCTTTTGAGGGCAGTGTATTTTTCTTTGTAGGCTCTGGAAAGCTTTAAATAAGGATACTATAGTCTAAATTCTTGAGGTCGGGGGATTCATTTCAGTGTGTGTGCTTGTTATGGGTATGCTTATAGCAGTTTAGAAATGGTTTTCTACAAATATGCTAGGTGTAAAAACACCATGATCATATTTGCCTCTCTAGATGTCATTTGTTATGTTCCTGTCATTCGGTAAAATAGATTGTTTATTGGCTGAAACTAGGAAAGAGCAGTTTGATTTATATTCAGTGTGTAGGGACTCTTTATATATTACCAGAATGGGAAAAAGTAATCCTAGCACAAATTAAAATCATGCTTACTTAGCCTGCACTGTCACAATAATTTCTACTGTATGGGGCAGTATAATAGAAACAAATGTATAGCTTCAAGGAGACTTAAAGTCCCCATATGAGACAGGTGAAAAATCACTTAAAAATTAAATAATCCCAATAAATTTAACAGACGCACAGAAATATCATTGTTAAAATCAAACATTTTTTATCTTAGAAATATTTTCCTAGTGATTGGAGATAGCCATTTAGCTCTGACTGCTTCAATCAAATACATTACACTTGTTCTAAAGTCATTGCGATGTCCTACTATTAAAACAGCTATCAGAGACCTGCAAGACAAAAGTCAGTGATCTCCATCCAGTGCAATCTGGGTACATTTCCACAGTTCTGAGATCGTCTTTTTGGTAGTGTCACCTGAAAATCTAAAGACTGAATGAGCAGTACTGTGATCCCTCCAGATCCCAACAGAGCGTTTATAGGTGGGTTTTGTGTTGTGGCTGAGCAAAACCAGGCCTGCAGCCAAACAGGGGTTTCTGTTTCACAAAGTTATCAGTTGGGATTCATTCATAACTAAATCCTATTTGATGAAAAAAATGTTTGAGGAATCTGTTCAAGTAGAAATGTCTCTGTTTTATAAATTCCACAATTGAAAACTGTACAGCAACAATAGCAGAGACCAGAATTAATTAAAAGGAGTCGGATCACTCTAAGGATGGAATTATGTTTTCCAGAAATTTGAGTTTGAACCATCTCCACGCATCAAATTATACACAAATCCTTCTCTACAAACACACACGTTAAAAAGCTGAAAAATAAAACTTGAAGGAGAATATCCTTACAGTTGGTAGTAGCAGCTCTTTTGTTCTTTAACTGTGGAATCTGAAGTATGATAAGCTTTATTTGGAATTTCTACAGCTGATGATATTTATTCTTCATTTCTTTTTCTCTTCAGAGTGTGCCTATCCCAAATGTCACATCTGGAGGCCTGCAGTTTGAAACTAAACTATTTTTGGAATCACCACAATTTTCCAACCCAAACTACTCACAGGCCAGTGGCTAGTCTGTCTGCTCACTGCTTTGTTTTTCACTTTTAAAAAGGGTTGTAGGGAAGGTCTGTTCCTGAGGATGTGTTGTTATAAAAATACCTACAAATACCTAACAGTGCAGTTACGCTTTCCTCTGGTGTCTCAGTATTTTTTTTTTTCTCCAAGACTGCTAAATATGTCTGTGTGACCATGAATGAAGCTATTTAGCTCAGAGGGCTACGCAGCTATGTATTTTCAATAGACCTGACATTACTTGAGGTTAGCCCCAGGCTGCTGTTATGGTGTTACATGAGGTCAAATCCTCCCATAATGCACAAAACTTTTAATTTCTTCTTAAGTACACGCAATAAGACTGGCTCCCAAACCCCCCTCCACAAATATTTGTCATCCAAGACTGCACACACCCCTCCCTTTATTATTTGTTTAATTATCCATGTATTTTAATGGGAGGAATGGAGGCCTCCTGCTGTAGGCCAGAGCTCCCGTCATAGGCTTGAATTGCCCAAGTAACAGCGGTTCAGGAAAAGCCTGAACAAACACTTAGCAACAGCATCGTGCTGCATGAAAGCACCCCTTTCCACGCATTTTGCATAAGGGACAGGGACAAGCTGTGCCATGGCTCTCATGACCATCCAAAGGTGCATTTCACAGCCCCCTGGAGCGCTTTCAGCCCCAGCTCTGACCCAACAGCAGACTAATGTTAGGACTGGTCATATACCCGTGTATGACATTTTCTTGAACAGCAAGGTAATTCTGCCAGGTGATGCAGATAATTAAAAGGTTTACTCCACTGGAAGCACTAGAATATCCCATTTTACTCCTGATGTGGTATCTCTTAAAAGAAGTACGTCAGTATAATGAATACAGTATTTGTGTAAAAGCAGAAAGGCAGGAAGCTCAGTCATTCCCAATGATAATACTAAGTTTCATTCAAACCATCCATTCGTTGCCCATTCTCATCTAACTTTTTATATTTGCAAATACATTTGTCAGTATTCTCCTATAAAGATATTCAAAACTGCTGCAACTGAGGCAAGCAAAGTTTATCATTGGCTTCCCACCTTCATCAGAATTACACACCATCTGAAGCAGTCTTCATTTCACCAAGTGACTAGATGACTGTATGCTAGAGCAAGATACATCATCAACATTTCCGTGTTACACAAGTTTTCAATACTTCTGCTGTGTTAAAATGCATTACAATACAGTAAAGGAAGATCACTGGAATCTTATTTATAGGTAATTAGCTTGATAAGAAGAAAACAGCAGATGGCAGCACCAGATGCTAGTGACACATCTGATAGGATTTTAGGATCAGCATTATCTGTTGTCAAAAAAACTGTAACGTATATGCCCACAGCAAGTCATTAACACTCACACACAGCAGACATTTTGGTCTATGAACGAATAAAAAGCACACTCTGCTGCAATGCAAGTCTGAATTTCAGTAGTTCCAGACATCACTTCCATTGTCTGGGCTATCACAGAGAATCCAAAACAGAATTTCTGGGCTGATGTGATCCTTGAGAGTCCCTTAAGCACAGGCTGATACTAGTTTTACACAGCCAGACATGATTAACTCAGATGGGCTCATGCATTCTGAGAGCAAGGACAGTTAGTGGGAGAGATGGCTTACAGAGGCTGCTGAGTCTCCAGCTCTCAAGGCATTTAACGCCGAACCGGTAAGTGTTTGTCAGTAATGATACTGGTCTAGTCGATCCTGCATGTGCTAAGGGAGAGAGAGTTCCAGGGCAGCGGCACACAGGCAAAATGCTCGCTGTTGTGAAGTTAAAATGCCCTTCACATGGTGTACCACCAAATCAGTCAGATCTTTATTTTTAAAATTAGGAAAATCCAGCTTTTTGATTTAGGACATCTCTCATTGCATAAATTAATTTCACAGCAGCATTATGTTCTTAAGTACACTTATATAAGCATTGTGATTTTTTTCAGATACTCCTTCCCTCTGACGTTTTCCTGAATCAGGTCTTTAAATGGGTACTTAAATAATTCACTGTCACGATGAGTAGGTCTGTTAATTGAGACATGGACTGCCCCAAATGCTTTCCTGCCAGGACCAAAGCAGACGGCCATTTTGCTCCACTACTGGTATTTTTTAACAGAATTAATAAGCAGCTGAGTAGCTCGTAAGGTGAGCAAAATTAAAACCATATGCTGGAAAAAGATGAAGACTGTAAAAGAGACCCAGACCTTGTCCATGCTCATAGCAAATCTGCAGTCCTTCCGTGAGCCCAATGCTTTCCAACATCCTCCAGTGTGCGGACCTTTCAAAACTTTCAACTGGAAGTGGAGACCCTCACACAGAGAATTAAAAGCTATGGAAAAGAGGCTTCCTTTGACTACTTCTTAGAAGCAGTCTGCCAGTCCTGAACATCCCCTGGGATCACAGGAATTTCACT
>JAKFQP010000123.1:2870263-2916648 GCA_023375905.1 Nycticorax nycticorax
GAACAGCCAGCAAGGAAGATCTTCCCAGTCTGTAGGCTGAAGGAAATTATTAGGCACCTTTACTCAGCACTTGTGAGTTGGTATCTCAAATTCTCTAACTAGTCCTGATTCTCCCGGTACAGGAGAGATATTAATAAAATGGAGCAAGTTTATCAATAAGGGCTACTGACATGTTTTGCGGGCTGAAGCACATGCCACATGAGAAGAAGCTAAGGGTGCTGTGTTTGTTTAGCCTCAGGAAGACAGCACTGAACATATTTCAGTTTCTCAATTCGCAGTCTGTCCCTGTATGTACAGACGACTTTGTGTTGCATCACTTAAATGCTCATTTCTCACAGAGACAATCTTTCGTGCTGGTCCTCCAAGGATCAGAAAATAAAATTAAGACTGCAGGCATGTTACAATAGAGGCCATTATTTTATTGCAAGAATACAAACTAACTAGCAGGCTAGCTTTAGTCATAATCAAGCAAGAGGTTGCATAGACAGGCAACTGCCAAGGACAGCAAGGTCACCATTTTCTGCTTTATCTATAAGAGAAGAATCAGCTGATTATTGCTTATTTTGCCACCTAGGATAGAGTCAAGGTGTAATGGCCACTGCTCTGGGGTTGGCAGCTCTTCCTTTGAGCTTAAGAATCATCTTGCCCTTACCAAATATTCCAAACTTGATCTCAACCCTTCCAAACTTTTAGGGGGTTCCTAACTCCCAACTTACCTACCCAGAGATCCCACTGACCCATCTCAGTTCACTTTCTCTGCTGCCACCATCCAACCTGGATCTTCTCTGATCTGCTCTGAACTGCTCTTTTGTCATGTCACCATGGGAGACTTTTCTCCCACTCAACATCTTTTTCACCCTTATCACTCCCACCTCTGAACGCAGGGGCTGAATTTTACTACACCCAGGGGTGAGGACACAGTTTTGACATTACCCTTGAGATGACCAACTTAAACTTTGCCTGTTCCCCTGAGAAGCACTGAGCTGATTCCAGTCTCTCATAAATATTCTAGGAGATACCTTAAGGACATTGGCAACAATGAAAAAACAAGTTGTCACCAGGTTCACATGATTAGTCATTCTCTTGCCAGGCACACAAAGATGTTTAGATTGCTGCATTAAATCTATGCAATCTATTCAATCATCACCACTTGCTTAGATATTCACAAAGCTGCATATTCCAGGGACACTTGTGACACTTTCTCATTTTACAAAATCTCCTGCGAAGATCAGATTTGTTTGTATGCAAATTGGAAGATGTGAAGACACTCAGAGTCAATCTGTGATTTGTACTGGAACAAATCTCTGTGAACAAGTATGTTGCAGTTAGCTGTTAAAAATAAAATTCTTGGGGGACATTATACTTAGCACACAAAGTTAACACCTCCTCTAAAACTCTATTAGATAACTGCAGTCTGTGGAAAAATACAGTAAAGTACAAGGCTGTAGCATCCTCTCATGTCTGAAGCTGTCAGATAAGCATATAATATGTGTTAAAGGATACACAAAACTGTAGCACTGGAATTTTTGTTTCAGATATCAAAAAACCTTTTTTTTTGTCTGACTCTTACACAATGTATAATTGTGAAATATCCAGTGGAAAAGCATACAACAAATTAACAAAGAAACAAAGGTTACAAGCAGTTTAGACAGTGGCAAATAATACTCGATCAGCTAGCTGGCTTCAAACTGGTGCTATCACATTTTAGAGAAACAGTTTTTGCCCTCACCAGCAATGTTCCCTTAATGCAAAAAACTTTGCTAATTGTGTAGAAAGAATTACGAAATTACAAATCCCAAAGCCTTTCCCTTGTTTTTCTTTCAGGAGGCCTAAATTTTCTGATCTTAACTTTACAGAAGGCTGATCACTTTGTACCACAACTTGCTACTAGCAGGATTTTGCTAGTTTTGACCAGGTCGTGTATGTGGTTCAGTTAGGTGAATGGTTCAACAGTACGTGAAATTTAAATTTGCAGACTAGCATTAAGGTTACTCTACTGCAAGGCCCTTTCAAAGACTGGGAGGGTTTCCAAGGAGGGTGGCCTGTTGGATGAATTCAGGTTGGGAAGTAGCCAAGCTCTTTAGGAGGATGAAGGGAATGGAGAGCCAGGGAAACATTAAAGGGTCATGAAAGCAGGGGAGATAAGGGTTATTGGAGGGTCACAGGAAGGGAGCATCTGAAAGTTCAGCTACATTCAGGGAACTTCTGAACTTTGCAAGGTCCTATTTATATCCTATTTATTGATTTATGTCACAATGATACTTTCTGCTACCTGAAAGGATTCTTAAAGCAACAGTGGACATTGCATGCCACATGAAGAATGTTAGGTGACTAAATCTGTTACCATTAAGAATGAATCAGTCAATAAAAGAGGCTATAAACAACCTATTAACAATATAACCTATTGTTGGGTTTCCAAGCTTGCTATTGTAAATACTTCATAAGAGAATTACGCTTCCTTGTGGGGATTACACCATTTGGTCTACGTTTATTCCTGCCAAGCTGACCATTATTATTTGGAAACTTCCTATAAATTCAGTGTGAAGTGAAAAGGCATATGAGCTGTTCAAATCTTCCTTTCTCAAGCTCAGTGGTAAAGATGTGGAAGTAAATCAGGACTGGGATTTAACATTTCTTTTCAAAACATAAAGCTTTCTTTTTTCTTTTAAATAAAGTGGGAAGTTATGGTTGAATGTTGCATGTAGCTGTGGGAAAACATTCCTCTCCTCTGCAGTTCCACTGAGTATAAAAATTAAAAAACAATCTCATAAACTGCAGTGACAGGGCACTTGCAACTAATGGATGAGTTCAATTTAATTAAAAGCAAGTGAAATACTATGGCTAGTTCAGCAACAGGCTGAGAGCTTCACTTTATCCAAAATAGAACAGAATGACAGGAGTGCAAATAGCTCAGTACATCTCTTATCTTCTTGTCCTGAAGAGGAAACTGGAACCCTGGCATACGGTTTTTAAGCTTATCCTAACCAGAAATTGCAACAATAGCATTATTATCCATGCTTCAGTAATGCTGTCTTCTCTTAGCTGCCATGTGTGATTCAACCTATACAGGCAAGTGGAAACTTCTTCCCTGAAATAGCCTTCTTTATGTCTTCTTTCATGTCAGTGTTGGAACTTGGAAGCAAAGTTGACACATACGTTTCCTATTTCCTGCATGCAGCCCATTTCTGAAGAGTGACCCTCTCTGTTTTTCATCTCTCTTGATTCTTTCATGTAAACAATTCCTCAAAACCCATTATAAGGTCATTTTATAAGCCTGGATTCCTTAACTGAATTGAACAAAACATACTTGCACTAGCTGGGGGATTAAACTGGCTGTTCCAATGAATCCTCAACACTACTGCTTTTGACTTAGCTAGAATTCCACATGGAGACCTCCCAGCTGAAAAAAACAGAGTTTACCTTGTGGAAGAACACATTGCATAAAGCCTCCTGCTGCCAGGACACAACTGTGCTTATTCAATGGTCAAAATACAGGAACAGTTGTGACAATCTGGGGAATCAGTTTATGTACAGTTTATGAATGCTGACCGACATCAGAGCCTCTCCATGTGCAGCTGTATCAGACTGTAGACTCCATTTATGGCTGGCTTACTGTCACAGCTCCCATCTGCCAGCACAGGAAGGGACAAGATAAAACCTTGCACCAGATAAACACAGAGCTAAAACAAAGGTCACAGAGCTTTCAAGCTCATACATCTCAAAGAAATACCCCTTGGACATGCTTGACTCCCTCTAAAGGCAGAGATAATTTTCACTTCTGGATGAAGGAGGAAGGACCATAAACAAGCAAAATACCTAGTGGGAACAACTGATTACTATTTTAAAAATAGTGCTTGATAAAGATGTGAAAGGGTTTTATATGAAGTACTTGCTTGAGGTGGCAGTGGCTTACATCCAGGAGGCTCTTTGGAGAGGTCATCTATAACTGGAGAGTGCTTACAAAATCAGGCCTTGCATAGCAGAGTTATGAGAATGTCTGCATGGGTTGCTTTGCCTGAGGAAGTGTATGACAGGCCATAGAGATACATTAAATGAAGGGGGAAACATGGCTCCAAAATGGTGGCATCCAAATACAACAGCCTGGTGGAAGCCCAGCTACGGAACAGGCTGTCAGTGTCAAAAAATAATAAATGAATTTTAGCTTGCAAAAAAATATTGCTTAACCCAGTGGATTCAAGAGTGCCTGACTGTGTAAGCCCTTGCAAACCCCCACTTCACTCTGAGAAGTTTTCCCTTTGTTTGCCTTCAATACTAGACTCGGTGTTGTATCCTCATTCTGCCTGTTCACTACGCAGTGCCTGAAGTCATAAGATTTCTGTTTGTGACACCACAGTTGTTGTTATGTGGGTCATTTAATAAAGCTGATTTATGTAAATTGGACTAAGCTCACAAGTGTTCTAAAAGAAAAGTTATTTCACTCATAATACCCGACTTTACTGTTACATAAATTAGAAATGTCTCAAATGGCTTTAAACGAGAAGCAACAAGCAACAACTTCTTGTACTACAATAGTACCCAGAGATCCTGGTTTCCCCATCTGGGCTGGACTGTACAAAAAGGCAACAATTCAGTCTAAGCGGACAAAATGTATAGAAAGAGAGAGATGAAGTGATCCACAGAGCATAACCCAGCAACTCAGAAAGAGCAGGAAATTAATCTAGATTTTCTAGAGCCCCAACACTATATCAGTCCAGTCACAGGATTTTCTAACGCTGATCCCTAACTTTACAGTCAAGGTACTTAACTATTCATTATATTTACATATAAAAGAAGTGTCAGAAAGGACCAGACTGACATCCCGTATGGAGTGCCAAAAAGCCTTGTTTCAGGCTCTTTCCAAATAAAATATTTTCTATGAGGCTTCCCGTTATTCTTTAAGGGAAAGCAAATGAAATTAAACCAACATTTTAAGCAGTATTTTCTCTTGTGGTAAATGTTGTTTTGGACTGCTCAATTATAAATCATCTTAGAAATCTGTTAAGACAAAGTACTGAAACTTAAGTTGGACAAAAATATTGGATAATTTGTAGTATCTTGCTGTGGGATCTGTTTTTCACTGAAAGATTAAAGGAAAAAAAATTCTTATGTTTCCAACAATATTTTTAGCAAATTAACCACACATTAAAACCCTCACATCTTTCAAGCTCAGCACTGCGTTTTCTCCACAGTTCCTGGCTGAAGAGGCTCCTTTAATTAGTCTAGAGACTAATCTTTTCCTTTGGTCATGTGAAAATAATAATCTACTATTTGATTAAACTTCAATAAAGACCACTGAGATATAGGAAATCCATAGTTTTCTGTGTCAGGATGCTTTACCTCGTCATAGCTGAGCACGACCCACATTTTTATGCATTCTCCTATCTCTAGAAACAATTTGCAAGCTCTGAACACACAAATATTGGCAAGTGCCCCCACTTCTGGCAGCTTCAGGAGCTTGTAAGTCTGTAAAATCTAACATCACAGCAGCCTGGCTTAAATGTCTTATGAGTAATGCACACTCAGAAACATCCAAGTATGAAGGTTGTTCCTTCACAGAGGATCGGCTGCACGTAGAGCAGTACCCTCTCCCCCATACTATCTGCAGCCCAGGCTGGTGGTTATGCCTTCATTAAACATGGATGCAGCCAGCTAAAAGGACAAGGCAAGAATACACAAAACTGAATATACAAGGTTAAAAAGCCACTGTTTTCTGGCGTACACCAATGGGCTAGAACTGTCTGGGAATTTTCTAACATTTTTCCCACTGTTTAGAGTGTCAGTTAGACAAAACTAAAGCTTTCTTCAAAGATGTACCTGTATCAATTACACAACAATAAGAAAGAAATCACTATTGTGTGTGTGCGTGCGAAGGTTCATTAAAATGTAAGAGAAGGAGAATATATAACCCCAAGGTTTGTATATGATTCTGACAAAGAACTATTTAAGGTGTTTGCTGCAGTGAGAGAATCAACCTAGTCAAAAGATTTTGTAATTTTCCTCTGATCCATTAAAATGCTCACATCTTTCTCTGTATCTGATTCTCTTCCTACCTAAAACTTCATGGGACAATCCAAAATTCACTGATGTCAATAGCAGTCATTCTATACTTGGGATTTTGAGGAAACCCTACATATAATAATGCAATAATCAAGTTTATTTAATTAAGTATATTTGATTTAAGTTTATGAAAGTGTTGCCAGAGAAAGCTGGAGACTGGTTCTAGTGACCAGCAATCCTTTTATGTTACTAAGTCCTCCTCTGTCCAAACATAAGAAGTAATTCCTTTGATTTGATTGAAATTATAACCTTCTATGAAGGAATTATGACTGCTACTAGTTAAAGTATGTAGAAAAAGTGGAACAGTTTTAGGTGAAAAAATGTAATTTGTCAGAATTTCAAAATTCAAAATTCTGGACCTGCTCCAGTAATGCCATTCTCTCGCAAGTATCTTTCATGCTCTACAAACAAGGTTCTTGCTTTTCCTATTTTACCTAGTGATGCATTACAGCTTATCAGAGTGAAGATTATCTTAGTTTTACTCACATACAATTACTTACACACTCTTCTCATATTTTAAATGAGTGGTATTACTCTGCCTTCACACTTAGACTTGTGCAAAAATCAGCATAGCCCTATTGCTAATGTGGGTAACTGGGGATGCTATGCATCACATTCTTAATCAGTTACTGCAGTAGATCTTTGAAATTTAACACTATGCAAATCATAGATGGCATATCAGATATTCATCAAATAATGAATAGACCAGTTGTGTTCACCCTGCCCACAGCACAGGAGTATGAGAGCAAGCAGACATTGAAGCAAGTAAGACTACACAGCTCAAAGCCAGCTACAGGTACTTGCTAGCTCAGGTGTCTTTGTTCAACATTTAATGATGTGTGCAAAATCTCACTGATTCCCAGTGGTTTTGATGGTGAGTATGCAATTTCTGCAATAATTTCAAGACAGAAGAATCATAGAATCATTTGGTTAGAAAAGACCTTTAAGATCATCAAGTCCAACTGTACCTGTCCACTATTAAACCACATCCCCAAGCATCTCGTCTACCTGTATTTTAAATACCTCCAGGGATGGTGACTCGACCACTTCCCTGGGCAGCCCATTCCAGTGCCTGATAACCCTTTTGGTGAAGGAATATTTTCTAATGTCTAATCTAAACCTCCCCTGGAGCAACTTGAGGCCATTTCTTCTCGTCCTATTTCTTGCTACTTGGGAGAAGAGACTGACACTGACCTCACTACAGCCTCCTTTCAGGCAGTTGTAGAGAGTGATAAGGTCTCCCCTCAGCCTCCTTTTCTCCAGGCTGAACAACCCCAGTTCCCTCAGCCGCTCTTCATAAGTCTTGTGCTCCAGACCAGTCATCAGCTTCATTGCCCTTCTCTGGACATGTTCCAGCGTCTCCATGTCCTTCTTGTAGTGAGGGGCCCAAAACTGAACACAGTATTCGAGATGCGGCCTCACCAGTACCAAGTACAGGGGCATGATCCCTTTCCTACTCCTGCTGGCCACACTATTTCTGATACAAGCCAGGATGCTGTTGGCCCTCTTGGCCACCTGGGCACACTGCTGGCTCATGTTCAGCCAGCTGTTGACCAGTACCCCCAGGTCCCTCTCTGCCAAGCAACTTTCCAACCACTCTTCCCCAAGCCTGTGGCATTGCATGGGGTTGTTGTGACTCAAGTGTAAGACCAGCACTTGGCCTTGTTAAACCTCATACAATTGGCCTTGGCCCATTCATCCAGTCTGTCGAGGTCTCTCTGTAGAGCCTTCCTACCCTCAAGCAGATCAACACTTCCACCCATCTTAGTGTCATCTGCAAAACTTGCTGAGGGTGCACTCAATCCCCTCATCCAGGTTGTTGATAAAGATGTTAAACAGAACTGGTCCCGATACTGAGCCCCAGAAGGACACCACTTGTGACCAGCTGCTAACTGGATTTAACTCCAGGCTGAGTTTGTAGGCTGATCTTAGTGGGAAAAATAGGTGGATGGTTAAATGCATAATGAGTTATCAGTCTGTCTGATAAAAAAATAGAAGCCAGGCATGTACTAACTGACACAAGTCAGTGGAAATCAGATGAAGGATAATAATGTACATGTGCTGGAAGCCTGTCATTAGAAGTGTAGAGTGATTCAGTGCAGGAAAGACACTTTTCTCAATAATCTGTATTAAGACAGTTACATTATGTAGGATAGAATAATCAGAAGGGGTAATTGTTCTCATCTTTTACAGTGTAAATCAATCTTAGTAATTTTTCAATAGAAAGAAAGTGCTCCTGCTGACAACTGACTCTGTAACTAAGGTTTTTGGTACTTTTGTTACAAACAGGGTATTCAGCTAGATAATCTGATTACCATGGTAATTCCTATGCTCAGTAAGATACACCAACTATTACAAGTAATATGAAAACTAAATGATGAGTAGAAAGACACAATAACAGAGAACCAACAGAAGGAATCTAGACAACAGGTGAAATGATCTGAGGTGGGAAATGGCTGGAACAGCAAAACTCTGGACATACCATTTCTTTTGTGAAACGTTGGTAATCCTAAAGGAAGTTATTAAATACTCATTGTTGTATCTTTCATGAACAATGCAGCACTTCCTAACACTTTGCAAAATATTAATGATGTAGTGACACAAAAAGAAAATGGCCACCTACTAAATCTCTGTTACAGAAAACAGAATGCTAGGAGGACTGTCAAAACACTCATCATATCCAGCATGAGACTTGAGGGCATTATAGCACAAAGCTGATGATGGCTACTGGTAGGAGAACACTTCTTTTTAAGGGTCTTGTTGGTAACAAAACTGGAAAACATCATTCTTTTACATTATTATTTTTCTCCTCTGGATTAGATCAACAGTAACCATTAACTGGTCTGAGAGGACACGGCTGATAAACTTCATCAAGTTTTACCTGGTAACACTGGGCCCTGGTGATTCTGTAATTTGTTATGTTTAATATTGGTCCTTTTCTCACTTTATATTTGAAGCTATTACCTATATATCTGTCTATATTGTCCTGTTTCCCATTTTATAATTCTTTAATTAACATAATATTGTTAAATTCCATGAGCCAATAGAAATACATATGAAATAGAAGCCTGAAATATCCCCAGATAATGTGGGTTAAATGAAGACATGTAAAACCCCATGTATGTCTGAGATCTTTACTGTGTAACCATAATTTCACCTGGTTAGAAACCAGTGTATAATATTGTAGTTTAATGTCCTAGGGAATTAAGTAAATAAAAAGGTAGATTTAAATAAATAAAAAAAAAATTTTGTAATGAAGTCAATGGTGTTAATTTATAACTTGAGGAATCTGTTCACTGAGACTATCTTAAGAAGAAATTTTGTAATCAGCTTTAAGATAAATCACTTGGAAAAGACAGCAAGGTTTTCTATTTCACTTGTGCTTTCCAAGCCAAAAAAAAAAAAAAAAATCTGGCTTTTATAGTAAACCTTTTCATTACTGTTGAGCACCACATATTTTGCAGGAATAGAACTGAAAGAGATAATTTCTGTTACATGGGACAACTAGTAATTAGGTGCCAGGGAGGGTTATCTTCTACACAGAGTAACATCACTAGCTTTCAATATGCAAATGGTTGCCCATGATGATTCCAGTTGTATTTTCCTGCCCCTTAAAACACACACATAAATGAACTCAGTCCACTTCCCAAGAAAAGTGAAGGGGGGAATTAGGAAATCAGAACATCTGATCTGGTAAACGCTGTTTACTCACACACTGTTTGCCAGGCAAATCTCTGTGGAAATGAATTCCAGAGAATAAATGCATTATTCTTGCAGTAAACACTGCTACACACCCATTGTTACCAGCTAGCTGGTCTGAGGGGAGAAAGTCACTCAAATCTTCGCTCATCGACCTTTTAACTTATTTATAACTGTGCCCCTGAGCTCTGCAGGAATCTGGCCGTGCCGTACTTCAGTGTCATGCACTGGGATGAGGACAGGGCACAGGACTGCGTTATTTAATCCTTGGCTTACTGGGGTTCAGGCCAGGTGTGTTACCAAATACCATCACCTGAGTTTCACAAGGAAATCTGGTGAAAAACAGAAAAAACAGGATCCAGGCTCGGAGGATCCCAACAGCCTGTGCCTGTTGGCGAGGCAGGAGAGTTGCTTGGACTTCGGGACTGAAGGAAAACCACAGTGCCTCCTCACCCAACCATGCCTCCACCTCCCTGCCCTAAAACAGTCCACAGGCTTATTCAGGTTCAACGCTCAAGAGACCGTGGCAAGGCATCACATTATTAACATTACCCTAAACATTACCTTCCCTCCAAAGAGTGGCTCAAAAATTCCTAATTTTCACAAGACCTGGGCTCCTCTGCAGTTGCCTTTTGGTTCAGTTTGCCCTCTATGGAAGAAAAGAGTTGAAGAGCAAAGTTAGGCGGACGCGCGCGCGCCACACGCTTCCCCCCCCCCCCCCCCCCCATAGATTTAGGGTTTTACCCCCAACTTGCTTCACTTTTGAAGCCGGGCTGCCCCCCGCCCCGCCGGAGCCCTGGCGGGGTCTCGCTGGGGACCGGCCCGCCGCAGCGCCCCCGGGTTGCCACGGCAACGCGTCAGCAACGCGTCAGCAACGCGTCAGCGCCCGCAGGTTTTCCGCCGGCTGCCCGGGCGCCGATTGGCCGGCGCCATTGTTCGGTCACAGGCCGGAGGGAGGAGCCCGCCTTCGTCAGGGAGGAGGCAGAGCGGGTCCCTGTCCCCGTCCCCGCTCCTCCCGGCTGTTTTGGAAGGACACGGGGAGCTCCTCGACTGGCCACATTTTGGGGCAAAACGTGTCTTTTCCTGGAAGGCAAGCAGCAAAAGCTGTTTTATCAGCTTAACACTATTTGATCAACTTAACAGCTGCAGGTTGTTCCGTGGAAGGGTCCCCAGTCTGCATCCCTGTGGAAGGTCTTCTCTCAAACTTTCCCCTCCTGACTAGGTAGAAAGGGACAAACCGCCTCGCTGGGAAGCCCAGGCAACAGCAAAGAGCAAGAGCGTAACTCCCTATTCCATCTAATCCCATCTCCTACACAGGCACTGTTCTTACTCAAAAATTCACAGGTTTTGGCCAGATTGTTTCAACATTTTTCCAAATTTAACTTTTGCAAGCTTCATATTTTCCATGGACATTAATTCTACAGAAACCATGATAAAAAACTGCTACAAGAAAACACCGCTGGTTCAAACATTCCCGTGGCAAGTATTCTCTGCTGGCAGCGCCAAGTGCAAGCCCAAAGTGCTTCTTCCATTCTACTCCTTTCTGCATAACAAACTTCAGTTTTCAGTTACTGAAAACCTTAAAATGCACAACAGGCATCATTTGCTTGGAGTCCTGGCAATAGCAATGTCTGGTATTCTGTTAAGCAACAGAGACCTACTGCAGACAAATTCTAGCACCCAGTTCACGATGAAATTTTTGGTGTGGCAGGTATGCTGCTTATGGCAGACCTGAATAAAACCTGTCAAATGGGTTTTACCACATCACGTCCTTTGATCATCTCTCCTGGCAGTTTTATCAAGTTCTCTAAATCACATTAAAGCCTGAGATACAAAAAGGAAGATTACAAAAGGCTTTCAGAGAAGTAAAACGTGGTTGTCTGATCTGAATGGGTTGCATTGCAAAACACCGGTGTGTAAAGGAGCAAAGTGATAGTAGGCTAGGTCTTCTGACGCTGCAGTACCAGTATGCCAACAATTAATTCAGCATTATGCTGTATATGGCAAAAAGCAGTTTATCAAATGAATAACACTTGGATTACAAGTAAGCGGCATTTAACATTCACCTAGCCTTAAGGGCTGAACAAATTTGTATTGCACAAAATTTATTGTCAGTGTGACACAGAGGTCCCACTTTTCAACGCAATTGAGGTGCAGACTGGCTTTTTACGAGTATTTGCAGGATGCTTTGATACCAGAAAAAATATATGAAAAAATTATTTCAACTTCAGTATTGATTCTGTCACCCAGGACTGTTAGCTTCAAGTTAGCTGAGGTATATGAAACTGTGATGGCTACATATGACAGACAGTTAAATAAATACTAAAGAATAATACTGCAGTTACAGAGTCGAAATCCAGGAAGTACTAAGATTGAATTTACCCTTTGCTTCATAGATCTAACAGAAAAGTTATAAGGAGAAATAAAAGGATGCTTGCATTTTGTAAACACTTATACTCACCTATGTGTCTTCAAAAGATAGAAAAATATTTTTCTCCATTTGTTGTGGTTTAAGCCAGCAGGCAACTGAACACCATGCAGCTGCTTGCTCACTCCACCCCCTGCAGTGGGATGGGGCAGAGAATTGGGGAAAAAAATAAAACCCGTGGGTTGAGGTAAAGACAGTTTAATAAAACAAAATATTATTATTGTTATTGTTTAATAATAATAATAATGGTAAGAGAATAGACAGAATATACAAAACAAGTGATGCAAGCAACTACCTACCGCTTGCTGACTGATGCCCAGCCCATCCTGAGCAGCAATCACTCTCCCCCAACTTACTCTCCCCAAGCATGATGTCCTATGGTCTGGAATAGCCCTTTGGCCAGTTTGGGTCAGCTGTCCTGGCTGTGCCCCCTCCCAGCTTCTTGTGCACCGGGGGGGCAGGGGAAGCTGAAAAGATTCTTGACTGGTGTAAGCCCTGCTTAGCAACAACTAAAGCATCAGGGTGTTATCAGCATTCTTCTAGTACTAAATACAAACCACAAAATGCCAGCTACTAGGAAGAAAATTAACTTTATCCCAGCCAAAACCAGGACACCACTGTGAGATTTTACGTGAACCCATGTTAACGGTAGGCAGATAAGAGTATTGTTTCCACATGGGCTGTCCCAGATATCAGTGCAAATGTCTGGAAATGGCAAGGGAAGTATTCACAGTACAAAATTTTTAGGGGAAAAAAACCCCCAACCTTACAATTTTTTTTCCTTTAAAAAACTAGAAGTGCCTTCAGATCATTAGAAATGAGGAACAAACTAAAAAATACTTCACCTCCAATTTAAAAGCCCCCTCTCCCCAAATCCTTAAAAAAGGATTCCATCAGGGTGATGGAATATATTTCATGTTACAAAAACAGCCAATGAAATAGACTAATCTTTGAAAACTTGGTAGATTTTTACATAAATCCTCTCATATCAACAATATCCTAAATATAAAAATTGTTGACAATTCTCCAGCTAAATCTAATCCTAATCCAGGTTGGCATTTTATATATGTATGTATGCTTGTAGATGTTTAAATGTTTGAAAAACAAAAATGGTCAACCCTGAAAAATATTTGCTATATTACGTATGCCATACATGTCGTTTACTACGGCTAACTGGTACAGATAGATCCCTGCGCTACTTTAAATTGCATGGTACCAAATTGCCTTTAATCTCTTTTGGTTTGTATCTTTTCAGTACTCCACCACCAACTCTTGCTGACTAGATAAAATGCAAATAAAACACACAGGAATTACTTCTACCAGAGGAAGAAAATCCTCAGAAGTTAATTGCTTTCCATTGTGTATCTTCTTTAAGCCAGACTAAATCACATAATGGACAAGATACTCCCTAGAATGGGCTTTATTATATAATGCAATTTACATTTAATGTATGCATGCAGTTAGGGAGAATTTATATGGAGAAGAATATAGTCTACTCATTTTTTTTAAACTTTTCCATATTACTTAATCAATAATAATTTTGATGGCCTTAATATTTTCCAAACAGGGTGTCCTGGAACAACAGGAAGGGTCATAGAGAAGCCATGAGAAAATATAAGAAATACTACAGTAATTTATCATAGGATATCAATGTGTCTGAAAATTTCCCAAAGGGTCTGAGACAAACATCACTAAAAATTTGTATCTGAGCAAGACAGGAACAGCCCTGATATAATTACTTTGCACGTATTTTTTGTAACTGTAATTCCAGCTAATAACTCTTTTGCTTCTGCTGCCCTATTTTGCTTCCTGCAAAACTGTGTGGGATCCTATCTCAAGGTCAACTTGGAAGCAGCAGAGGAACAATAAACAAACCAAGAGTATGAAAAATGCCTTAAAAAGCAGCTTGGATGGGGTGAAGGTGAGAGGTCATCAATTGCTAGGACTTCTTTATTTTTACTGTTTATTGTAGCTCATTTGCTCACGGAGAGAAAATAATTGAGGGAAGTTGGTTTCATTATGCATTATTTTTACTTTCTAGCTTGCTTTTCTGAAAGTTCAGAAATGTTTGTTATACGGCTTTCCCATTACCAGTGTTTCTTTTCTCCTGTGTGTTAAGTTAAGCAGTGATGTCAGGTTCACTGAAGACTTTCTTATGACATGTTTTGGTAACTGAAGATTTAAAAACTTGACTATTCAGCCCATGAAAACAATCTACGTTTAATATGATTCAGTTGTTGTGAAGGAGACCATTGTGTTTATTTTTTGACGTTGCCTTGCTAGGTGCCATGCTTTTGCATTACTCTACAGATTAGCATGCAGACGCTCCAACAATGCATACCTTCAAAGCATCTGAAAGGATGTCAGTAACCAAATTACCCTCTGGGTTGAGGAACTTTTCTTTCTTAAGAAAGAGAAAGGTTACACTGAGGCTGAAAGGACCGTGTGCCATGTTTTCATTACCATTCCTAATGGACAGCCAGAAGTCAGAAAAGATTATGTTGCAGCTAAAAACACAGTTCAAACACGTACAACCAGATTTCCCTTTGAAGCTGGAAGTCTTCCTGGCGGGATGGGTATGGCAGCAGCTGAAGCAACAACAATTTTTCATGCAGTGAAATACTGCCGCACATTCCAAAGCTGGACTACTCCAAGCAAATTACACAGCTTTAATGACATTTCACTGTGTGACCACCTGAAAATACCCAGTGCTTTTTCTCCCAAAACTCTATTACCTCACAATTATGCTCCTATAATACCTCTGATAATACTTCCCAGTAACCAGAGATTGGTAGGAGAAATGTAAAATCCTCTGAACTAGTACCATTAACAAGAAAAGCATAAATTCTGAGACTGAATTTTGAAATTCCAAAACACAATAAGAGAGTGGAAAAGAGCCTCATGTTTGGACAGAAAAAGAACAAGCCCAGTATTTGGAAGAGGCAACAGAAGAATAAATTGCAGCATGAGTATCGTGAGATGAAGTTCCTGGAAAAAATCTTGCGTGAAGAAGAATTTTAATTAATGCATTGAATTTCTCTCTTGGCAAAAAGGGGTAAAATCATTAGTTATGAGAGACATCTACACATAAATTTTTCCTGCAAATGGTTGTGTAGTGCTTTAGCCTTTAGTCATACGCCGCTCACTCCACCACAAAGGAGGCAATTTATATTGCCCTGGATACTACTATTAGTTTACACTCCCTCTTCAGGACTGTTGTTGCAGTACATGGTAACCATGTTTATTGGCCTGCCTTCCCAGAAGGCAGCCTGAGAGTCATCACTCCTCACACACCAGAGCTCTCTGCTGCGAGTTTCCTCCCCTGACTGCCAAGAACATCAGATGAATTGGATTTGCAGAAATCCGAACTCCTCGCCTCCAGCTCAGGGCAGCCCAACGCTCCTCTATACAGACTATACATTTCTTCCAGCCCCCTCGGAGTGGCTGACTCATTGCAGCCTCACGCAGTCTGCCATTTCACTCTCTCTCGCTTCTCCTTACATCCCACACAGGCAGCCATCATTGCCAAAAGCTGTCCCAAGAGCTGGAATCACCTTGTCTCCAGGGCAGCCTGCTCTACCCTGCTATTGTACTGCAGAGCCGTAGATTCTTTCTAGTACCTGGTATAGTGCCGTGTTTGGGATTCAGGATGAGAATAATTGGTGATAACACACTGATGTTATCAGCGCTGAGCAGCGCTTACACAGAGTCAAGGTCTTTTCCTCTTTCTCACACCACCCCACCTGCAAGGGGGCTGAGTGTGCACAAGAAGCTGGGAGGGGACACAGCCGGGACAGCTGACCCCAACTGACCACAGGGATATTCCACACCACATAACATCATGCTCAGTGTGTAAATTAGGGGAAAAGAGGCTCAGGGGTCCGCTGCTCAGGAACTGGCTGGGTATCAGTCTGTGTGTGGTGAGCAATTGCATTGTGCATCACTTGTTTTGTATATTCTTTTATCATTATTATTATTATTTTCCCTTCCTTTTCTGTCCTATTAAATTGTCTTTATCTCAACCCATGAGTCTTATGGGGTTTTTTTGATTCTTTCCCCCATCCCACTGCAGGGGGGTGAGTGAACGGCTGTATGGTGTTTAGCTGACTGCTGGGTTAAACCACAACAGTGACTTAAACCCCCACCATTTCTATTTGCAGTTACATGTTAAAGATTTTTATTTCTTTTTACCTACCAGCCTCTCACTTCCAATTTCTTCACAGTATCCCCTCCAAAATAGGTCTCCAAGTAGAACAGCTACAACTGATTCCCTATTCTTTGCCTTTTTCCATCCATTAACTGCATTGGAAATTAAATAAGCCAGGAATAATGCCAGCAGAAAGTACTGATTTCCAGTTCTTCCTTAAAAATCCCACTTAAGCAAGATCCAGAATTTAAGTACAGCCAGAAAAGACAAGAACTGCACTTAGACCAGTTTTTATCCCGAGCTTCTCAGCCAAGATGTCACTAAAACAACAGCTGCATATTATAAATGTGACATGGGATCTAAAATCTCTCTCTACTCAACCAAGCAGTGAAGAACGTCAGAGATTCTCCAGTCTTCAGATGGGCCTGAAAACACTCGAAGGCCTCCAATGTGCAGTCTGTCAAGGCATCAGAGTAAACATATGCCGAACAAGTAAAACATCCGCTGAGGCCTTTCCGGAGAACACGGATTTATATTCTGAAAGAGACCAAGCAAAGTTGTGGTCTGAGAAGCAGAAAGTGGGCGCTTTGCAAGATCAGCAGTCCTGCTGTATTAATAGTATATGTGTGTAAGCATCTGTCACTGTCACATCGGTCACTATCTCCCTTTCTTCTGTCTGCCTCCTCTTTCCTTTTCCATGTTGTAATCTTTCCTGGTCTCTTACTTTTTTCTGTATCACCTTCCATTTATACTCTGTATCTTCCTAACACTTGACTTTTCTAAGACTGTCTTCTTCTCCTGTGGCAAACCTGCCAGTGCCAACTTCCTTCTTCATTGTCTTTTCCCCCAGTTTGCTTTCCCCCTCATTTCACATTTCATCATGCTTTCCCTTTTGTCTTTATTGCTCAGCTGTACCATTTGAGCATTTTCCCTCTCTCAACCACTCATCTATTTCAGTCATATGTTTGTGTTCCCAAACATCTATGCTTACCATCCATCTTTGTCAGGGATACTCTTCTAGACACCTGTTTTCTTCAGGCTGTTCTTCTTTACTGTTCAATGTATGTGAGTAACCTGTAACTGGAGGCGCCACACCAAACCCCTAATTCACCCATGTGAAAAACATTTCCAGTTTTCCTTCAGTATTTCTTCTTCTTCCTCTTGGTCATCTCGGTTTCTCTTAGCCTCTCTGGATAACACCAGGGCCCACAGTTTCCCCAGGATTTTCTATTCTTTTCATGATTTGTACATTTTGCTGCAGGAGAGAAGGAGAGGAGTTGAAGAGATAGCATGGGAGCCATTTACAGTTGGCATCACCTGCTTAAGTCATCCTTCCTGCCCGCTGAGAAGCTGGAGCAGCAGCTGCACCCCTCTCTTTCTCACAGTCTGATCACAAGTGGGGGATGCAACAGATCTGGCTGAGCACAAGGAAGTGAGCTGCAAAGAGATCAGGTGAGAGATGGACAATGAGGTTTTTGAGAAGGTAGGGGCCATGATACTACAGGAGAAACCAGAGGGTCAGCTGGTGAATGAAAGTGGCCACAAAAGGCTTCTGAAAATCGGGCAGCTGGATGAAATGAAGAGGCACATCCCTTTCCTGTAGGAGAGGAAGGCGCATGGTATAAAAAGCCCCATTAATCTTCTTGTGATAAATGGCTGTAAAGCCATAATAATGGAAGACAACAAAGATAATATTTTAACCGTTTTCTCCTCTGAAGTTGATCCCCACATATTGACCCCTCTCAGCACCTGCATGAGTATTTTCCCTTCCTGTATCCTCCTCAGCCCTCTGTCTGCATATTGAACAAAGCATTCCCTAAGCTCAGAGGATTTCCTCAGCCCTTCCAAGTCCTGTATGATGCAAGCATGCCAGACGTTTAGCCCTCGAATGTACTTATGTGGCCTCTTGTTTTCCCCTTGTGTGGCTCTGAAGGGTTATGAAAATAAGAGGCCAAACAAATTCATGCCAGCAATAATTCCAGCCCCACCCTGCAGAATGGGCAGACACCACATGGCCCAAGGAACAGCCAAATTTCATGATTACATTTAAATAAATGTTGACGGTTGAAAAGACTGCTCTGTTTCCCCCCAGTTTTTCTCTCTCCTCATGTTCCTTCACTGCAGGGGGCTATCAGCACCTTGGCTAACTTGGCTGCAGCCTGACACAAGAAGACTTCACTCCGTAGGACAAAAAGTTCCTTTAAAAACTTGAAAATACCCACGTAATAAAGCAGCATTAGTAAACAGGATTTCAGTGAGCACTACAATGCTTAATGATTTCGGGGGTTAAGGAAAGGCACGGATGAGGTGGGAAGAACCGACTGTTTTTCCAAATATTTTAAGTTCCATGTTTGCCAAGAGCTGCAGGAGGGAGACACAAACAGTAATATTAATAACAAAAAATAAAGGATTTAGAACAGTATTTCAATTCATTTTGGAGGCAGTTTGGGTATTTTATTTGTTTGCTCTGCTTTTTTTCTGGACTTGGCTGCAGGTAACTGTAGTATTATCAAGACACTCCAGGCAGGAATTTATAGTTGCCTTTTGTTGAATTGTTCACAAGCTATATGGACAACATGTTTCTGCATCTCTTTATCTCCTTGTACTTTTTCTTATCTTTAACTCTACATCAGAATTCTATGCTCTGCTTCTGGCTGTGTATGAACAGTTCTGGCTATTACCAGAATTAAACAGGAACTTCCATGAGCCATTAGAACTGGAATTTTTGTTACCTGCTTCGGAAAGGAAAAAGGAGATACTGCCTATAGATGAAACCTATTTTTTTAAATGGCATATATTCAGGAAAAATGCAAGATTATGCTCAGTCCTATTGTTTTCTGAGAACTGAGAATATTAGTTGTTTGCTCAGCCATTTCACTTTAGCTCCACCGTGCACTGTGATTTGAATGCAGTCAATACAGATTAAACAAGTCATGTGAGGTTATTTTTAAAGAACATTGCATGGTCAAATAATTTAGAAAAACCTACACTGTTTGAAAATCCAGCTGAAAATTTTGCAAATCATATCTCCGTTGTTTGTTTTATAATTTCTTTAGTGGCAGATACTACATTTGGAGTATTTTTTATTGTGCTATTAAAGAAACTTGCAGTGTAGCTCAGACCTCACTGTAACTCATTAGTATTGCTTCATTTTGAGGTTGCTTGTATTACAAAGAACAAAAATATTAACAACCACCTTGTAATAGGTAGCTGCCAACCATAAAGACTATGACTCATTTGCATTTTCAACTTCAGTATTTTTTTAGAGGTGAGAGTGGGACTCATGTTCTTATCTGTATGCATCAGATATACTATAAGTGCAATACCATGATGAAAAGTTTTGAGTCTATTCATAAAACATGGAAGTTCTTTGACAGCTAAAGGTAGTGTATAAGTTTGAGACTTTTGGATATACACTCAAGCTAGATTACTTTTATCTTCCTTTCATGTCTGTTTTTCCCTTCTCACCTCCCATCATTCTTTCTGCTGCTTCTCTTTGAGCATGGATTGCCAGTGGCAGAATTTTGCAGCTTTGCCTTCAAGATGCTTGAGGATGTAAAAGGTAAAAAGAAGGTGATAGTATTGTATCAACATTTCATGGACATCACAGTGACACAGTGCTGTTTGACTCCCATATTCTCCTTGCAGGTGGCAAGACTGCAAGCATCAAGAAACCAAGTGGCATAAGCTTAACACATTTCTCCATACATTCCTCACTTCACTATTTGTGAGTAGTGGATCTGTACCACTGATTAACTGTGCTACAGAAGGTGAGACAGTGCACTTGCTCTGCAAGAACATATCCAGGCTCCTTGAGTTATTATCTTAGGGCAGAATACAGGAGCAGTGTGGCAGTTTTTACACAGAGTATAGCATAGGCTAGGACTGGGATTATCTCAGTGGAGACCCAGACCTGTTTTCTCTGCACCATGCACACTGAACCAGTACTGTGGAACCCTCTGGGGGTGGATCCAAGGGGGTCGTCTTTGCCAGCACCAGGCCAGCAGATTTTAGGCACTTGTGTTCATGCCATATCAAGGATGATCTGGCTCCTACTATGTTGCAGACCACTCTAGATTCCTAGAAAGCTTGTTAGCTCTGTTGCAATGTGATGCACTCAGCAAGTCAATTCAGGTTGGGCGCTGTGTCTGAATAAGTCCTCCTTCAGTTTGAAGTGTCAGGGGGGTGCAATGCAGAGATACTCCTAGGTCTGGCCCGTCTTATGAGAACTGGTTCCATGACTGCTCCCAGTACTTGCATCACCCATGTATTTCTACTGTTGGGAAAATGCTTATTTCTTTCCATCAAATAATGGAGAATTCACCGTAATTATTTTTGGCTGGAGTACTGCTGCTAAGAGCTATTTCAAAGTGGTGTAATGCAGAACAGGCTCATGCCAGTGCATGGTTCCTTTGTTCTGGAGAAAATGGTGTTATTGAAGGTCAGACTAAGAGATCAGAAACCCCAGCAAAAATCCCTTCAGCCTGACTCAGGGAAAAGGTTTGAACCAACGTTATGTACTGGTCACTTCAGTGTCCTGCCACTGGAGCAGGCAAGTTCAAAGGAAGGACCTCTGTCTGCTCACACTTAACCTACTCCGCTCAAAACGCATGGACAGCTACTGGGACAGAAGGACTTTCCAACCTGGTGGTGAACATGACCAGCTTCTGTAACAAAGCAGCATCAGTCCAAGGAGTTGAGAGCAGATCCATCTCATTACTTCCTAGCCTGCTGAGCAGGGAGCTCTGCTTTGCTTCAGAGCATTCAAACCACAGCTCCTGTGACCTGAGGGAAGCATCAGATCTGCATCCTCTGTGTCACTGACTGCTCTGGACACTTCGCTAATGATTAAAAGCACTGCCATCAGCATTCGCTGTCTCAAAAATATGTGAAATGCCTGCATGATTTCTTTCCTGGAGGGCAGTTTATAAGCTTGTGGAAAGAAAGACAAAAAGAGACAAACAGAAAGTCACTGAATGCAGTTTGATCTGAAAAATACATACATTTTTACTTCCTTTGTTCAACAGAAGGTAAAAACATCTATTATTCACAATATAATTTATGTTTAAATGGTATGGTAGCCGTCATCTTTTTTCTCACATGAATATCCCCACCACTGTATTCTTAAGTCATATAGTGACTTCTGCAATTATTGCTTACAGACCTCCTTTTATGTTGTATGCCACAATGAATAGAATTTACTTTCATCCATTTTGTGACCAAAGGCAAACCCCTACTCTTTTCAAAGTTTAGCCACTGGACTCTAGCAAGGTGCTCTGGAGCAGTTCTGTTTTGAAAGAATGTTACAAAAAATGTGAAACCTTCTATACTGGCATAACATGAGAAGACCCTACAGAAATCGAAATGCCAGACTAGTAAGCTGGAATTTGCCTGCGTTGCTGACTGGGAAGGGAGAAGGAGGAAGAACAGTACACATTCCTACTCCAGAAGGAAAAACCTGGTTGTGACTCAGACAGGGGAGAATTTTTTCCAAGAACAGTTCATCCCAGTGAAACTAAGACACTCAGGTCATGTTGCCAAGGTCATTGACATTTTTGTTTATCTGATCCTTAAAGGGAAATTACCAAGTTGAAAGTTGTGAGCTATATCCAGGGGGCAAATTGCTGCAGCTCCAGTGTAGCCACTGGAGGCACTTAGCAGCACCACAGGTTTCACGCTGTTTCTTAGGAGTTCTTTTCTCATATTATTTGAGTTTTGCATTACATCCAGTTTTCATAATCTTTCCACAGTTGATTTCTGAAAGTCAAGCTGTTTCACAGTCTGGCTTTCATATATGTAATCCTATTATAGTTGCATGGTTGCAAACAGAATAGTGAAATACACACCAGAAAACTTGCTTGAAGTCAAAAACAATGCAATGAACCCTTTGTTGTATCACGGGTCCTCTGGAAGCATAATACTCCCACGCATCATGGGGGAACCTGACATATATAGTGTAACTACGGAGAGGTCTATTTAAAAAGTTATTCCATGTTATTAACAGATCAAAATCCACAGTGTAAGATTGATTATACTCAGTATCTTTGAGTCATTTATCCTACAGAGTGCAGCATGATAGCTCCTGGCAATACTCCACAGGAAAACTTTCGTGTAGGTTATCGCTTCCACATCTTCTTCTCTTTCAATGTAGTCTTTCAACCATATAAAGCCAGTCAGTCAGAAGCCACTGTCATTTTATGCCTGACCTCACTATTGCTTAATAAAACATTTTTCTGTTTTGGAAAACACTTGGCCATTCAAAGTACAAGCAGAGACCCTAGTAGTCCTTTCAGATAGCCTCACTGTGAAATACAGCTCAAGGGAAAAGTATACTGAAGGTTTAAAACCAAACATATTTAGAATACAGTAACTAATCTCATGGAAAACCACATATTTCAGCATGTTACTCTATGCGAGATTTTTTGTTACAGAACAATTACTAAATCAAAGTGTTGATTATTAAGAGAGAGACTTCTTTTATGACTAAATGTTCTCCTTAATAAAATTACACATCAGATCTACAAAAAATACAAACTTCATCAGACAGATCTGTCTACAAACAGCCTCTGAATATCCCTAAAAAATCCAACAAATTCTTCTCCAAAATTATTAGAAGGCCATGTCTATTAAGCAGTCAATTTTTGTTGTTCCCCTGAGAGACTGCTTACGGCAAATTTTACAGTATTTCCTTCCCTCCTGGTATTGACTTATAATAAAAGAAAAACATTTTTCCCTGTTTAATGCATTTTCCAAAATTACATCAGTATCCATCCACTTCAAACAATTTCTAACAAAGGCCTTGTCCAGCTGGGTAAACAAAAAGATTTTACATATATTTCATTGAGCATTTTTTACTTTTTTATTGTGCAATATTAAGGCAACACCTCTTGCCAAAACCCGTCACTACTCAGATGAATAATTATTTACATATTTAAACTGAGGTATAGGTGCTCTTACTGTCACAGCAGAAGTTGAGAAAAACATCCCAGTGTAATGAACTTGCAACTACATATGAAAATAGGGCATTACTATGCAACACAGTTTAATGTACTTATACAGTAGCCTTAAGGCAACGTGTTTCTGAAACAATAAACACTGACTGAAGAAAAAGATAAAATGCTCATGCTGATACACCTGTCATGAAGAGAAAGATGAGCAGTATAACGTATCTCAGCTTGTTCTCTTTTTCAGAAGATTAAACGTGGATCATTACCAAAGTCAATGAACTTTCCTGAGTGCACAACTATTCCCAAACAAGCAGCAACACAGGCAGTCAACCCAGTGCCCCTTAAGAGAAAACTGTTTTCATCCCCAGCCGTTGAGGGCACGCACTTTGAAGACACTTAGAATGAAACTTTAAGCATAGACTTTGAGTTTTTGTTGTTTTAATTAAAAACATAAAATCCAAGGAAACAAACCAAATATGAGCTGTTCTTCCTTCTTTAGTGCTCTAGATTTTGGTTAAAGCTGCACTGGGCTCCATTTGATGTTAAGGAAAGGAAATCCTGTTCCTAAGGACAAGATGAGTGGCAGGGTGAGCATGGGAAGACTGCTGCTGTTTAGGAATTGGTCTCAGCAGCTCAAGTTCCATTTTTTTTAAGGACATAAAGACAGCTGAAAATAAGTTGACAGTACAGAGGAAAGACCTCATTTGACTTGTTGCATAGCTCTGAAATCCTCTTCAAACTAAACCCAGCTTTCACTTACATTGTCATGATCCCAGTGGAGTCAAATTTTCTTGTGGTGTGCTGCTATTCACTAGAGAAAATTGAAGAGAAAGGAATCCTTCCTGTACTGATTTTTAAACACACTGATGAGTGCTCATTGCTGCCAGAGTTATCCTGACTGCAGCATCTCACCACAGAAACTCCATGGAGTCCAGTTTTTTGCAAGCTGCAATGTAAACAAGTAATTACTCATTACATGAGGTACCAATTAAGCTTGTGTGTTTCTTTATGTCAAGGTTTCACTTGTCCCCAATGGCATGTGTTAGACCATCGGAAAGACTGGTGACTGTGTAGCTGATTCACAAGCTTGTGGCACAGGAGTTCTGGGTCTTGCTCCCAGGTGGTCTTCCGCTATAATCTTTACAGTCAGGGGTCATTCCTCATCCAATGACAACTGAGACCTCTGCAATGCCACCATAACAGAGTAATACATTGTGGTGGGTTAACCTTGGCTAACACCCAAACTCCCACCCAGCTGCTCACCACCACTCTCCAGCAGGGCCGGGAGAGAAAATAGATTGCAAAAATTCATGGATTGAGCTAAAGGCAGGGAGATTGCTTACCAGTTGCTGTCATAAGCAAAACAGGCTTGACTTGGGAAAAACAAATTTATTTTATTATCAATATAGGTTCAGATGGTGAGAAACAAAGACAATCAATAAAACCACCTTTCCACCTTCCTTTCCCAGGCCCACATTTGCTCCTTTCCTCATGACTCACCTATCCCACCCTGAGTGACGCAGGGGGGTTGCAGTCGGTACACAGCAGTTGCCTCTCTGCTGCTCCTTTCTCCTCACACTGCTCCCCTGCTCCAGCATGGGTCATCTTCATGGGCTCCAGTTCTTCAGGACAAACCTGCTCCAGCATGGGTTCTCCATGGGCTGCAGGGAATATCTGCTCTGCCACGGAGCACCTCCTCCTCCTTCTCTGACCTTGGTGTTCCCCGTGGTTTTTGTTCTCTCTTTGTTCCCCGTGGTTTTTGTTCTCTCTTTCTCTGTCATTTTCTGCCCTTTCTTAAACATGCTTTCCCAGAGGCACCACCAGTGTGGCTGAGGGGCTCAGCTGTGTCCTGTGGTGGGTCCATTGGAGCTGGCTGGAATGGCTGTTACCAGCATGAGGCAGCCCCTGTTCTCTTCTCACAGAGGCCACCCCTGCAGCCCCACCCTCGCAAAAACCTTGCTGTGGACACCCCGTAAAAATGTACACTGTCTTATTTCCTAGCTGTACAAAGAGGGGCTTGCCACAATGTCCGCTTTGCTATTTTACTGTGTGCTGTGACATTATATAATGCAAAGCACCGACAACTTGTGATTGGAATGTGATATAAAACTTGTAGTTTACTAGTGTTGAAGATTGGCAAAGATACTCTTCATTTTCTTTTTTCTGGCAAATTTCTCTGCATCCCTCTTTCACCTTCCAGAAAACATCACACAAACTCACAGATCAAACCAGGTGTGAAGATTAAGCAGAAAGGAAATATAAATACAAGAAAACTAATATTGTATCCACAGAAGTGTAATCCCATAAACAAAGACGGCAGCCAGGAGATGGAGATCTCGGTATGGAGATGCACGTGTGTGCGCTTGTGTATATGAAGAAGAGAGGGATGAGGAAAGAAAAAGGAGTAGAGGGTGAGAGTGTGAGGAGAAGGAAGAAGGGTAAATTGGGAACTTGCACACTCCTGACATTACGAGGCAATGCAAACAGCCACAGATGCCGTTATTTACGGCAAAAGAAAATATATGCATTGGTGCAGACTGAACTGGGCTCGCACAGTGGTCACCTGCCTGTCACCTAACCAGGCAATCTGTACTGTAAAATATCCCTCCATTTCTCGGCTGGAATGCCGAAGCTGGAAGGAATATAGAGGTAAAATAAAAAGGATTAAGGGACTCGTACTGCATTTCAGGCATGGAAGGCAATTTACGGTGTCAGATCTTGGCTGAAAAAAGCAATCTGTTGTGGACAGTGGTGGGTAAAGCATATTGGATTCAATCTGTTACAACACATCACTGAAAAATCGGCATCTGTTTGAGATTACACCTATAACAAGTATTTTAAAGAAAGGAATTCTGAAGGCAACTACGGAAACTACAGACTTTAGACAAGTTCTGAACTCTTGGGACTAGTAATCCTTCCCGTAACAGCCCCTTAATACTTAATGGCCTGAGCTTTACACAAACTTTGAGCAGTAAAATGCAGTGTATTGTGTGGGCAAGGAAGCAGAAAAATCTGCTATTGGGAAACTTCTGAAAGTTAAAAATTATATATGCAATGCAAACACATTGTGGCTGCACTGGACCCTGAAGCATGGTGAAGTAAACAGGGAAATGCTTTCACATTTAATTGCTTTTTTGAAGCACATTAATATTTTCACAAGAAGCGGTTTCCAGTCCTCATCTATTTGATTCTAGAGGATATTTATTTTTTCTAGTCTCCTTTTTTCTTGCCTCTTCAGAACTTCATTATTTCTCAAAACAGGACTAGAATAAAAATTACTGATAGGAGGAAATGAGAATAAGATATTTTTTAAAGAGAAAAAGAGGATATTTTTAGCCGATATGTTTCAAGAGTGGTGATGCCCTCGAGAAACTTGTCTAACATTTTCCTACTGACCCAGGGTTTGTGGTGGGTCACTCAATGTATGTATGAAATAAAACCTCTTCAGTTTTTAAAACTTATTGGCACACAAAGAGAGATGCAGTAGATCAAGTACAAACTATTTTAATTCAGTTTTAGAGAGTGCCTGCAGGTCAGGACAAGGGTGAATTGACTAAGCATTAAGAGGATGTTGCCATGAATTCTTCTGCTGCAGGAAAAGACAATTTATATGGCTGTCAACATTTCATAGCAGTACAGTTGCTATTTGTCTGTTTACAATCAAAAGAATTACTTTATTAAAATACAGTGATGATTCCCTAGGTCAAGGATTTTTGTGCCTTTAGCTCTTACTGAAACCATAACAGAAACATTTTCTAAATACATATGAATAATTAAAATGCTATGTAGTACTTTTACTTAGCAACTGAATTACTATCTGTTGTGTAGAATGGTCATAGAATCATAGAATACCAGGTTGGAAAGGAGCTCAAGAATCATCTGGTCCAACTTTTCTTGGCAAAAGCACGGTTTAGACAAGATGGCCCAGCACCCTGTCCAGCTAAATCTTAAAAGTGTCCAACATTGGGCAATCCACCACTTCCCTGGGGATATTATTCTGATGGATTATTGTTTTCATTGTGAAAAATTTTCCTCTTGTGTCCAATCGGAATCTCCCCAGGATTAACTTGTACCTGTTACCACTTAACTTTTCCATGTGACTCCTTGTAAAAAGGGAGTCTCCACATCTTATCTGTAACCACACTTTAAATACTGTGACATGGTGATAAGGTCTCCTCTAAGACTTCTTTTCTCAAGGCTGAACAACCCCAGTTCTCCCAGTCCTTTGATCATCCTTGTGGACCTTCTCTGGACCCTCTCCAGCCTGTCCACATCTTTTTTGTACAGCAGGGAGCAAAACAGAGCACAGTATTCCAGGTATGGCCTGAAAAATGCTGAGTAGAGTTGGATAATTACTTCTTTATCTCTGCTGGTGATGCCCTTGTTGATGCAACCCAGCATCCTTTTGGCCACCTTTGCTGCAGCAGTGCACTGTTCACTCATATTGAGCTTGTTATCCACTAGGACTCCCAGGTCCCTTTCCACAGAGCTGCTCCTCAGCTGGGTGTTTCCCAGCCTATGCTGCACTCCTGGATTATGTTTTCCCAGGACCTTAGATTTGTCTTTGTTGAACTCCATAAGGGTCTTGTTAGCACACTCTTCCGGCCTATCCAAGTCTTCCTACACGGAGTCTCTCCCTTCTGAAGCATCCACTTCCCCGCTCATTGGTATCATTGGCAAACCTCATCAGGGTACACTTGATCCCATCATCCAGATCACTTATGAAGATCTTAAACAGTGCTGGGCTCAATATCGATCCCTAGGGGACCCCACTTGTGAGAGACTGCCAGTTTCACAAGGAGCCGCCAGTTTGACAAGGAGCCATTTACCACCACCCCCCTCTGGGTGTGGCCTGTCAACCCGTTCCCCCCACCCACCACACAGATCACTTGTCTAGACTGTAACGCATTGGTTTCTCTAGGAGGAGGCTGTGGGACACCGTATGATTTATTCACTTGTCTTAGGCATAATATGGCACCTACTTTTAATAAAAACTGACCATTTCAGCTTTTCTGGTTTTCCTGTCTCTATACCTCTTTTCCCTGTATGCAAGGAAATAAGCGAAACTTATCCATACATATATGGCATTGTGTCCTGAGGCTAGCTATGCTAGTACAAGGCTATATGCTTTGACATTTCTTGCTTCATATTGCTTATTGGAGCACTTCCCCATCTTATTCTGTAGATCTAGCTAATACAGGTGTGTTTTGTTTCACAAATAATATGCCATCTTTACTTTGACTATGAACTGTAATAATATTTTGGAATAATGTTCTTCTTCTGTAAAATTGGGCAGTCAACTAAAGCAACTGGTGCTTTAGTTTGTATGTTAGAAGTGGTTCATACTGACTAAAAGTCTGGAATGGCAGGGCTACCAGCTGCAGAACCCTTCGTTGTCAAATTGTGGGAAGAGAATTGTCAGCAGGGTAATACCAAGCAATGGAAGAACCATGCCCATTTAGTTGGGACAAAGTGAGTTTGACAGGGTGGCTTAAGAGCGATGCACACTTGGAGTGAGTTGTTCACAAGAGTAGCCAGAGAAAAAAAAACTGAAAGAAAAGGATCAAATACACAGTACCTTATGCTCCAAAAGAGATGAACAGTTCAGAGAAAATTTCTGTTTGGGATAACCACAACTGAGCCAGGAGCATAGAATCATCTTGATGAGAAATCACAGACCATCAGATTGCCAGGAGCGCCAAAAAAATCTAAGTACCATTTACAACTATAATTAAAGCTTTATATAGAGTTGTGCCTGGTTTTGACTGTATAAAAATTCTTGAATTTAATTTGGGCTGGGGACATTTAAGGCCGTTTGACAATTAAAAATGCTATTTTGTTAAGCTATTAATTTGAATTTATTTATATAGGTGAGGAATACGTGAATTATAAATATTACTGGCACATCAGCCTTGCAAAATTCTGTTTGTTCACTTACACATGATAAATATGTTGTTTTGACAAGAAAATAAGTTATAAGTAGTTTTTGTGTCAATCAGTATGATGCAAGTATAAGGGGGGATTTACATGGATGTAGTTGTTACTCATTCATATTATGGCTTTTATGCCAAGGCAAACATCCTTTCTTTCATGAACACTTCTAGACATATAATGGCTGCAAGTTATTTAAACCCTAATTTTACCATCATCTCGTGTAACATACTGTACCTCAAGCAACACAGCACTTACTGTCTTTGTGCTGGACAATGGGGTTAGTTAGCAGTGACTCAAAAGAAAGCTGTCACCCACCAAGTTATTTCACCATACAGTGCAGTATTTTATAGCAGCATACTTTCAAAGGGTCAGAGAAAACTGACCATATATGGTCTAACTTCTTCTGGACTACATTTAAGATATTGCTTCTCATCTATTTGCTTTTATTGCTTTAGCTAATCTCCATCTCTGCATTAAAAACTAGTTTATATTTTTGGTTTCCTACATATGTTAAAAATCTTCTTAAAAGAAAAATATTTGCCATTTTTCAGTCTCCAGTGGGTTTTCTGATCTTAGTTAAATATATCATATTGCTTAGAAATGAGCTTGGAGCACAAAACGCCATGAAAAATATAATGTTTTAAAAGCGTAATTAAAAATCTCCATCCGGATATTAATTTGGTGCTACCATCTGAAAAATCAAATTAGTTGATCTTCCCCCTATTACTCTTGAAGCTAAGAACAGAGAAGCAAATGACTATCTTATCAAAGAATAAATGGCAAGATGATGACCACAGAATCACAGAATGGCAAGGGTTGGAAGGGCCCTCAGGAGATCACCCAGTCCAACCCCCCCGCTAAAGCAGGGTCACTCAGAGCAGGTTGTACAGGACATCGTCCAGGCGGGCTTTGAATATCTCCAGAGAAGGAGACTCCACAACCCCCCTGGGCAGCCTGTTCCAGTGCTCTGCCACCCTCAAGGTACGGAAGTACTTCCTCACGTTCAATTGAAACCTCCTATGCTTCAGTTTGTGCCCATTCTGAAGACCACAAATAGAAATCAGATGGTATCTGATGACAATATAGTGCACAGTCATGCACTTGATAAAAGCCAATTTAGCTTATAAACTTTATACACAGTACACACAAAGTGGGAAATAGATGTGAAACCACACAAAGTCTTTGGGTGATTAATTTGAATTGGTTTCACCAGGGAACATTACTGTCTTGATAGAAATTAAAACTATACCCTAAGCCTCAGCAGAAAAACTCCTGGACAAACATGAAGATTTACTAAAGGAAAGACAAAGTGATGCTTAACTTTCTAACAGTTTACATACATTAGCTCTCCTTAAAAACCATGAAGCTTTCCATGGATTTGGACCTGTTCTGAACAAAGTGTGTCAATATATAAATAATAATCTAAGTGTATCCACTTCTGGAATATCTCTTTATTTTCAATTTAAACTACAGGACTCTCTCACATTCAACTTAAAAACACTGATGTGCCTTAGATACTCACTCCCTCTACCTTCCCTCTTTTATAATCTGGTTGCAGATCTACCTAGTACAACATAGCATATGATGCCTAGCGACTAGTGTATGTTACCTAGTATGCTAACACTCACTTTATTTCTTTAGCTGTAAGGACAACAAAAAATTCTAACTCCTTTTAGTGTTACCATGTTATATAAGAGCCAGATTCCAGGATGTGGACATTTCCAGTAAAACCTACCAGAATGTCTGCTAAATCTGGCAGACAGATTATTTTGGGAGCACTATGAAGTTATTTTAGACAAATACTTTAGTCTAAACATTCAGTTTAAGTCTCATCCCATCACAAGTTAAAGACTTCTCTTACACCTGGGAGGTCCCAGAACCACCAACATTCCTCCTGGACAATTTCAGATCTGAATGGAATTACCTTCAAATGGAGAAGATTAATAAATAACATAGCTAAAGGAAAAGTGAAGTTTCGAGAATGTTCCAGTATTATGGCTTTCAGGACAACACTGTATCAGCACGTTTGTGAAAGTCTATGAATTTATGAGATCCAAAATTTTGCTTAAATAATTGTAGATCTTCATGTAATTGTTCTAACAGATTAAGTGACTGGGGATTTGGTAATTTAAAAATGCCACATATGAGGAATTAGATTTTGCATTATAAAACACAGGGCCTTGTATTCAAAGCAGGAAAATCTGGGATGATTCAGTACTATGTCTCAGTTGCACCCCCAGGCTTACTGCTGAGGTGACCCTTTCCTTGCAAGTCACCTGGCTAGCTGGCTAGCTCCCACTTTGTTGGCCGGTAGAGTCTTTCCTTAGGTGTGGGTCTTTAAAGTCTCTTCTACTACTCCAGCATTCTCATTTCACAGAAACAGAGGACAATAGGTCAGAGAATAACTTTCTAAATTAAATGTAGTAATTCTGTGTACGTTTTATGCATATATACACACATGCATGCATGCATAATATACACACTATATATATCTATATATATGAATATATATAAATAAAATATCTACATAATAGTATCTGTTTGCAGTGCGGGTGAAAACAAACACCTGATACATAAAACAGGATATATATACCAGTAAGAAGCTTCAATCCATAGGGTGATCCAAGAAGGTTGCCTTCAAATTTATGGATGTGGAAAATCAGACCCCATGCTCCCACATAAGACTTTTTACATGGACCCAAGTCTCAGTCCTACTTCTCTTTTCAACATCTTTTCCATCTTGTGCCATGAAAGATGCACTTAAAATTTGTCATTCTTCTGGACAATAAATGCAGGTCACAGGGTTCCTAATTCAAAATCCTGAACCACATATTGCCACCTGTATAATGTATGCTGCCCCTGCTAGTACCCAGCACAGGATGGCTGGGGGGGGGCATACACTAACAGGCTGTGTCAGGGGTTGATTCACCTTGGGAACACATTCCTAACCTGGAGAAGTCAGGAGGCTGCACCCTTCCCAACCACAGTTGCTTTCAGACCACTGGGTTTAATGGATGTTTATGGGCTCTGCCATCCATTATTTTCTCAGTTCATTTCACAGCTCCTGCATTTTGCCCTCTGTATTATCCAGTAGTAGTGAGTCCACAAGGTAATTATACCCCAGAGGAAAAAAAAAAATTCCCTTTTTTTGTTTTTTTTAAATGTAAACTTGGCAATGGTCATATTTTTGAGTACTAAAAAAAGTTCTCCCTATTCCCCTTCTCTGCACCAGTCGTGATTTCTAACCTTTATCATTCCTCTGCGTTCATCAGTTTTCTCCTTTATGAAATGAAAGGTCTTATTCTAAGGAACAAGCTCATCAAATTAGAACATGGGAAACTCTGACTTAATTTTAAGAAAAATAATTTATTGTTGGGGATGGTGAAACATTTGAATGGGCCCAGAAAGCATGTGGGATCTTTATCCTTGGAGATATTCAGCATTTGCCTGGGCATTGCCCTGAACAGACTGCTAAAACTGGTTCTCATATGTTTCATGAAGAAACCTACACTTCTGCGCTCTAAGAAATCCCTACCTGTAATGATGTTATCTCATAACGGCTTCCCTTTGTTGTAAGTATTTAAGGCAGGATGTTATCAAAACCATTTTTTAAAATCGAAGCATTGCCTGGATTGCCCTAAGTACATGTCACAGACAAATACCGAAGAGGACAAGGAGCAAACACGTATCTCCTGGTCTGACTTGAGTGCTGCTTCTTAACCTGTTTTCAGTACACTGATGAGAGAGGTCATTTGTATTGCCTGAAAAACCATGTTCACGGGTGATATATTGGACTGGAAGAGGAAAAAAATCTGTCAGAGGAATGCATAACGTTCTCAGGAGACCCGTTTTGCGCATTTTAAACCCGAAAAATTACCAGATGAAACCAGGAGAGGGCGTTGAGCACACAGAATATTGTTGATAGCTAGAAAGGCCCAAGTTCCTGAATGGTATGGTATTTTCCTCTTTCTAATAAGGAGTAAATATTTATTTGCCCCATCATTGGCTCTAAAGAAGCTGCATTTCTGAGGTTAAATATTATTGCATTGCCCATGATAGGTCTAAGGGTCTCTCAAAACAAAAAAAAGGTTTCCACATCAATCTTGCTAAAATAAAAAAAACAATTCAGAATTGCTGCCTAGAGTTTCCTCTTGGGCTAAATGGAAGAATGTGTTTAACTGGACAAATTCCCAGAATTAATGCCACAGAAATTTGCATTAAAAAAAAAACAACAATCAGCACTTAGAAGTGGAAAAACCATTGCAAAGATCTGTTCTAAGAAATTGCTTTCACAACAGTTTTCACATGAATGCACTCTCTGAGTTGCTTCTTTCCCAACGCACTTTATTTTCAAGGAGCCTATTTAGTGCATTTGGTCTCTCAGAATGTTTAACTTCTGGTGAACTCTGAAAAATCTATCTGTTCATTAACAAAATGAGGACAGCATTTGTTTGGTTTTCCCAGAAAGAAAGCTTGCTGCTGTATGTGTTGCTGCAAGGTCCACTGCAGGCATAAACAACAATAAATTGTCCTGCTGGATTGAGGCATATAATTTTCATAGTTTTCTTTAACAGGAAACTCCCTCTGAAAAGACAGGGTAACTTCTAGCTTCAAAGATGCTGTAATACCAAAAAAAAAAAAAAAAAAAAAAAAAAAGAGTTGTTCGCCGAAACAAAAATAACCTTTTGCAAAAGCAAATGAATAATGTACACCATTATTCTCAGGTGTAAACAAGTGCAGGGGTTTAAACTGGAGGGCTTTTTACAGCTGAAGTGGAAATACGTTCCATCAAAAAAAAATTCTTCAGACGCTTGCGTCCTGATTTTTTATTTTTCAACCTTAGTAATTTAGGTGGCATGTGTTGGATTCTGTTTTTGTCCTAAAGGTATTGGTTTAACATTTTATAACATAATATTTAAAGTCCTGAGGAATTCAGAATACTTTCAGTTTCCACAGGAGCAAACAAACACATATTGCTTGCATACCTAATAGTCTAGTGGCTTACCATAGTGAGAAACTGCCCACCACATTTTATGGTTTAACCTTGGTGCTTAGTTTTTTATGGGTTCAAATAAGTTGAGTTTGTGTTTCTCAAGGGTATCACTATCTCACACTCAACATATATCTTTTGTTCACTGCTTGGAAGATCTTTCTGAAATAATATATTTTAAACACTTGCATAGTTTATGAAAACATGATTTCATGTGATATGAATAACAACACAATCATTTTCTGTTACAGAAAATTACTGAATTAAAACTTATATTCTTAAACAGAACAAACTTTATTATTTATGAGAGCATTACTTTTATAATCAGGGTGCTGCCACAGTGAGCAAAATAAAAACTAAAGTAAATTTATCTCAGTGGTATTTTAAAACCTGAAGAGATAGATAAGAGATACTCTCTAGGTGTTATACAGACACCAATTATTCAGAAGAACAAGAATGAATGTTCCAGTAGTCTCTTTTTGTTTGCAGGCTTCTTGAGAGAAGTACATCTCAGTAAGAATTTGCTCACATAGAACATGGAGGCTCCCCAGACACCCTGGAGCCCACAGGACTCGCTGGGACTGCACAGATAAGACAGGACTGACTGGGTCACACTAGTCACCATGGAAATTTGTCCTTTGTTTCTGCCCTCTGTTTGCTAGCTTTTAGCCCCAAATAAAGTAATGGGGTTTACCCCAAAGAAAATAATGTTTGGACTTGATGATCTTAAAGGTCTTTTCCAACCTAAACGATTCTGTGATTCTATGAAAGGAACCCGACCAGTTTCTTCAGGTACAGGATGTAGTTTGCCTGATATATTTTAAGCCTGGGACACAAGCTGCAAATCATGATGTAGGACTGAGTACGCAGAGCTCTGCACTTCCCTGGTACCAGGCTTTTTTTTGAACAGTCCCTCCACCCAGTATGTCTCTTCACTAGAATGTGGATCTTAAATGTAGTTTCATAAACTACAACTATGATCATGTGCTCTGAACATAAATTTTGAATGCTGAAGGAAATTGATTTTTTTCCAAGCAATGCCGTATTCACTCTGATCCCAGTGTTTAGAAAGCAAAAACCATGTAACAGAAGAGAAGACTTACCAATTTCTCTTAATTAATGTGTTTGATGACTCCTTGAGAAAAAGGTGTCAGGCTGTCTTCAGGTGCTTGGATATCAAAACTTCCCAAAATGCTTCTGGGGGGCAAGCAGGTCTCTCCCCCCCAGCTGACACTCACTGGCAGTTTTCTCAGTCAAGTAGCACTCCATCATTTGGCAGGAAGAATGCAAAGTTAGAGAAATACATTTTCAGCGCACCAGATACCACATCCAAAACTGCTTCTTTACAGTAACATGCTCCTTTCTCACAGGTAGAAAACCAGTGAAGGACAGGCACTCCAAAGACCAGAAAATGGTAGCTTTCATTTCAAAAGGTGCTTGAAAGCCACTGCAGCTTTTCAGCACAACACTGGACCTCCTTCATGAAGCAAGCTGCCAGAAAGGAAAAGTGAGGGACCTTACAAAGGTGAGTGAAAAAACAGTGAACAAAACTTTGCTTTATTTTTCTTACTTCTCCTGTCACCACTTTTCATGCTTAAAACAGGTTCATGCTTGTGTTAGCAGGTGCTTTCTTACTACAGGTGCTGTCCTGAATGACAGCTTCAGCTGGGGTGTTCAATTCAGATGATAAATAAGGCACTGTTTTGTTCTGTTTTGTTTTGTTTTGAAGTGACGGGAAACAATCTATTGCATCAGATGACTTTGGGATGTGGTGTGCTCTCTATCATTTGACCTCTTTAATCCAAGACTGTCTTTCTAAAAAAGATATCTTAGCTCAGTGACTAATTATGACCTTTATGCAGAAATTACTGGGTGAAAATCCATCGCCTGTGTTATGCAGAAGACCAGACTGTATAGGTCCTTCTTGGCTTCAAAATGTTGTAAATCCAAATTCCAATCCAAATTCTAACACATGTAATCTTACTTGCAGATTTCCCCAGAGGTTTCTATAAAAGAATATTTCCTTTTGTTCATGTCCAACACTGCTCATTAACACTACTTTGACAGAGATGACATGCTTTTCCTCAGTGGTGTGCAAAGAACAGTGATTTCTATAATGTGCTTTTGAATCTTCCATGATGTAATGCAAACTAAAGTTACTACTTGTTATTGCTTAGTCTTTGGCAAATACCAACCTGTAAGGACAGAACAGTGATGACAGAAAGGCAAATGGTAGTTTGAGAAAGACAGTATACTGCCCTTCTTAATTAACTCAGGCATTTTAAATTGTGCTCTGCTTCTACTTCCTGCCACAGTCAAATCTAATTAACCAAAGTTTTACAACAGGGGAGTTGTGCTGGAAACCATTCTAATTTTAATGCAAAGTGAAAGTGAAAGCCAGTGCTACAATAAAAAATATGAAAAATACATTATCTGGAGGAATTTTCATTCTCTAAAAAATACATCACAGGACACATACAAACATGTTAAATGCTCTACTCCCAGCTGCAAAGTCCCACCCTGGTGTAACTCAGCTGATTTCTACCAGAGTTGTTCAGTAAAATTGAATATTGTCCACAAAACTTTAAAAGGGAGTCCAGACACACTGTATTCCCTGTGTGTCTGTGGGGGAAACACCTGCTTCTGGAATGAGACATTCAGTAAGCTTTATCCTCCTCAAGCAGCATCTTTTCTTCTTAAACTTGCCAATACTTACTCAGGTTCTCTCTTCCTACAGGATCTCTTCTGCTGTAAGAAGCCCTGTAGGATTTCCTATAGGCTCTGCTCTTTATTCCTCAAGAGGTCCATGACAGCAAGTAAAACAATGCCACAAAGTCAAGACTTCCTTATTCCTTATGGATTTCTCATGGCTCCTTAGGGAAACTCCTTCTGTCTTCCTCTACAAAGCTTGACTTCAGTGGCGCAGACACAGTAACCTTCCACTAGGAAAAGCAGAAAATCTAGGAGCAGGCACACCTCCCTACAGTCCTTTCAGATCACTGTGCTAGAAGGTGTAATCTGTCAGCGACAGGACAAGGGACAATGGGCACAAACTGGAACATAAGAAGTTTGAGTTGAATATGCGGAAAAACTTCTTTGGGGGAGACAGAGCACTGGAACAGGCTGCCCAGGGGGGCTGTGGAGTCTCCTTCTCTGGAGATATTCAAAGCCCGCCTGGACTAAGTCCTGTGTAACATGCTCTAGGAGAACCTGCTTTAGCAGGGGGGTTGGACTAGATGATCTCCTGAGGTCCCTTCCAACCCTTGCCATTCTGTGATTCTGTGATACTATGACTGGTGAGACACGCCATTCTGCAGAACAGCTACCCCCCTCTTGAGTTCCCCATAACAAAGCATGGTTGGTGACTAGAAATATAAAAACTCCTAAAGCTTAGGACTGTATGTATTTTGTTCAAGCTCTGCAGGGAAATGGTACTTGTACCTAGGTACAATATTACCTATATAGATACATCCAGGAAACTTTGCTGAACAAGGACAAGTACAGAAAAAAATTAGCTTGGTAAAACTAGACTAAAAGAAAAACTACTGTGGATTTAGATGAAGATTTACTGGGGGTAAGGGGTTTAGTTGTTCCTGGTTTTCCCCATCTCCTGTCCTCATGCCCTGCTCCCATGCCACCACACAGATAACTCATACAAACTCAGCCACTGTATGAAACCACAGCTTTTTTCTAGTGCCTCCACAGCTAGAGAGAAGTCAGTGTTGCACCAGAGTCAAGGCTCTTTGTCATCTGTCTGTCATCCCTCATGCCGTTGCCTATCCTCTTGTAGACCCTGCTGGCAGCATCACCCTATGGCCTGACCTGACACAGCCACACAGCCCAGACATAGATCACAGGGGACAACATGAGTCAGCTGGAGAGATGGGGAGGGGGCTCCACTTTCTCAGACAGAGGCAGCAGCCACCTCTGTCACTGCAGTATTCAACTGAAATTAGCACAACTGAGCATATACGTTTCTGAATAATGTACCTATTTTCATGGAAGTTTCTGTTTGGCTACATGACATCACACGTTGAGATAATTTTAATGCTTTGAAATGACACACATGCAGAGCAGTTTAAACCAGTTACTGTGTTAGGCCTCAACTGAGATAGAATAAACCTGGTGAAATAAACCTGGCATACCATGACAGTTTTCAAGCTTACCCTTAAAGACTGGTTTTCAATTAGTAGCTGCTTGAGTCTGTTCACCGTGAGGAGAAAATAGCATCTAACATCAACTTTTATTTCAGCTCATTAAAGCCAAAAAACCACTTACTAAGTATATCTCTTTTCTTCTACTCTGAGTTGGTAAAGCAAATACTAGAATCATTGCCCTGATATACCTTCAGCATCTTTTTATAAACATTCCTTTCAATCTAACTGCATGACTTAATGTTTTACTTCAAATAATTTCTCCAATCAGCTGAGCAATGAGAAGACCTAAAGTGAAATCTGATAATTACCTGTGGATAAAAATAGGAATTAGATTATGAATGTATTTCTAAAAGGATCTACTATAGAGCAGAATAGTTAAGTGTTCATAATATTGGTATGTCAGACAAAATATTATGATGAAATTTAGGCCAAAGGGAAAACCACCATGGGTGTTTTATTTGAGTCAGAATTGCTGAGTGTCAACTTTGCTCAATAATACACACAGCTGCATGAAGGCTTTCACATGTTCTAAATGTCGCATCTGTTCAATACAGCATTCTGTATTCAGTGCTGCTCTTCATATTGCAGTGGTGGCCAAAAATAATAGTCAGACTCAGTGCTCTACTGTGAGCATCACTGAGCCTATACATAGAAAGCCATGGTGCCTGCCCTGGAGAGCTTACGGTCTGGCTTGAGAAAGGACATAACAATTGGAAAAAAACAAGAGGGTAGTAAGGAGGAAAGATAATGGGACCAAAATCAGGTACATGGATAGGATGAGAATATGAACAATTTCTCAATAGGTTTAGTGTTCTTCCGAACTTAAAAGGAAGGCAACAAAATAAAGTCAGTTCTAACCAAGACTCATGCAGTTAGACACTACTTTTTTCAGTCCTTCTAGGACAGTTATATCTAGTTATGCCTGGAGAAAGAAATGCTCAGCAGCCAAGAAGTGCTCACCAGTACAGACCACCAGTTTAGGTAAAGTGGCATATCTCCACTGTTGTATGTAAGCTGACTTGTTTCAGGACTGGAAATATACCTATTTTTCTAGAAGCAATGGCCTGAGGTGGCAGGGACCTTCAAAGATCCTCTAGTTCCAACCTCCCTGATATGGGCAGGGACATCTTTCACTAGGTGAGGCTGCTCAAAGTCCCATCCAACCTGACCTTGAACACTTCCAGGGAGGGGGCATCCACAGTTTCTCTGGGCAACCTGTTCCAGTGTCTCACCATCCTCATCGTAAAAAATGTCTCCCTTCTACCTAGTTTGAATCTACCCTCCTTTAGTTAAAAACCATTACCCCTTGTCCTATTGCTACAGGCCCTACTAAGTTTGTCCCATCTTTCTTGTAAGTCCTCTTTAAGTACTGAAAGGCTGCAATAATGGCTCTGCAGAGCCTTCTCTTCAGGCTGAACAACCTTAACTCTCTCAGCCTTTTTTCACAGGAGATGTGTTCCATCCTTCTGATCATATTTGTGGCCCTCCTCTGGACACACTCCAACAGGTCCATGTCTTTCTTGACTCCAGAACTGGACGCAGTACTCCAGGTGGAGTCTCACCAGAGTGGAGTAGAGGGACAGAATCACCTCCCTCGACCTGCTGGCCATGCTGCTTTTGATGCAGCCCAGAGTACGGTTGGCTTTGTGGTCTGTGAGTGCATGTTGCTGGCTCATTTCCTGTTTTTCATCCACCAGTGCCTCCAAGTCCTTCTCAGCAGGGCTGCTCTAAATCCATTCACACCCCAGACGATACTGATACTGGGCATTGCTCTGACCCTTGCACTTGGCCTTGCTGAACACATGGGCCTATTGAACACAAACCTTGACATTCACATGGGCCTATTCCTCAAGCCTGCCAAGGTCCCCCTTGATGGCATGCCTTCCCTCAAGCGAATCAATTGCACCCGTCAGCTTGGTGTCATCTGCAAACTTTCTGAGGGTGCACTCAATCCCACTGTCTGTGTGATTAATGAAGATACTGAGCAATACTGGTCCTAGTATGGACCCCTGAGGGACACCACTGTTACTGATCTCCATTTGGACATTGAGCTGTTAACTGCAACTCTTTGGATTTTGCCCTTGGTGAAGCCATGCTGGCTGTCTCTCATTGCCTCTCTGTCATCCACAGGCCTTGACATAGCTTCCAGGAGGATGCACCGCTTCTGTTTACGGAATCCCCACAGACAGCCTTTTTCAGGGTTTACAGATTAACCTTTCTACACATAACTGTCTGATAAGCAAAATAGAGCCAATTTGTCTTAATAATACCAAATAATTGCTTGCAAATACCATGCTGGGAACCAAGATTGAGTTGCAAATTTCAGGGTAATTATTTTAGAAACATCCTGCACCAGGCATTTGTATTCTGACAACATCAGATACAGCAAAACACAGCTGGAGACATCTAGGAGGGATTAAGGGCTGATAGATGCCTAGGTTATACTGTTTTTCTATGGGAACTTGGCTAATACAAGGTACCTTTTAAGTCTGAACCTGCATCTCTATCAGAAGACCTTTTGTCAGGTAGGTTTCTCTGTCCTGCTAGAAGTAGAACTCACCATGGAGAAGTTGGCCCATCCATCTGTTTCTATTCTTTCCTCATTTATTTTTGAATACAAACTGCAAACTGTATTTCTAATGTCCTTGTGTGGTGGGTTGACCCTGGCTGTATGCCAGGAGCCCACAAAAGCTGCTCTATCACTCCCTTCCTCAGCCAGACAAAATGTAATGAAAAGCTTGTGGGTCGAGATAAGGACAGGGAGAGATCACTCAGCAGTTACCGTCATGGGCAAAACAGACTCAACTTGGGGAAATCAGTTTAATTTATTACCAATCAAGTCAGAGCAGGATAATGAGAAATAAAACCAAATCTTAAAAACACCTTCCTGCCACCCCTTCCTTCTTCCCAGGCTTAACTTTATGTCTGATTTCTCTACCTCCTCCCCTCGCAGTGGCACAGGGGGATGGGGAATGGGGGCTGGGGTCAGTTCATCACACTATCTCTGCTGCTCCTTCCTCTTCAGGAGGAGGACTCCTCACACTCTGCTCCTGCTCCAGCCTGGGTCCCTCCCATGGGGTGCAGTCCTTCAGGCACAGACAGCTCCAGTGTGGGTCCCCATGGGGTCACCAGCCCTGCCAGCAAACCTGCCCCAGCCTGGGCTCCTCTCTCCCACAGGGCCACAGGTCCTGCCAGGAGCCTGCTCCAGCGCGGGCTTCCCACGGGGTCACAGCCTCCTTTGGGCACATCCCCCTGCTCCGGCGTGGGGTCCTCCCCGGGCTGCAGGTGGGGATCTGCTCCCCCGGGGGCCTCCCTGGGCTGCAGGGGCACAGCCTGCCCCACCATGGGCTGCCCCAGAGGCTGTGGGACAGTCTCTGCTCCGGTGCCTGGAGCTCCTCCTGCCCTCCTGCTGCACTGGCCTGGGGGGCTGCAGGGCTGCTCCTCTCACATCCTCTCACTCCTCTCTCTGGCTACAGTTGTGCAGGTGTGTTTTTTCCCTTGTCATAAATACCTTATCCCAGAGGCTCTACCACTGTCACCGATGGGCTCAGCCTTGCCCAGCAGTGGGTCTGTCTTGGAGCCGTCTGGCACTGGCTCTGCCGGACACAGGGGAAGCTTCTCGCAGCTTCTCACAGAAGCCACCCCTGTAGCCTGCCCCGCTATGAAACCCTTGCCATGCAAACCCAACACACCCTGATACTCGTCCCTAAACCACTGTCTCTAATGCAAAGATGTGGGGGGTTTTTTGTTTGTTGTTTACTGTGCACATATTCTTCAGCGAAAACAAAGTAGCAGACAATTAAAATCCTAGTCATCGGGGTACAGGGGTTCTTCTGCCAGTTCTTTATTACCTTCATCATTGTGCCACCTTTTATGCATTCACATCTCATTATGAATGGCATTATTGATTGCTATTTTAATTGAGCTTTTTTATGCATCTTATCAGTATAACACAGAATTCTTTTCCAATGTCATTGATGAAAATTCACCTTGGGATTTGAAAGTGGGCTCTTCTCTGGTATTTTACCATCAGACATTGAAGTTCCACAAAGAAAATCACCTCTATGTGTGACAGCCATGCAAATTCAGGGTTGGTTATGAAGATTAAGATGCTTCACACTAGGTGGAAAAGAACTATCAGATCCAGGTATATAGAAGAGTTAGGAATTATATCTACTTGCAAACTGAGCAACCTAGATAGGGTGAATTGGACACAATGAATCTGGAACTCCTTTTTGCTATTTTTACAAAGTTAGCTTTGTTTTAGAGATATGACTGCCACACCGTCTGTCTTCAACGAGATGCATAGTAAAATCACATTCCAAAATTTCTGCCAATGTGTTCTGCTCTTAAATTATGTTGGACACTGTTCTACTTTATGACAGACTTACAAGGACTGAAGAGGAAAGGAAAATGGTGGATCTGAAATATTAACCATTTCTCTCCCTTCACACATGATGTTCTTAATCTCAGAACAGTCTGGTAAATGCCTCAGCTGAAAACTAATTGTTTTCTCAAGTCTTCCTCAGCTTGGACTTACTAGCTGGGTTTTTTTTGCTTTTGTGCAAAACATACAAAAGGGAAGACTCACTTTGGAGCCCTGTCACAACGAAGACATGCCTGTGTATAGAACTGTTCAGCCAAACGTTAGCTTTTTCTGAATTTACTTTGGTTTTTCGAGTTTATCATGATCACCTCTTCTCGGTATTCAAAAACTTCAATAAAATTAGGTAGTTGTGTCTGAGATGGTAGGCAGCTCTTGAGCACATGCTCTGCTTATGAAGAGAATTCAGGACTGAAATCCCCAAACAAAAAAGTACTGTTTACAGATGCACTGTACAAATCTAATGTTAATTTTATTAACCTTGCTAAATGAAATTAATTGATACCTATCACAGGCATTAATACACAGATGGTGGGCTCTTTACTTTGAGTGTCTTGGTTTCTATTCCTTTGCACGTGTCATCAGACAACTTAATGAAGTCAAAACAAACATAGCTGGTTGTATTACTGATGGTAAGTTTTGTACACCATTGCAACGTATACTGCAAAGACAATAGTAGGGAAGCTTTCATTACAGATGCTGACATGTAAGAAAAGAAATAACTTTGGTGGATTTTCAAATCTCTGACTGAATTTACAGTAGCTGCCTATTTATGTATTTAACTTACTTTTTTGGAAATCTCACTTGGGAGAGCAACAGAAAACAAATAGAAAAAAAATAGAATAGTTGGAAAACAACATTCAAGGGTGAAACACTATAAATTCAGGAAAGGAGAGGCTTTTTGTTTAATTTTCACTATGCTCTTTTGAAATCTAGGTTCAAGTAAGAAAACCATGTATCTGCATGATGTGAAACCATTCATATTCAGCTTTACCAACACATCAACACTCTAAACTTAAAAAGACACTTCTGTTAAAACCTCCTTGCAAACCCCTGATTTGACAAAGACTCCACTGACATTGGAAGGCTTTTGTCTTCAGGTCTCATGCAAGAACAGAACAACAGTAATCTCAGGTCCCATAGCTGCCTGTCCTGATAATGCTGTCAGATCCTGCAGAGATAGGCAAGTGTGCTTAATTTCCTTTGCTGGGCGTAGATATGTGCAATTCAGTGGCTCTACCCACACTGTATAAAACAAAGTAACTAGCAATTAGTTTTGTAACTTAGATAGGTAAACCCAAAATATTAGATAGGTGCCAGGTGGCATTTTGTCTGATAATTCTGAACTGAGGAGATTACTTACTAAAAAAGTTCTAACCATTTTCTTTCTTCGACAAATTGACAGGTGCATTGAAGCAACAAAAATCTGTGTGTTCCTTTATAAATCCAGGCCACAAAAAAACCCTGTAAGTTTACTTTTGCACTTTACTTATGGTTGTAGGAAGCTGCCTGATTAGAGACTTCACTATCAGACCTACAAATGGTAGCTAAATTTAACTAGAAGATTAACTTTTGTGAAAATACATTCTTACAGTCTGCTCCAAAGACTACTGATTTCAGAAAAAGTCTATAACCCTGGTCTCTAATTAAGTTGGTTTGTTCAAAAAAATCTCTTTACAGACCTGAATCTGAAAATACTCAGTGTTCTGAGTTTCTAGAGAAGTTCACACACTGTAAAGAATATCTTAACATCTTAATTCCAACTATTAAGGGAAATTCATTACAATTAGGAACATTTTAAACCAATGCACCAACAAGTGAGTTTCTAAATAAAGGTACCTGGGGACCTGCTGTAAAACATGCTTCAGAAAACTCCACAGTGTTCTAGTGTAGAACAAAATTGCCCAATTTTGAATATTTGAATGCAAAAAATGACAGGTTATAAAAAATATTATAAGCAAGATCTGCAAAACAAGATACATTTGAATAATATAGTTGCAACTCAGTGTTTATGTGAACAGAAAAATCAGAGTAAGTTCTTCATCTATTCAAGCAAAACTTCGATGAGTAAACTAAATTATTCTCAGACACAGAAAGCTGAAACCAACCAATACTCTTCAAGCTTTTTCTCATAGCAGCTCCTCAATAACCAACCCTTTGATCCCAAACAAATAAATACCAGCTTCAAAGAAAGATACTTAACATGTATTAAGTTTGTCTAATTTCATGTTAGGATTTTATGAAATTATTTATATTTCTTGTTTCACTGCATGACTCTAGCTAAGCACCCCAATTTAACACCTAACAAGAACACAAATGAGCCACCCTACAACAACAGAGTTGATGATTTTTTAAAAATAACATTAAAATAAATCATGTGATTGGTGTAAACTGTCTGTCATTTTAAGTAACTTCCCTGTTCTACACTATCACACTTTTTTTCATCCAGACACTAAACAATAAGCTTAGAGAACCTTAAAATATCTTTCTTAGGACATGTACTAAGACATGCCAACTCCAAATAGCTTTGGTTGTGTTTGGTTTTTTTTAATTGTTGTTTTTTTGAAGAACAGGTTAATCTTTCTCCATTTTTGAGATTCACAACTGCTGCTTATAAGGAGGACTCCAAATGTTACACATGCCATTGAAGACATTTTTCCATTTGTAACTTTTGAATGAGGACTGCAACAATCTACCAATTTAATTTAAATGTAAGATACCTCCTGATCTCAGTTTTTGAGAAGTTACTGTGATCACTTACTGATAACTGCTTCAATTAGTGTCATTTTCTGGATTTTCTGGTGAGGGAAAATTTAATCTCTCAGTTAATATAGACAGTATTTATTTCTGTAGGTGGCAGAGATCAAAATCCCCAGTGGGACAAGTACCCAGGCATACCAGGCATTCGAGCCAAAAAAATAAAGAGGTAGCCAAATGCTTAACTAACTAAATTAACTGCGATTCAATATTGGAGCTGGGCTTTACAAAGAACCTGTACTGACATCCTGAGAAAGCTTAATACCAGAGTACTGGACAGTTTTTAGGGCATTTTTCACCTCCATACCTCTGATCACAGATACTGGTGGGCTTTTTGATGGTCTAGACAGACCCAAGGTACTAAAACTAGGTATAATCAGGCAACCTGTGAAGAGAGGACAGTAGTTGAATTTACATAGGCACCTAATGATAAGTTAAGGACGTGACTCTCTAGGGATGGTGATAGTGCTTTTTGTGCTTTAGGAAACCTAAATTAATTAACAAATAAAATTCGTGCTATGGAAAAAATGGCAAACAACATGAATGGCTGATAAATGGGCAGGACTAGCCTCAACTATGCTTTCTCCAGTTTCATGAAAAATAGTTACTTAATCAGGCAAAGAAAAAAATATGGCTAGAATCCCACTGTGTGGAAACATTGTCTAATATCACACATTGGGCAACAACCTGCTGTTTGTAACACTAGTAAGATTTAGAGGAAGATTAGAAAGACAGAAACCTCATTCCTTCAGTGTTCTTTTTTCCCTATCTTCAACCTTTCCATTTTACTCAGTCTTAGTCACTGATTGTTCCAGGCAAACCCTTAAATGGAGAATACTGTTTTCAAAGCCACTATGAAAAAGATCAGAGGGGATGAGCAGACTG
>JAKFQP010000123.1:2918370-2986979 GCA_023375905.1 Nycticorax nycticorax
AGGGAGGGGTGGGAGCCCCCGCCGCCGCGGCGGCCCTCGCCGCCCCGTCCCGCTCCCCCCGTCCTCCCCCCCCGGCCGCCCCCGCACGGGGCGGGGGGCGGCGGCGGCGAGCGAGGGGCGGCCGTGGGGGAACCGTCAGGGCCGCACGTTTCCAGCCGCATTACGTGAACAAACGGTGGGGGCGCAGCCAGCCCAGCCAGCGGGGCTTGTGTAACTTTGCGAGTGTGCCAGCAAGTTTAAAGTCCCTGGTCTGTCCTACTCCTCCTCCTCCTCCTCCCTCTTCTTCTTCTCCTCCTCCTCCTCCTCCTCCTCCTTCCCTCGCTCCAGACACCAGCGCGGGCCGGAGGACGATGAGAGGCTGATTGTTTGCTCCGGCTCCCATTCGCATCCCCCGCGCCTATAAATACCGGGGAGAAGAAAAGCCGCTCCCGACGCCTCGCCCGGGCCGGGTTTCCTTCCCGACGGCCCGACCTGCCCGATGGCACCGCCCGGGTGCCGCCGCGCCTGAAACCCCGCTGCCCGCCTAACCCTTCCAGGGGCGCAGCCCGCTCCCCCCGGCCTCCCCACAACCCCCCCCGCCCCACCCCGGGCAGGAAGGCGTCCCTCGCTCTCCGCTCGCCCCCCGGTTTCGCCCGTTTCTCTCCCGCGTCGGCAGCCAGGGAAGAGGAGAAGATGCGCTTCGCGCCGCCGGGGCTCCTGCTCGCCCAGCTCCACGCGTGCATCTACTGGAGCTGCCTGTGGCCCGCCGGCTGCCAGCCGCCGCCGCGCCGCGACCCCCCACCGCCCCCCGCCGCCTGGAGGCAGCGGATCCAGTGGGAGAACAACGGGCAGGTGTACAGCCTGCTCAGCCTCGGCTCCCAGTACCAGCCCCCCCGGCGCAGGCAGGCGGCGGAGGCGGCGGGCAGCCCCATCCTGCTGCTGCGGAACAACGGCACGCTGCCGCGGGGAGCCGCCGCCCGAGCCGCCGCCGCCGCTGCCCAGCCCCAGCCCGCCGCCGCCCAGCCCCAGCCCGCCGCCGGCAGCCGGGGGGGCCCCGGCGCACGGCACTGGTTCCAGGCCGGCTACCAGGCTCCCTCCGGGGCCCGCGCCGCCGCCGGGCAGCGGAGCCAGGGGGCCGCCGCCACCCCCGCGGCCGCTGGGGCGGGCAGCAGCGCCTCCTCGGGGGCGTCGCGACCCAGCGCCCCCGCCAGCCCCGCCGGCGGCACCGGCACCGAGGCCAACCGGAGCAGCACCGGGGCGGGCGGCCTGCCGCCCCTCAGCAGCTTCAGGCCCGGGCGGGAAGATGTCATGGTAGGCGACGACCCCTACAACCCCTACAAGTACACGGACGACAACCCCTACTACAACTACTACGACACCTACGAGAGGCCCCGCCAGGGCAGCAGGTACAGACCCGGCTACGGCACCGGCTACTTCCAGTACGGTAAGAGCCCTCTTTCACCTCCCGCCCCGGCCCCCCGCCGCCGGCCCCGGCCCCGGCCCCCCGCCCCGCTCGCTCCCGCGCACGCCGGTGCCAGCGCGGCGCCTCCCGGCGGGACGCGGTGCGGGGTCGGGCGGCCCTGCCTGCCCCTCGCCCGGGGCCAGAGCTCAGCTGGGCGGCAGCCCCCGCGGCCTTTGGGGGGGGTGGGGGGGGGATGGTGGGGGGGTCGAGCCGCGGGGGGCACGGCGGGAAGCAGCGAGGTGCGGGCGTCGTGCTTGCGGTGCTGTCCTGGGGAAAAGCCGACGGGCCTGCGCGAACGGGAGGGCGAGTGGAATGGGGGGCACGGGTCCGTGTAGCAGCAAAACGGCGGCTCCTAACGGTTGGGATGGAAGCCAAGTATTTGCAGACGTGTCCTGGGTTGATCTTGCTGTTATGTGGTTGGTTTGATGAACTGCAGGTCTCCCTGACTTAGTCCCGGATCCCTATTACATCCAGGCGTCCACGTATGTCCAGAGGATGTCCATGTATAACTTGAGATGTGCTGCCGAGGAGAACTGCCTGGCGAGGTAGGCATTGCCCCCGGCTTTTGCCTCTTCACCGTGGGTTCTTGTGCTCCTGTGCCCACCGCAGAGTACCTGAGGGCACGGTGGAGAGTGGAGAAAAGCGAGGCTGGAGGGCCCAGGGAAACACAGCCCGGTTGGTACCCTTCTTCTAAGCCTCTGGCAGATGGTAGCGTGTGCGTGTAAGAAAACAATACCGCCATATCAGAGAGACAAACTACAGATGCTTTGAAGAACCTACGTTTTGTGAAAAGTTGTAATCGCATGTTTCTATTATTAGGCTCATTTGAACGTATCTGAATTTTGCAAAACGGAGGCACCTAGGAAAGCCACATGAATCCGGTGATTTTCATCTCCCTCCTCTAATCCAACCAGATAATATTCTACTCCATTAAAAAAGAAATAAATCAAACCCACCCTATTCTTAACCAGAACAAGTTGCTATTAAAATTGTAACATGCTAATTGTTTCTGGGCCTATGCCTTGCAATGTCTCTTAAGACTGAAATGTCCCTGAAAAGTGTTTCAAAGTCTTTTAATGGGTTGAAATAACAGCTTTGCTATGAAGTCAGGTCCTGTCCAGTTGGCAAGGAGGGATTTTTCCTGTTTTGTTTGGAAAGAAATCAGTGTGGCTGTTTTTAACCGTTTTAACTTGTTTGATACCTTATCATGCAAAACAGATTTATTTATTTACCAGCATCATTAATTGATGGCAGACTGTTTCCAGGGTCATGCTCTTTCTTCACTTGCTGGAAAAAGAAAACATGGCATAAGGAGCCATGTCTTTTACACTAACTTTATAGTGAAGACTAATTTAAATGTTATTTCTGGCTATCAATTGATTAAAATATTCCAGTATTTGAAAGACTGTTAATAATAGCTATGTGAAATGGGAAAATGTAGCCTGAGGCATATAATTATTCTTTTTTGTTACAACAGAAACAAACATCTGTTGTGTGATCTTACACATGCAGGGAGTTATTTTGCGTAACAGCAACTAATGAAATTGTATTTTTGGTACCAGTGTCGTTTTATAGCAAAGCGGTGATCTGCTTCAGAGACGGAGGCAGAGAGTCAGTGGTCAGACTCCTGTGTATAAGATTGGAAGCAGTTCTGAATCTTACTCAAGTCTTGGTCTGACACCAGGCGCTTGTGAGCACACCATGTGGGGATCTTGTGCGTCTCCAATGAATGAGCTTTAAGGGGGGCTGAGAAGATCTATGCAACCAGTTACTTCCGAGACAATACAAAGGGCTTTTTGAAGTGTTTCTTGCATATACTTATGGCTCTTTTTTTGTGTTGTTACAGTTCAGCTTATCGAGCCGACGTTAGAGACTATGACAACCGGGTGCTCCTGAGATTCCCCCAAAGAGTGAAAAATCAAGGCACATCAGATTTTCTGCCCAGCAGACCCCGTTATTCATGGGAGTGGCACAGCTGTCACCAGTGAGTGAAGTGCTCAGTATGGTACCTTCTGATTACCTTTTTCACTGACAGATTATTACTTACGAGGTGGCATTTTCTAAAACTGCAGAGAAGGGGGGGAAGCCATGGGGAGACTTTAGCCTGTTACTGTCTGATTAATTTTATGGCAGTGGTAATTACTCTTTATATAGCCACATGAAACCAAAATGGGTATGAAGCTTATCTGTAAGTGTAAAACCCTTACAAGTATAAATTCATTATAAATACAGGTCTCAAACCAGTTTTGATAGTGACACCTTCTCCCTTTAAAGTATATTTTACATAGGTTATAGTCCAGTTACATCAAGTGGAACCAGTAAATAAAAGTCCCAATCATGTTAAACTAACTGTGGAAACCCTAAAGCGTGCATTTACTAGCACGTTCCCTATAATACATCGTTGGGAACATTGACCCATGCTTCTTGACCTGAATTTAATGGGTTAGCTCTTGACAAGGAATGGTCTGCTGAGTATGGGAAAGAGAGATACTGAGTTGACTCATCCCATTATCAATATCCTTATCATATAGCAGTATTGTTCAATAAATAGCAAAATTGCTGTAAACATGGCAAATCGAGTGTAGTAGAACGTTTTCAACATTTTGGGAGCAGGTAACAGGGCAAACTTGTAGATTTTCAGAAAATTCATATGCAACAGTTGGCAGGTTTGTTCCAATTTTCGCGATTTCATAGCAGAACTGATTGTAAAATACTAGAAAGCTTACCTTCCACCTTGCTTAAAATACAGTTCTGCTGTTGCAGGTAGATAAGTGACTAATAATTATACTATTAAAAAAAATAATTAGGTAATGTGATCTAAAGGCCCCTGGAGTCAATGGAATATTTCTTTCTAGTTTCAGAGGCTTTAAGCTTTGAATGAAAAATCAGTATCCTTAGAACAAACTCTTTCAAAAAAAGACTGGTATTTCTAGTTTATAAAACTTCTAAGGATCAAAAAGCTAAAACTAAAACAAACCAAACAAAAAAGCTTCCATAAATGTTTTAGCTAACCCCCGCTCCTGAAAATAACCACCATCAACAACAAAAGAGCCCTAACCCTGGTGCTTGCAAAGTTGATAAATAGATGAAATGGATAGAGAGCAATTGAAATCTTCCATTTGTAGAAATGCAGTTTATAACTCTGCCACGATAGCCCAGCAATTGCTATCCAGATGCAAAGTATCTCTGATGTTGATTCAGTTCTTGGACAGAAAATACATTGCCTACAAAAAAATGCGTTTCTTGTGGTCATTTCCATGACAGTGAAAGCTGTCATGACAAGCTCATTTGGAAATTAACTATAACTGCTGAGTAGTTTGGCTAGCCATCAGACTTCAGTGTTAGTCATCATCTGTGGACTGGTTTTAGAGATCTTTACAGGCATGCTTGTAAGACTTGTGTGCTCCTCTTCGTTTTAACAGAATGGTTGGATTATGTTTAGTTGTATCTTTTCTCATACAACTCTTGAGCTGAAAGCGTTCATTAGTAACAGCAGCCAAATGCCGCACAGACAAAGCACAGGTAGATAGTACAAGTTTAGTTTTCCATGTGTTTGGAAAAAGTGAAATGCAAGAATAAGAGGTGTTCGAGTCCACAGTAAGGGCTAGAATTCACTTTGTGTGAGAGCAAGAAAAATGCATCTCTGTGCCCAGACCAAAAGCGTACACAGTGTTGAAATAGAGATTACTTTAGGTGTATACTGTAAGAATGTTGACATCAGATGAGATGTGCATTGCCAGTACAAAGAAGCTGATTTCTTCATGCAGATTTTGTTTTCAGTGATGTTATGAATGTGTTGCATTGATTGAGGGCCATGGAAACGTGAAAGTAAATTGTTGGGTTTTTGCTAGCAAGTAGCAAACTGCCCTGGAATTTACAGTATGTAAGGTAAGCATTCGTATCGAAACTCTGGCTAAAGGCATATATAAGATGCACAATTCAAATAGGAACTACGTAATACTTGCTATTGTTATTGGAAAAGAGCTGAAATGGGAATTTCTGGAAAAACAGTGCTGCTGTGAAGTCTTTCCCTTAACAATTTAAAATCTGTTATTTATTTCTAGAACATGGCATCTTTATAGTAATTGTAAATTAGAATAATGAAAATTAAATTTAATTGAATGGCCAGTAATAGGGAAGTGTACTAACTCACAAGTTCTGTGTAATAAATAAAGTATGGCGAGATCTAAAAAAAGAGGTAGATCAAATAGGAATATGTAAAATGTTATTGACAAGATCTGATCCATCTTTAATAATGTATCTATGGTTTAACAGGCATTATCATAGCATGGATGAATTCAGCCACTATGACTTATTGGATGCAAGCTCACACAGAAAAGTTGCTGAAGGACACAAAGCGAGTTTCTGTCTTGAAGATACCTCCTGTGACTATGGATATTATAGACGGTACGCATGTACAGCACATACGCAGGTAAGAGTTTGTTCAGAGACAACCAAGTTTCTTTTACCCCCTCTAATTTATCTTTGGATATTTTTTCTACCAATCATCTGATGCCCTAACCACCTCTGAAATTCTCCATCACAGTGGCCAGGGTAGCAACTTGGAGGCTGGTAATTTACCCAGGTGCTGCTAAATGTGGGTGTCTCATTAAAAAGCAGGGACACTCATTAGCATCACTGGTAACTGAACTACATCAAAACACACCACAAGTTCTTGTGGTTGTAGGACTGGTCAAGCGAGCTAAAGGGAACCCAAGTCAGTAAAGAAGTTGTTTCCAGTGTTTATCCCCCCAAACTGCTCGGTGATGTTCTTGGCTGCTCCCAGAGTTGATAGCTAGTATTTTCTCCCTTGCAGAGCATGAGGCTGCAAGGTGATGAGTTCCCTTAATACCTGTAGCTACCAGCTCGCAGTCCAACACAGAAAACTTACAGCATGGTTTTATGTGTGTATAGAAAGCTGTTAAAGAGAATGGCAGCCATGTGCACATTATGTTGGGTCATATATAAATGTAAAGCAAGGTGTTAAAGGCTTATTGAGGAGATAGATAAAAAATGGAATGTACCATTATGATATTATACAAATCCTTGATCGACTCCTACCTTGAATATTGCATGGAGTTCTGGTCACCACCTCCCAAAACTGCTATAGAAAAGCTTAAAAAACTGAACCAACCAGCCTCAGGAGAACAAGGGTCATCAGCAGTGTAGTATGGTTACCACAGTAAGAGATTTCATAGACTATACCACTTGGAAAAACAGAAATAACACCAAATCTTGAGTGGTCCTGGATAGAAAGAGAAAATTGTTGATACTTGCTGTTTCTTGCGGTAAAATTTAAGGATACCCAAAAGAACCGTCAGACAAGAGCTTTAAAACAGAGACGAGTGTTCTTTTGACACATGAATGAAGTAATAGATTCCTTGCCATTGGATGTTGCAGAGATCAGAAATATTTACATGGGTTCAAAAAAAAATTTAGGAAGAGTAATGGAGGCTATTAAACACAAAAATCTGATGGTACCCCTTGTCTTAAATACAGTTAAATGCCTGGTGGAAAGAATATGCCTGGGTAAAGGACATTACACATCCTGTTTCTTATGTTCTTTTCTCCTCGGGCATCTGCTGCTGACCACTGTCAGAGCCATGACACTGAGCTTGATGGATCTGTGGTTTAACTTAGTGTGGTCATACTTATACATAAACTTGTATCCCTTATTCTGCAGTTTTTAATCTAGGAGGTAGTTATTTTATCACAGAGAAATGACAGCTATGCTTCACTGGCTGACGTGTCCACATTTGAGTTTTAAATATAATGAATGATCTGCAATACATAAAGGCTTTGAAGAGGTTTTATAAATATCTTTTCTCCTGTAGACTATGACATCTAACTAAGCGACATACATATTTTACAGCTGGAGTATTTGTGTCACTAGAGTCATGGCTGTGTCAGCATTTCCACTGGAAGCCCATATTTCAGGGGTTTGTAATTGGACTGTAGAACTTCCCTCCGGCCTCAGACTTGGCACATACATGCGAGAGCCTGAGCTGATCACCAGCTGGGTCAAGAGGGAATTCCTGCAGGGCTTGGGTTTTGTGCACTCTCTGGGTCACCAGAACAGATCAGCTTTGCCTAGAGCAATTTGTATCGGCCATGGTTAAAGACACCAGATTTGAACCACCGATACATTCATATATGGATGATCCTAAGAGAAAAGACGTTTTCGGAAAAGATCCATCTGGAAGAAAGGCTACGTTTTCAGTTCTCTTAGATTCTTGTGTCACTATTTGCCTGAAGACACACAATTTCTTTGCAAAACTCAATCTGAAAATGGCCCTAGACTCTATTATCCAAGGATGGTACTCTGGCAGAGAACATCTGTGGCAAAAGTTACATCATTCCTAAGGGTAGAGTCAGGTTCTAACATGGTGATCGAGTTTGTACTCAGGGAGCTCAGAAGCTATTTACTGGAGATTTACAGATATTTAGGTGCAGCCTTTGGTCAGTTTTGATTTTATTTGCACCTTTTGTAAAGAACAATGACTAATAGCATCAACAATATTTAGATAAAAGGAGCACTGTAACAAGTGATAATAAAATACAGATCTCTCACACATGAACAACTATCAATAGTATAGGTGTTTCTTATGCAGTAGTAATACAGTGCTGTCTATAAAAGTGATATGTTAGATTTATGTGTTCTAGTTTAGATATTAAATGCCAAGAAAAAATAAGCCTCATTTTCTGAGGTAATTTTATCAGTGTAGTCTGATGGTTAAGTCAGTTTCAGTCTGAATGTTCCTAATGTCTAGAATGTTACCATTCCTAATGATTTTTTGACTTAACTTCATTTTTAAGGGACTGAGCCCTGGCTGCTACGACACTTACAACGCTGATATAGATTGCCAGTGGATTGATATTACAGATGTAAAACCTGGCAATTACATTCTGAAGGTAAGGGTATTGTGAGTGGGGAGGTTTGTGGGGGGGAGTTTGGTTTTTTTAAAGAAGCAAATGATATGCATTCATCTGTTGAATGTAAGTTACCAACTCAAACCTGGAAGTAGACAACACTGTGCTTTCTCCCCTTAAGGTGAGTGTAAACCCCAGCTATTTGGTGCCTGAATCCGATTACTCCAACAATATAGTACGCTGCGATATACGCTATACAGGCCACCATGCGTATGCCTCTGGCTGTACAATTTCACCGTAAGTACATTCTTTCATCTTTGCAAGTGTTTTATATTCCTAGTACTGAAGTTGACAAACAGATTTATAAAGCTTAGAGATTTACTTTATATTGAAAACATAGCTGCCACCATTAATTCCAGTGATATCCATTTCTTCAGTATGTTGTTTCTTGCGTTTCAGGATCTAGTGTGTTAATTCAAATTTCAGATGGCACATTTCAAATGTTTTTTTGGCAGGAATGATGGGAACAGTTGCTTCACTGTTGATAAATGCATAGCTTTCAAATCCTGACCTCTGGTAATTAAACTATTTCCGTAAGGCTAGCACTGATTTTTAAAAATTACTCAGTCTTGAAAGACAATCCTCTGAGAACTTTGCTCTTGCAGTCGTGCCATCGGGATTTATAGTGCTTTCAAAATTGTTCCTCCTGTCTGGGCTGCTAGATAACTACCTCTGGCTCACGCTTTCTTTGTCTTTGCACTAAAGACTTTCCGTGTTCATTCAATGCCCACTTATAGCATCCACGCAGAACTGTTAAGCAGTTACAGAGCTCTTAAAACATTCTGCAAAATCCCACACATGTATGTTACTTTGCTGCTGCTGACATGGCAGCCATCCTCCCTGAAACAGTTCTGCCATCCTCCCTGAAACAGTTCTTCCAGACACACTCCATTTACAGCTTAGTTCTTTAAAAGTTTAAACAATGCCACAGTTACCCTTTTTTTTTTCCCCTCCAAAAAGACAAGTTCATTCAATTAATGTTCTCACAGTAGATCTTCTGTAGCTTAGTATCTGTGCAACACACACACAAAAAGCCATGAGTCTCCTGTAACGCAGAGGTAAGCAGTTCTTGATAATATCTTAGTTGCTCATACAATATATTTATCAAGTGGTTTCTTTTGGATTGCATAAGGAGTATTAACGTAGAGGTTCATGTCAGATAAATTCCAGAACAGTAAATGAAAAGTAAAATAAATGACCAGTATAGTCTGCTCTAACAGCATCAGTGAAACAGACATACTGAATTAATGTGACTGTTGCTTAATTAGCCTTTAAAATATCCATTTGTTACTTTCTATTAGGAAACCAGTAGTTGCATGAGGCTAAAATGAGAAACGTCTTTTCACGTCAGCGTGGAGATCTGTATTTGTAATCACACTTCGGCTGTAAATGTGACAAGTTAAATGGCTTCAGCAAAATCCTCTGTTTGTTCTCGCTGTGTGGCGGTCAGACTTGCAGGAAACAGAGGAAAAAGAACAACAGGCATCCTGCAGGTCATGAGCGATTATTTTTGGCGGGCTTGTGGCAGGAGCTTTTAAAGCATTTCTCTGTAACAGGACTAATTGGTACTTCTAGGAACACCGTTTCTGCTCACATTCACGTGGAATTCACGTGGGGGATCTACGCTTCAAGCCTTTTAGTCTCCCCATCTTACCTCAGTAAATGTTGTCCCATAAATATGTTCATGCAGGGTGAAGAAACAAAATTTCTGTTACTGTTCTGTTACTGTGTGCCTTCAAGCTGACAAAAGGGTATTTAGCAGGTACTGTTCTTGTGTCTCTTGGTCATCTGCATAACATTGTTTCTTTTCTTTCGACAGATACTGAGAAAGACGCAAGAAAATGGATGAGACGGTGCCAAATGTTTTGAACTGAAGTATCATTATATAAACTTCAATAGGATGTAAACACTATAGAAACAAAACTACAGAACATACACACATACACCCACACAACCTTATGTGATTTTGAAGCACTTCAGCTGCTTCTCAACCAAATCTGTAACTGGACTTTAAGCATTTAAATTGGCATTACTTTTATTACTATTGAAATGTGTGGAACAGGTGATTCATGCACAGATACTTTAAATTTTGAAAATCTTAACTCATTGATAAAAACATGAGCATTTCTTAACTCCTGAAAATTTGGAGTATAGGTGATAATAGACTTCAGTGGGAATATTACTGGTGAATGATTTGAACATATTTTAAAAGGTAGCAAAAATTTATGTAAAATGGATTAAATAAAATGTAATAGAAAGTACTAATGTCAGCTATCTCAGAAAATACCAGAATGAAAACCAGCTCAAGAGTAATGCTACAGTACCATTAAAATAAAACTTGCTAGGACACATTGATATGAATGAGAAAAGTATGTTCAGTTTTCAAGGAATATTAACATATAGCAGAGAAATACATATATATATATATATATCAGTTATACCCCTGCAAGAAAAGTTATGTTTACATTTTTAATACATTAGAAGTTTTTTCCATTTTCCTAAGTAAAAAACATGGGGTTTTGAAAGAACCCTTTCATCTGTGGAAATGAATTAAAGAACTTATCCACCTTCCTATGTTCAAGAGATTTTTCAAGGTGGGGCTTTTAAAAGACTTCTGCAAACTTAAAAATAAATACCTGTCAAGAAAAGGGCTCTTGGAGATGACGAAGAGTCCCCGATGTAGTCATTTGTGACAAACATCCAACTTGAACAGGTTAACCATCAAAATAATACAGGCAATGAACTCAGGTGGCACCACAAACAGAAGTAGGTCAGAATTTCTAACAAAAGTATTTTTATTGTGAAAAAGCCTACTACCTGCTTCCCCCTTAAGTACTGTATTTGACTTTAAAAATGAGTATCTCGGTATTCAAACAATGAAGTTGAAAATACACTATATACAGAGGGAGAACAAAAGACAGTGTGTTTAACATCCTACTCTAGGCTGTTCAGGAACCAAGTACAACATTATTAAGAGGAAAAACTTCCAGCCCAATTTAAAGTTTTTGCTGAACTGCTTAACTGGTGCTGGGTACACCACTCCTCCTCCCATCCCCAAATTATTTTGCTTTTGCAGTGCACCCTGCTGTAAGCTACAGTAGCTGTGATTTTGTTTTTAAACTGTGAAATAACATATCACAAGGGGATCTGGTGGTGTTTTGTTTTTTTGGTTTTTTCAGAAGATTACTGATCACGTAAAATGAAGGATCTACTTTTGAAACAGAGGGACCTAGAAATATTGATTGGTATCAGTTAAGTTTAATCAGCAGTTCAAAATGCCTAATGAAACATGGAATGCTCAATATCTTAAAAAAATATTGAAAAATACATATTCAATTCAGTATAGTTAGAAATGAAAAATCTGAGGAGCATGGAGAGGGTTTTTTTTATCATTATTGAGAATACTTCAGGCAGTGTTTGGAAGTATTTTACACAATAGAACCCTATGGATTTAATTTGGAAGTTTTATGAATTATCGTAGTATCCTTTAAGGATCAACTTGTTCTTTACTACATATATTTAAGCTTATTTCACAATTATAAAGTATTTTCACCTTAATTATAACTTGGTTACAAATTTGCACAACTCGTATGTATACTTAAAAGGAACCCAAGAACCAGCAACCCAGTGATTACTACCCAACTTTGGCAGTGGGTGCAGAATGAATGCTATTTATACCTGTGGGTCCCTTTTTGTTTGCCGAGAGATCCATTTTTAGCAATCATTCACCAGTATGGGCAATGAACAGAAGCAAAATTTGGAAACTAGACTTACTAGAAAGCCATTTGTTACATAGATCTGCAAAAATGAGGGTCTGCTTAAAGTCTAGGCTTCTGAAATCTCAGCCTAAAGAGTTTTTAAGATTAAGAGGTGTTAAGGGATGCAAGTGCATTCACCTTTCTGTAGACTTAGGTCAAAATTCGGGTGAAAGTCCTGATAGCAGCTTGGGCAATGGACAGAAAAGCTACTGTAATGGAAGCTAGGCTGTGGGCATGGGCTGCTTCCTGGGAAGAGGTTGTATGCTCGTACCTCATTGTGCCTGGTGCTGAATGTGGGATAAGAGAGCACTAACTGGACACAGAGCAGCCACAGAAATTGAGTTTATCCCTTGGTTTGCGAGGCAGTAACCTGCTCACATGTCTATTCCCAAACTACTTGCAGAACTCCACTGAAGTCAGCAAGGAGCCAGAGGACCTTGAGCATCTGTGTAGGTGGAGCAAGTTGTTAATACTGGACTTAGTCCTTTCAGTGGGAACGGCCTGGTTCGGAAAGGTGTTGAACGCCATAACTTTGAATATTGGGGATATTGTAGCTACAAAAATGTAGCTTTTTTTTTTTTCAGTAGCAAAATATTGTATTTGTTTTGAAATGTGTGTTAAGCAACATGACAGTGATGTACAATAGCACAAAAATTGCCTAAGATAACATGAACAGTCTATTTAGAAAAACAAGGGATTTTAGGATTAAAAAAAATGAAGGAACGTGACTTTTAACTTCCCCTGTTTAACTATAGTAAATCACAACGCAGTAGAAGAGTTTACGATACAGCATGTGTAGAAGTCATTCTAAATAGGGGAGTGCCAACCAGTATTTTCGGTATCTTGGCTCTGCAGTTTTGACCCAGACACCTTAACTTACTTTTTTCATGCTGGAATATATTTATGGGATTACGTGCATTTTTGTTGAAAAACATTTATAAAAACTGTTTTGATAAGAGTTTATTTTATACAGCAAATTACTTTTTTGAATCCTTTTTACCAGACATTGGGCTTATTCCCATAATCTTTGAAAGTCATCTTGCCATCAGTCTCAGTGGGAGCAAAATCAGATTTAGAATTTTGTGAGAATTTTAGTACAAATTTGCTGTCTTGCAGTCTCAAATTTCCTTTGAAAAGCCAAATCATAAAAATGTGTGTGAAGCAATTACCTCCCACATTTCAGATCTTTAGATAAAAATTGCACATAAGGAACATATTGTATGTCAGGCTTATTACAAGAGGGGTTTGTTATGTATTTTTTTTAATCCTGAAATGCATTTGATATTTGCATATTTCTAGACAAAAGTGTAACAAAACCGACAGATTGGTCACCAATGGAACCAACATACTGTGTAGATGATGTCTTTGTGTTAGTAAAAGTCTACTCATTTTCTCTCTGCTCCAAAGTTTACTATGCAGTGTCGAATGAGTGCAGGCACCAAGTGTACCTTCCTGTAGTCATTTGTGCATTGTTTGCAGTGTACTCATTCAAAACCAGCAGGGTGAATCTCATAAATGAGACATTGAAAGGTGGTTTATCCTGTGTCTCACATTTATGCCGATAAGGCATTTTCATTTTCTCCAAATCCTAAAAGGTGCTGAAAGATTTTAACTTGAATTAAAACCAGAGTATGTTATTGGGAGGTTTTTATTATGCAACTAACTGCTACAGATACAGTGAAATGCCACTTGTTTTTCCAACTTTTTGAAGGTTTTTCATTATTTCCTTCACTTTTCTTCCAAGAGTCTTAATTTCAGTAACTTTGCATCTTTATCTGAAGAGCTCTAATTTATAATATTCAGGCACTAGCTTTGTATTCTTCATTGCACTTTCATATTCTTGTGTTACATGCCCGTATTATGGTTGCAAGTTTATGTGAAAATGACTTGAATAAAATGTTTCAAGCGTTCTACTTGTTGAAGTATTATACTTAATGCATAGGCCAGATCCATCTCTCAGTAAGAAAGCTTCAGCTAAAGTTGTTATATCTATATGAAGGAAGATTGTGCCACGCTGATGTGGTCTCAGAAAAAATGACACAAGTTAGAAACAAGAAAAAAGTTGTAAGGCATGATAATCACCTCTCACACTACACAAAGGCTTTAACGCGTGAAGGCGTAACAGGATGAGGTATGGTTCATCTGGATCTGGAAGATTTCCTTACGATATCAGCTGTCTCTGTAGGAACAGGAACTTAGAAACAACTTTCAGAATTTCTGCTCCAAAAACTACTTTCATGGCAAGAACACCTGAGCAGTCCATGGTAGAAAGTCTACGTACTCTAGAAAATTGACTAACACATTTAACACTCAGTTACTCCAAAACCATTTTATCCTTTGTTATTTACGTTCTCTGAGTACAAACCAACATCCTGCTGCCTCTTCAGTCCATATGCTAAACTGATAAAATAGGCTGAATTGTGAAGCATCCCTGGTCCCTTCACTGAGGGATTAATACAGAAGGGCATGGTTAAAAACTTCGGAATGTTCACTCTAGTAAGAGGTTGTCAAACACTTAAATATCAACCAATGGCACCTTTGGCTTTGAGTAAATGGAGACAAAACCAATGTAATCTTTTAAAATTAATAAAATAAATGTAGAATTATTCCAGATATAAACAATGTTGTGATGATGTTTCTATAATTTATTTAAGAACATTATTCCCACACTACTACATCTTGGAGCTGAGAGCTTCAAACTGAGAATTGCTGCAAGTGCTGTCCCTGAAGCACAGAACTTGGTGTGGATCAGAATCCATGCAAATACAAAAATGCAGTTACAAATGCATACAATTATTGCAGAAAGTATATTTAAATTTATTGAAAATAAAGCATCTTCTAGTTTTCAAGTATCTTCTACCTGCTATTCTACCTGATTTTCAAATTCGATCACAAATTAGTATCACAAAATGATCTATCACCAGCCTACAATTAGAAAGCCCAACACTTTTGGTTAAGAAAGTATTGCTGTCACTGAATTTTCATTCAAGCCCTATTTCTCCTGATCTGATCAGGCCATAAAAACTGACAAGATAAGTATTTATTCCTGTTTGGAAATCTTGACATTGGTCCTGTCAGTAGTACACCTGTCTTTTAAAACAAAATCATATTTAAATTAATACTGACTCTCTTACAAGATACTGAAAAATCTGCGATTGTTTTCTCGGTAAGTCTGAAGCGAAAAAATTGTGCACCTGAATCAGTCTAGTAGTATCTGGCAGTATGTATCCTGGCTGAGAACCATGGAGAGCGTGGCTCTCAAAGTTTTTTAAATCTAATCATCACAGGCTGAAATAACTTTCCATATCACTGAAATCAGTAGTACTTTGTGAGAGTTCTCTGTCTAAACAGTATTACAGATACAAGTTATGTTAAAATCCTGTATATAGTGAAATTGTTATATTGTTATAATGAGGAGAAAATGTTCTGAACTTTATCAACCACCTCCAGGCAAGTTCATTGGGTTTATCATTTATTGCCCAGTTGTATATAAAAAGTGTTATCAAGTCTCAACCATCACCACTCGTTTGCATAGTGCATTTAAGGCTGTGATCCCGGTGAGTCACCAAGCACCAGCTAATAGTAGTAACCCATTAAAATATGAAGCAATGCCAGTAACCTAATCTGCCTTCTCTCATTCACGTTCAGTGTATGTTATCTTTTTTCTTTCCTTTAAAGTAAGAGCTCAGAAGTGTTTTTGAAGATGAAAAAAGAAATGTTTTGATAAGTCAGGCTTCCTTCAGGAAGAATTCTATGGCCACAAATTACAGCTGTAAGCATGAGTAAGAAACTTGCTCAAATGCCAAGATAAACCAATGCTCCTAGATCTTTAAGCACATGTAAACCAGCACTTTAGAACATAAGCTCCTGAAAGAGTCTTTTTTTTTTTTTTCCAAACTATTTGCAGTTTTTAAACTTTTTGGTCTTTAATGTGAATCAACTCTTAAAATGGGGTATGCATCTGCTAAAAGAAAGATAAGCTGTCCATGAAAAACTATTATAGCTGATGACACCTACCAAAAGAAATTTTTTTTGCCTTTTATTGGAACCAGAGAAGTAATATACCAAACATTTGTCTGGCATAGCATTCAGCTAGGATTTATTTACTTATTTAGAGCACTAAGGATTAGCATTTGCATCTGGAAAACTTGTTTGTATATAGCAGGTAAATGCATGACTTTTTCTACAAAATATGATCCTTCCCTACAAAAGCACAGTAAACGTTTCCATGTCTTACTTTGATGCTGCTGACCTTAAATGTTCTTCCATTTGGTACAGTGAAAATAACAACAAAAAACACTGGGAAATGGAAGGTTATTTGAATTTCTAATTCCTCTGAGTGGCAATGCCATTCAAGGAAGATAATACCACATATACTGGCATTTGTTTTAGATGCAGAAAAGAAAGCCTAACCGAGTGGGGCAGATATAATAATACAAAATGGAACAACTGGAACGTTTAGCCTTCAACAACTCAACACAGGATGGGAGAATGGGTGCTATAAATACTGAGATACAAAGCCTGCAGAACAGAGAGAGAGAGAGAGATGGCCATACCAGCAACAGAGTAACAATACATTAAGAACCTAAACTTGTTCCTGCCATTTGACTCTAACGTCATCCCAAGGGGAATACACTGAGGTATTACAGGGTGACCACGTTTTAGACGCATCCAGTAACTCCCCTATGGAGCTGCTAATTGTGAGGGAGTCATTGCTTGACTCAGTCCTAGGTACACAAAATCACAAGTAGATGACATAGGGAGAGACCTCTGGACGCCATTTAGGTCAAACCCACTGTCAAGCAGGGTCACCTTGAGACAGTGACCCAGGACTGTGTCCAGTCAGGTTCTGAGTATCTCCAAGGATGGAGACTCCACAATATTTCAGGGCACCTGTGCCAGTGCTCCGTCACCCTCACAGTGAAAAGGGTTTTTCTTGTTTAAGCAGAATTTCTTATATTTCAATTTGTGCCCATTGACTCTTGTCCTGCTACTCGATAGCACAGAGAAGCATCTGGCTTAATTTTCTGTACAGTCCTCCCACCCTGTATTTATACACATTGTGAAGATCCCCCTGAGTCTTCTCTTCTCCTGAACAGTCCCTCTGTCAGGCTCTACTTATATGTCACGTACTTCAAGCCCTTAATCATCTTGGTTACCCTTTGCTGGACTCGTTCCAGTCTGTCCTTGTCCCTCATGTACTGGAGACCTCAGAACTGGACCCACCACTTCAGATGTTGCCTCCCCAGTGCTGTGTACAGGGCAAGGGTCACCTCCCTTGTCCAGCTGGCAACACTTTCTAATGCAGCCCAGCAGGTTGTTGGCCTTCTTTGCTGAGACGCAGAAAAAGATTGCTTTTCGCAAGAGTGTAATACAGAGGAAAGACCTTCTACACCTTAAGGGATTACAGATTCCACAAGTTTACATGGATTTAAGAGCAGACAAAGCTCCATTGAAGATTATTAAACACAATAAGCTACAATCTCACAAGATGTCCCTGAGCTATAAAACTGGAAGCTCGATGAGTTGGAATTTTGATGATGTATCACTTCCACTATGCTTAAAGCACCCCTTTTTGACTGCTGTTGAAGATGCTAGGCTAGATGGACCTTTGGTCTGATGCAGGGCTATTCTTAGGCATTACAAAAAGCTACATGAATTGTACAGTGTATTATCTTACACCCACTGCAGTGATTTACCAAGTTTCTGAATTGATTATGAAAGATATTTAAATACACACTGTTAAAATTAATTGAAGTTCAGAAGTTGTTTCAATAAAGCAGTAGGAAAAGGCCCTGAAAAAAAAAAAAAGAATATTTTACCTCATAGCCCCATCAAATGAACTCCCAAACTCAGAATGGCACTTAAAAGTCAAATGTTTCTTAGTGTACTTTTTAGAAAGTGCAAGACAGACATGTTGGAACACCCAGATATATCCACCAGGACAGTAGTATTAAAGACACTCTTTCAGTTCTTCAAATTGGCAGTATAATCAAAGAACAGAGATCACAATTTAACAAGCTAATATTTTATTGCTCTCCAGAAATTTTTGTATCATGCGCACTACTGATTAGCTTTTCCAGCTGACACATTCATGAATTTGTGAAGTCTGTTCAAGTTTAAGAATCTCTTACTTTTCCTCAGTTGATATTTATTTGATAACATAGTCCTAGGATTCTTACCTCAATATTTTGTATTTTCCCCTCTCTTTTGACATCCAAGTCGTCATACAGTGTGAAATACATTTTTACACAAAAAGAAGCCCCAAAGAATCTGTACTATTCCTATAGGGCACAAATTATGTTCCATTCATTCACGTTGGGGTGTATTTCATAAATGGTGGCGCTATGTAATGGGACTTATGAACCAACACCATATGACCACACATTAATCAACAGACAGCACACTGAATAAATGAAGCAATCTTCATTATTAACAGATGTTAAGTTCTAGCACTTGTTATTTTCTAGGTTGCAAAGGGTAAGGACAATATAACAATAAAGTTCAAACAGCAGTTGTTACTTCATAAGAAAATACCATGGGGCCCAAATCTGCAAGAATCTTTTTTTTAAAATCTCAATTTACATATAGTCTAGTCTTCAAATTTAATCTTTTTCCCTTGGAATGCTGTAATTTGAGACATTTGTTCCCGGCGTCTCTTGCTTGCTTCCCATGATGGATGAAGAGGCTGCTCCCAATGTGGTTTCTTATTGTCACATTTAACACCTGCAGCTTTTGCAAATGGTTGCTTCTTGAGCTGTGGTTCCTTTTTAAGAAGAGCTGTAAGAAGTACAAAATAAAACATTAATTACATCATGAACCTTCATAAAAATATGCTAAAACTACTTTGGAATTGCACATATTTTCAAGAATTTCTTAATGAGCCATGGCGAACACATTTATCTGAATGTTCATAGCAGGATTTCCTCATCTTGCAGTCCTGTTAATTGTCACTTGGTAGACTGCAGACAGTTAAGATTTATTATTACTGACCACATTCAAAATTTGTGTAGACAAATATTCAGCACAGTCTCAACTTTTTTCTTCACAATAAACCAATGAGATATTACACAATGTAACTCAATTATGACTGAAATGATACCCTTCATCCAATGAATTCCAAAATGGAACCATATGCTATAAGTGAAATAAAATATTGAAGGAGCTATTAAAGGAGTTACTCACGAGACAAACTCCTTGTTAAATACCATAATCTGACACCTTTATCTGTGCACAGGTAATACTAACTGCTCAACATGAAGCACTTTCCTGTGTAAATCCTACTTTTAATTATTTCTAATATTCAGAAATAGGAAATAGCAAATAATTTCCACAGATTAAAATGAAAGCTCAACAATTTGGCCCATTTAACAAAAAGTGTTAAAATACGTGTCACAAAATTGAAATGAAACAAAAACCAGCCTATCATAATTAGACTGTGGAGACAACAAAATCTCAAGATGTTTTTACTCTTATAACTTTACCAGATTAAGTAATACATACCTGTTCTTCCATTTTTCAGAGGCTGGTCTTTAGTATTTCTAAAAATAAAAAATAGAATTTAGGATTTTTCAAGAAACTTGTAAGATGACAAACACCCGTGAATAAAGAACTGTCACCACCAAAACACTTGTGCAATGACTTTTCAAGCATAACATGCAAACCCCTTATATATTGTTTCCTCTTCGTTAATAAAGAAGTAAAAAAGAGGTACTCAGTAATGATTTAATCTGGATGCAGGTCCAGTTAGGAATCCTATGCATATGTCAGTTCTCATGTGAATATGAAAAATAAACTTAAGCGTCAAGAAAGCACAAGAAGACTGCAGAGTAGTTCATGTGAAAAAGTTCTAAGCTGTGATTGGCTGAAATTTTCCTTCTTTGGTAAGGGCTATTAAAAATCTCAACAATTTCCATTACTGGGAAGGAAGGAGGGAATGGAGAACATAAAAAGGGGAAAAAGTTTACCTTCTCCTGTTTTGGGATTTCTGATTAGAAGTGGACAAAGAACTGCAGAACATTGATTCTAGCTTGCTTGCTTTTGCATGTGGCTTTCCTTCTTCCATGATCAAATCTTGCACTGTCCCAGGCGCTGTGTTCTTTTCTTTCTTCACTACATTTTTCTGAAGTCTATCCTTTTCTTTTGCTGAAGAAAGATCAGTAACTGCTGCTACCTTTTTCTTCCTTTTTACTTTGCCAATGAAGAAATCATCATCGCTGTCACTGTCAGAATCTGATGACTGGTTATAAAACCTCTCTTCAGTACTATCATCAAAGTACTCCTCTTCACTAGAATGTTCCTGGTCACTATCATCATTAATTATTTCTTTTGTTGCATTTAATTTGTTCATGCTTGTATTTTCTTTTCTTTTTTGATAGCCAAGTTTCTTTCCTGTTTTATTCTGAGTGACTGCTTGCACTTCTACTGCCTGAAATGAAGATTTTTCTGGAGCATACGTGCTCTCCATTTCCACAGTTTTCTTCTCAGATTCACTATCACACAGTTCTTCAGCCACCCTGTCAGTTTCTATTTTCATACTCATTTTTGTTTTCTGTTCACATCCTTGCTGTTTTTGAGCTTGTTTAAGAGCTTGGTCATCCAAATTGGTACTGAAATGTTGTGCTGATTTAGGCTGTTCTTCTGAATTAGCCTTATTTGAAGGAGTGGCTTTGGCTGGGTTCTTCCTTGCATCCTTAAAAGCTTTTACAGCAGCTATATAAGGGGCAGAAGAAAAATCTTTTGTTGCATCTACACATGAGTTTAGATAAGTGATTTTAATACAATAAAACATTTTTGCAAGTTAAATATGTTGTACCGAGTAAGCATATTTTGAATATCCTTATTAATCATTTGCTGAACACATGGGGCAAGGAATACCTTAAGAGTACAGCACCAACAAAGTGAGAAAAAGAACTTGAAACTATTACTAACTGAATACACTGTTAAACATGGGTTTAACTATGAACTTGTCTTTCAGCAAATAATCTGCAGCTGATAATCATGTTCATTTAGGGCATTACTTCTTGTGTAAAAACAGAAAAAAACCAGTAAATTGCTCAGATACAATTAAATGGGTATTTGCTCTGTTATGAACAAAGTAACTTTGTGACATTATTACTAGGTCTCGACCCTTTTTAACATCAATTTTAGTTGGAAAATTTGAGTTTAAAGAGAACAGGAGAGAACCTAAAGAACCAGGAAAGATTCCCTAAGGATTCTGGGCACAGTTTCCAGGGCAGTTTAAGGGAGTAATTTGCAAAACCTTTTTAGCTGCCTTTAGAAATGCAGTTGTAATGCTCTTTTACATTTGTATCTGCATATTATTATACTCATTGCCAGTTTAGTCCTATTTCATTTAAAGAGATACTCCATTATATCCACTCAATTTTTAAAAGTTCCCATTATGAGCCCTGTTTGTCCTACACCCTGTATCTTAAATGCCATATAGCATACTGCCATGTGTAAGCCCATTTCAAGCAATATAAATGACTACAAGCTTGTGACACTTGTTTCAATGCAGCTAGTTAAGGTCATTGCAGGAGCTTTTTGGCTTTTCACTTTTCTTTCTACGCTCGTTGTTCATGTCAGGAATATATAGGAACAAGGTAACACACCAATAAGCTACTGAAGACATAAACAAGTTAATATAACATTTCATACCTTTAAGTTCAACAAATCTGGGTTTCAAGATGGGGTGTGTTGCAAGTCTTGCAATGGCTCGCTCAGTTGCAGTACAATTTGGCTATACAAAATAAATTCAAAGCATGAAGTCAACATAACAGTGAATACTTATACAGGTCTGTATCAGTTATCCTACAGTGCAAACTAGTGTGATTCTGGACTAGTAACTGAAAAAGAAGAAAAGCTTATGACACTATAATATCTGAATACTTCTTAATTTTTCCTGTATTACTGTCATTCTAAATGAGGAAAAATCTGACTTGCCCAAGCATTGGCAGAAACATAACAGACATGTAAATCTGCTATTTCTCAGGTACTGAATAGGGATTACATGATTTTATTTTAAAAGCATACCAGACACATCTTTCAGAGCCAACATGCTGCTTTTACATTCACTATTTCTTACATGTGCAAAGCAAATTCATGAACCCCTTGAATAAAGATCATATTGGTAGAAGGCATTCTGCATGAAGAAATACAGCAGCTTGCAAGAAATGCAGCATGGATGCCATAAAAGTAAGCAAAATGACATAGCATGTATTGAAGGAGTATCAATCAAACATGGTTGAGAGGCAAGGTCTGACCTGATCTTAAAGACAAACAACCTTGAATCTGATGTGGTAGAATACTGGAACTGTAGACTGATTCAAAGAACAAGCATGAACTTCATGCTTTAATTTGAAGAAAAAGGAGAAAAGTAGGAATTGCTTCAATTTCTGACTTCCTCTTCTATGTATTAGAAGTCACAGGTATGACACACTGTAAAACCTATCTCATTTTCAGGTTCTTGTCATCACTCTGCCTGAAGAACAAAATGAGAGGTATCTAAGACTTTTCTAAAGACAGCTTTGTCTTCTTTTTGAAGGGAGGGGAAGGGGGTGTAACAGGCTTGTAAAACAGAAATTGAGCAGGAGTATTTCTTAAAGCCTGCTGTGGAATTCTTTGGGAGAGAGGAGAAAAGACACACCTTCCTCCATTCATCCTAGTGGTACTGTAATGGATTTAAATTGTTGCTATCTGTGATTTGAGCTATATGCTGCAGGAAGTACTACAGCAGAAGCAGCCTGAACCAACAGATGATGAACCTTGTAAAGAGCAAGGCAAATGCCCCGTGACCCAACCTGAGCTGGTTTTGGTGCCTCACAACTCAACACATGTTGCCTCCCCTGTCCTGAGCAACCACAGCAACAGATGGAACCCATGTCACAGGTATCTAAACGGTAGAGAATATGGGGTGGAGTCAGTACTGGCTCTGCCCAGGGATGGAGTTAACTTTCTTCATAGCATCCAAGGTGGTGCTGTGCTTTGGATTTGTGACTAAAACATTTCAGAGTCAGTAACACACCAATATTTTACTTATTGCTGAGCAGTGCTTGCACAGCATCAAGGCCTTCTCTGTTTCTCGCTCTGCCCTCCCAACAAGCAGGTGGGGGTGGGCAAGAGGTTGGGAAGGAAACACACTTGGAACAGCTGATCCAAATTGACAAAAAGGATATTCCATTCCATATCAAGTTGTGCTCAGCAATAAAAGTTCAAGGAAAGGAAAAGGGGATGCTTGTGGTTATAGCATTTGTCTTCCCAAGTAACCGTTACGTGAAATGAAGCCTCACTTTCCGGGATGTGGCTAAACATCTGCCCGCCGATGGGCAGTAGTGAGTAAATTCCTTATTCTCCTTTGCTTGCACACAGAGCTTTACTTTACTTATTGAACTGTCTTTATCTCAAGCCACAGTTTTTCATCACTTTTGCTCTTCTGATGCTATCCCCATCCTGTGGGGGTGGGGTGAGCAAGCAGCTGCTGTGTGCTTAGTTGCTGGCTGGGGTCAAACCACAACACAAACACTACCTAATACATCAGCAATGCATGTTTAAAGTATCTGATTTGCTTGACATAAGAGTGTTCAGTGGGGAATCTTGCTTGTTTGTATATACATTTTCTTCCAGCAGAATTATGCCACTTAGTATAAACATTTATGTATTCATTGCATAAAGATAGATGGACACTTCATGCCAACAGTGCAGGACGGTCACTTTCATTGCTTTGGTCTGAAGGAAAACAGAGCAGAAGACGACACTACAGCTCCAGCAGAGCTCATACTTACAAATGCAGAAACACTTAATTGGTTTGCAAAACCTAAATCTTGTTCCTCAACCAATGCAAGGCAAACTGCATTTGTATTTCTTTTGCCGTAGTTCTAGAGCTTACAAAATATACTCTGGGTATGTCTGTTCGTATTTCATGTTTGAAGTGCAGAGCATCTGGGAATTCTAGTACTTTCCTTTCTCCTCAAGTCTCTGCTATTACCACGTTACTTCTTCAGGTCAAGAAAAAATGGAAAAATGTTTTCTCTGTAGACTGTGTACAGAATTATGAACACTGGCCAGAGGAGATGGGTCAAAAGATGGGTCCATTTCCAAGGGCCACAGACTGGCTTACTTTCAGGCTAGCCTAGCTCTGAGAACTTGAAATCTGAGTTTTGATCCCCATGTGACAGTGCTGTACGCTGCCACCAGATTCCTGGGACAGCAAGCTCACATTTCTGAAGATCAAACACTATTTTCTTTGGAGATTTTTCTATAGCTGGAAAATCTATTTCTGAACTTAATTAATACACTTTTTCCCTCAGCTACTTCCTGTGGGTTTTGAAAGAATATACCATGAAGTTCAGAAAGCAGCAGCAGCTTCTGTGCAACATCTGGTGTCCTTTAATTCAAATATTTATAGAAAGGGTTTAAGCATATACATGCCAATCCATATGGAATAACCACATTTTTTCCTTATAGCAAAATACTTCACAACCACTACTCACGCTGATAGACAGCAGCCAACAAACATACAATATGACATTCACATTCTTTAAAATTTCCCATTTTCCTCGTCTTTTTGGCACATCCAATGCTCAATTTATTTTTCCTCAAGTATTTTCCAATATATAAAATCTTGGCAGAAAATAGAACCTAACAGAAAAACGTCAACTGTATTTACATCAAGAACACCCTTTCCCCCTCCTCCTGCCCCCAGTATGTTTAATTATGCAGATATTGGAATTGTACACATTTATTCTCACATATTCTGACTACTTCTTGTATTATTTTACACTAATAATTTTTTTTTCACATAAGAATGCCCTAGTACTTTCCACAGGAGCGTTCTCCTTCACTCACTCTGCAGCTGAGGCACTGCAAAGTGAACAAAGCAACTGAGCTGTGTATAGTCACGCTTTTCAGTGAGAAGTTGTAAGCTACATGCAGAACCACCTGAAAGTCAGTGAATCCCCTCAAACTTTTTATTTTTGGTAAGTGATGCATTATTTCTGCATACAGCATTAAAGATGTCTATCTATCATCACTGACATGTTTCATTAAACTCCACGTGGACATTTAACTGAATTAACCGCACTGATCTCTGTATTTTCAAATCTCTAAAAATGAAAAAAACTCAAACTCCATAAACAAGCATTCTTCATCCTGAATGGCAGATACATGCACAGATGCACAAACCTCAAAACATAACTTGTCACTTACAGCATAATAAAGCAGCAGCTGTGTAATTTACACATGTACAAAGACACATGCATGCCCTACACAAGGGTGACAAACTTTGTACAATGTGGCAATGACTGGGAAGAGAATGGACATTGCAAGCTTGCCAAGATAAGAACAGATCCACAATGCAAGCTTTGACATGTGCTGGAATACGTGTCAGAAAAAGTATGGAATGGCTCTGAGAGCTGGCAGCACTGGGTAAAAAAAATATCAGGCAGAAGTTGTATGGGTAGTACCTGTTTCATAAAACACAGGTGACAAAGTGAGAACAGGAAACTGAGTGTCTCAGGGCCTTGGGGCAGATGGGATTTGCAGGAGTGGAAAGGGATACCTTGTTAGGATGCTTGAGACATTAGAGCTTCAGGAAGAATTAAAGGGCAGAAACCTGTGATTAGCTCAGGAACATGAAATGGAGACTTCTGACCATCACTTCATTCTGATCACTCCTCTTGTTCAAGTCTACTTTTGTTCATATCCTCTCTGCTATAATTATAATCATTAATAGGAAAGGAAGAGGTCGTACTTCTACTCTTCAATTGCCTTTTGTACAAGAGGGGATCGCACTGTTACAGGCCCCACCAGGAACAAGACTGCCACTAGAAGAGCATAACTACTACAAAGACTGCTACTGGAATTTCAGAGTACAGTGCTACCAAACTGGTAATGCTTGGTGGCCCTGCATCTCTCACTTAGATAATCTCTCAGTCATTTAAGATAATGGCATTCAAATGGAGACTGACAGAAATGCTGCTGACAGGTACGCAGTACACAGCAAAAGCTATGACACAAAAAGTAACCTTGAAGCATGTCACACTCAAGTTTCTAAACTAACAGGAAGTACAGTTTAATGTTGAGTGTAACAACAGCCTGATTTTAAGCAAAATAATAGCAGAGATAATGCTAACCAGGGCAAGTATTAAAACAACAGAAAATCCCCAATTCTAGGCCAGAACAAGATGTCATTGCAATACCCGTTGTGGCAGCTTAGAAGAGCTGTCTCTCTACTAAAAAAAAAACAACCCCGAAAACCTGTAAATCCACACGTTCCTCCCAGAGCTCTAACTAGTTACAGCTGTCCTTCATAACAGCAGATGTGGTTAATATGGAGTCACAGGATGGCTGAAGGTGCCAGATCATGGCTGCCACCCAAGTCCATCCCATGACCTCATACTGCTTTTGGAATAAGACCCTTGAGAAAAGTTACTTTCTGACTGTGAAATGCTGCTAGTTCTCCCTCTTCATGTCTGTAAGACGTACAGTATGTGATCTGCAGCCATCAGACATGGTGAAGATTTTGGCATGAGAGGTTATTGGTCCCACTTGTTGCAACATCGCTGTCTCTCAGCTCCTGACAGCAAGAGGTTGTTTGTTGACTGCGGTGCGTTGACCCTGGCTAGACGCCAGGTACCTGCCAAAGCCACTCTATGACTCCCCTCCTCAACTGGACAGGGGCACGTTGTCTCTGCCAACACTTCTTCTTCAGGGGAGGCCTCCTCACGCTCTTCTCCTGCTCCAGTGAGGGGTTCCCCCCACAGCAGACAGTCCTCCATGAACTTCTCCAACGTGGGTTGTTCACAAACTGCTCCAGCATGGGTCCATCATTTCCATGGGGTGCAGTACCTCAGGAGCAGACTGCTCCAGCATGGGTCCCCCACAGGGTCACCAGCCCAGCCAGCTAAACCTGCTCTAGTGTGGAATCCTCTCTCCACAGGTCCTGCCAGGAGCCTGCTCCAGCGTGGGCTTCCCATGGGGTCACAGTCTCCGTTGGGCACCCCCGTGCTCCGGTGTGGGGTCCTCCCCAGGCTGCAGGTGGGGATCTGCTCCCCCGTGGGCCCCCCTGGGCTGCAGGGGCACAGCCTGCCCCACCATGGGCTGCCCCAGGGGCTGTGGGACAGTCTCTGCTCCGGCGCCTGGAGCCCCTCCTGCCCTCCTGCTGCTCTGGCCTGGGGGGCTGCAGGGCTGCTCCTCTCACATTCTCACTCCTCTCTTTGGCTGCAATTGCTGCAGTTGTGCAGGTTTTTTTCCCCTTGTTAAATACATTATCCCAGAGGCACTACCACTGTCACTGATGGGCTTGGCCTTGGCCAGCAGTGGGTCCGTCCATCTTGGAGCCAGCTGGCACTGGCTCTGTTGGACATGGGGGAAGCTTCTCCCATTCTCTCACAGAAGCCACCCCTGTAGCCCTCCCCTGCCCCCCACTACCAAAACCTTGCCATGCAAACCCAATACGTTCACCTTCATAATAGGAGGATGGATCAACTAGGGGATGCAGTAAACAGATCTGTTGGATTTGGCATGAGTTCTCCCAAATAGAGAAATAACAGAGCAATCTCATAGCACTAAATGCTTCAGACTCTGCACTGGAAATAGTTAGCCAAAATCTGACAGATTTTTAATCAACTTTTACTCAGTTTTTACTCAAGCTTTCCCAATTTTCCACATAACATCAAAATGATGGTACAGATGTTATGAAGAAGTAGCTACACAAACTTAATAGCAAGACAGGTCAGAAGTTCTTACTTCTGACAATTACTTCTGTATGGATCTCAGGAAATCACACAAGTTTCAACATTTTTTTTTTTATTCTATAATATACAATTTTTAATATAGACTGATGAACAATTTCCAACTGAAGCTAAAACATATGTCCTAACAGATCTAAAGGCTTTTGAAAAAAACTCAGCACAATAATGTCTTCTAATAGAACAGAAGAAATACTGAACAATTTCTTACAAAACATCAAGATACACAAGGAAACCTTTAGTCCCCCATGGCTTCTTGTCTATTATTCTTTTCAATGCTTGCCACAGTTTGAATTGGTTTACAGTTTTCTGTTATCATGGTAATTTAACCATGAAATATTTTGATATTTACTTTACTTATCTTGCAAGCATTATGGAATTGAAGACCCACGGCAACATGGGGTACTCTGGACAATCTTCTCACTCATTTGCAGAACTACACACAACAGAAGGTAAAGGTCTGGAGAATCTATCTGACCTTGCATTCACAGCAGTAGCACTGACTATCAACTCATCATTGATTTATTTCTACAGACTCTTGAATCTGGCATCAGGGAGAAGCATGAGGTTCTTCTAAGTACTACCAATGTGCTTACACTGCCCTAACTTCATTTGTTTGGCTGGACCAGAGCGATTCTTTTCCCCATAATTTGTTCACTTGGATTTACCTTCACTCCTACAGCCAGTTTGGCTTGTCTTTTATCAAAAAGGAGTATGAAGTATTAACTTGTTGCTATCATTGCCACCTCTTATTTTAAAATAGGCCATACATTTAAACAAAAATAGATTGCTTGCTGCTCTTTGCTGCATGTATGATAAAAAATACCTACTAGCCAAGCATCTGAAAAAGTTTAGAGGCCCTTTAAGAAGCCTAGCACTTTACATATGTTAGGAGATCATATTTAACTGGAGTATAAAAGAGTCAGTAGGGTTTCTCTGGATTAACCTGTCACAACTAATTTAGCCAACCATGTAAGTGTGAGGTAAATGCTTATTTTTCAGATTGGGAATTAGTCAAAGAGAAATGGAGTATTTCATCCCAAACTACCACAGTGATCTACAGCAGAGATTGGCATAAACCCCAGACCTGCCCAAGTACAAATTACGTACTTAATCTTTTACTAATTCCTTCCTTCTTCTCTTTATGTGTAAAATAACTCCTATGATTGCTTCAATAAAGAAAAGTCAGAGAAAAAAAAATCCTGAATAAAGCAGACATGGATTCTTACTTATCTCCTCATGGAGATACAGGGTCAACACTAGGTGTAAGCTGAAACAGCAAGACTGTGGGAAAACTCAAATGCTGCTAATTATTCTTCACATCTTCCAGGGCTAGTAACAATATGTGTCTATAATCCTCAGTTTGGCATCCCACACAAACACTGAACATTTTTTAAGAAAAAAATATTAACTTTTTAAATTTATGGAAGAGGACATAAAGCAAGCACCGTGCCAACTCTCCCACACAGTTGTGGTGGTCTAACACATTGTGACTACCAACGCTGAAATCTCATATTGGCCTTTGAGAAAACCTAGAAGCACACTGAACATTACTTTATGCTATGGACAAATGTGTCCATGACGTGGACACATTCCCCGTGGAAAGCAGTTGCGAAGAGAGTACTACCTATATTAGATTTTAAAAAAAGTACTAAGAAATACCTGTAATGTAAACATATTACGTAATTTTAATTGTACATCCAGTAGAATTAGCAGTGTAAGTACAGTTCTGACTTACAGCAATATAAAAATCAAATACATAAAATGTAAACGGTCTATACATAAATAGTGTAAAGGCTACACAGTTTTGCTTTTTATATATATAGCTTTGTATAAAATATATGCATTTCATGTATTTTGACATTTGAACAGTTGAAACACTACATCACTATATAAAATGTGTCTTGCCAAACTGAATAAAAAAATTTGGCACACAGTACAGTAAAATAGATGCCACTACAAAAAAAAACACCCCAAAACAACCCCACAAAAAACCCAACCAACACCCCTCAATCCAAATCAGGCAAAAGAAAATAATATTGAGAAAGTAAACTGGAAAGCAAAATATGATGAAATAGAAACCCTGAGGCAAAAAATGTGCTTCAGGGGGAAGAGAAAGAAAATGCATTTTGGGTAACAGGCAGTAGCTGTGAACAATACAGAGAAAGATCTTTGCCACAAAATTCACATAGACCTCTTCAAAGAACATAATGAAATTTGGAGGAAACGTCATATATAAATTAGTTTGACAACCACTATATATGAGATCTGAAACCACAACTGATTTTTGCAGAAAACTGAAATTGACAGATCATTTGCTCATAACTGGCCATCTAGAATGAGGGTCTGGAGGCTCAAAATAGGCAGTTTATTAACTCCAAACATGAAATTTGAAACACCCAATATTTGGGAAAAGCAAATTAAAAAAATTGATTACTTATACTTATTTGTGATAGGAAAGAGAGCAGAAACACAAAGTGGACCAACAATAGATGACCTCTAGGGGTCCCTTCCAACCCAAAACATTCTATGATTCTATGAATACTCAGGCAGCCCTGCAAGCCGAGCCGGAAACAGAATTGTGTGAGTTCACTATGACCTGAATGCATCTGAGCTACCAAGATCCAGCTGTGCATTATGGGCATGTCCAAAGACTGAGTGGAAGCAGATGGCACCAAATAAATTCGCAAGATGCAGGGATGAGCTCCACATTACTGAAACCATTCAATGGACAAAGAAGCTCATAGCATTCTGCCTTGGAAGAACGTGAGAGAAGTTTCAGAATTGAGATATCCACCAGTCTCCCTTTGAAGTCAATTTGGTGACAAAACTCTGTACTGAACTTTCAGGGATGTCATTTTGAGACATCCTTACAATATTTCACTGTAAAACAGATGCTCAAAGCTCAAATTATCTCAGATGCAGCCTGCTACAGCACCATATGTGTAAGCACATAGGAAAGTCAGTTTATAACAGAGGAAGTAGACACAGATAATTTATAATGTAAAGGTAAAACATTTATTCCTGCCAACAAACCCTGTCTTGCTCAGACCTCCACATTTACAAGCATTACCACCAGGGAACACACCTATATGTGACTGAAGTATTGTCAGGTGAATGTCTTCGGATAAAACTCTTGAGACAGATGCATTTATGTTCAGGCACTGCTGAAGGAACTAAATATGAGAGTCAGGGATTTGGAGGCACAGATGACTTAAAAGACTTCACGAAGCTGCACACACTAACCAGGGGTAGGCCGTGTTATAATATGCTATTCAAAACAAGACAGGATTTCTTGGCATACTACATTGCAATTTTCGTGCACAATTGAAAACAGATTTCTTCTAATCTATATGTTTTTCAGCTACTTTCTGAAAAAGACAATGGAAATACAAATTCTGTTCACTGAAAAACTATTAAAACATCTGAGATAAACACACCAGTTATCTGGCATCAAAACATAGATTTTCCATCATTAAGTCTGTTGAGGGACTATATGCATTTGAAACTTACTCTAATGATAAACACATGTCAGATATATATGGAAGCCCTGATATTACTTGAACGTATCAACTGATGATGGATGTAAAATAAATGGAAATCCTGGACGTTCACATTTTATAACAGGTATTCCACCATATGGCACACAGAACAGTCACCTTTACGCTTAGAGGCTCTTGGGCATCTTTTAGGCCATTACATTATTATTATTGAACTCTGGCATGCAGAATTTTCCTAATGTGTAATCACTCATCCATTTCAACCGTCATGCAGTTATTTGTATTCCAAACCCAAGAAAAACTAGACCATCACCCTTTAAATTTAATGCTGTTATACTTTCACTAAGTGACTAGTTACATCATGTTTACCATACTTTTGCTTATCTGGTAATCTGGCCATAGAGGGGCAATACGCTGTAAACTTATGCTCTCATTTTACCATACTGTAACTTTTTAATGACATCCCAATAGATGAGATTTTTCCTTAAGCAGAATTCCAATAATTCAAGAACATCTAATTTTTCTCCTTCTATAGTTAAGTTTTAAAAAGTTCAAGCAATAGTGCCTCCAGCACTCTTCATTTAATTTTCCAGAGTTAACAGACTGATGGGCTTCATATTGAGCTCGACAAGCCCTCCTAATTCCATAACTCCTTTTTTTTTTAGTTTTTATTTTTATAAATCTCTAATTCATAATTCTGAGTTGCAGCACTTTAAAAACTGATCTAGATAGGAAAGGGGGGAAGAAATCGGAATGGTTTTGTACTTTATTTTTATGTGATATATAATGAAAAACTGATAGAGTTTCATTTATAAAAATAACAAGAGCAAAAGACAGCAGCAGCTGTTTTTCATTTTTTAGAAATATCAGGAATGTCAGATTTTTTCTTCTGATTTTGTAATGCAATTCTGAGTCACACTACAAAGCTTATATACAGAAAGAACTTTTCCAGTTAGTAATGTGTGAGTAGCTGTCTGTCTTTAACGTGATTACAATTGTTTATATAACATTAAAGACATCTTCAAACTTTAAGTTCTCTAAGCAACCAAAATAATAAAAGATTCCAACTCATGTATGTTCTACCTTACATCCTCTTTCCTTGCACTTATCTTCTGTATCACCTCCGTGGTGCTTCTCAAAACACGAACAAGATGTAATGAACTGTGGCCACCTTCCCCTCAGTGATACACTGATCTTGGTTTCTCACACAAAAAATGACCTGTTGGAAGTTAATGCTTTTAAAACCACCTCCACTAACATTGGCTGAAATTGCTCAACAGGTACCAATACTTAAAGGATCAGTAGATAGATGGCAAGACAGGGAAAACATTTTGCTTTCTCATTTGGTTGAGCATATCCTTCTCCCTGCCCTTTCATGTGGATCAACTTTATAAACTGATTACTTCCCCTATGGATAAATAAAGGATGCAATTCAAAGATTGTCCCTTTAGTACCCAAACTAATTAAGGGTAATTGAAAACTCTCACTATTAATATCTGTCCTACATTTGTAGCTTCTCTGATCTCTTTTAACATTTTCTGTTCACCATCATCATGGTAGTATGCTACTAGTACCAAACTTTTATGACAGTTGGAACTTCCATTCAAAAGACTTCTTAGTGCTTCTCTTTTCCTCTAATGTATTTATGCTGTTAGACTTAAAATACAGTGCTTCACAACACAGCACCACTCTCATGTACACACATCCTACCCTGTTATTCCTGTAAAGATGGTACCTTTCATTAATTATCTTGAAGACCTGGTGGAAGGAAGATACCTATTTTATATGTGATGATGTTGCATGTCAGGTATTCTAGTTTCACCCCATTAATTTTTTTGATTCAAGGATCGGTAGAGAAGCTTTCATAATTCACTCCCTTCCTCTGTGACTGGAGGTGCCAATCAACTAGTCTGATTTACCTTCATTATTTATTGGATCAAGCAGTTCCCTCCTTGGCCTTTAAGGGACATCCTGAAAAGTAGCCGCATGCCTCCTATTAGTCATGTCATTGTGAATCAAAATGTTCCTCCATGCATATCACCCTCCCCCTGCTTTTAGTTTAAGTATTCCTTTATGACATTTAATAGTTTCAGGAGCATGGCAAAATTTGGATTATGATGCAGGTCATCTTTCCCGTCCATCTTCCTCTTGCACCAAAGGTTCCCCAAACACCTAAATATCTCCTTTCCATGCCATACTCTCATCCATGCATTGAGATTCTGGACCTCTGCTTGCCTCTTGGGCACTGTATGCAAGTTTGAACAATATTTTGGAGAAGGATACCAAGGAGATTCTGGACATCAGTAACTTGCCTTCCTTTATTAAAAAAAAAAAACAAACAAAAAGCCAAACCACCCACCATATCTTAAGTGACATTTTTTTTCCTGCATTTTCTTCAAGGAAAGCATCAAAACAAGACTGCTTCTAACAATTTGCTCTGTTGCTCCCATGACAGCTCATACCCAGCAAGCTATTCAAACACCTCACTTAAATACTCATTTCAAATACGAATGAAAATTGAGAGTTGCTTGTCATGTCCTGTGATGCCAATCCTTCTGGGACTGAAAAAATACAGCCATGAGAAGCATCATGCATCCCATCACTATCACAGGCATATCTGAGCTCCAAAACACTGCTCTTCCCCACCCACCTTTTAGTCCATTTATGCTCTTGCAAGTACATTTATTGTGTCTGTATTACCTAGATGATCCAAGCCAAATATTGATTACAAAAATGTGAATTGAATCTCTCTGAGCTTTATTGACGATATGCCTGCCCACATTCTGTAAGTGAAGTGAGCATAGTGACCAAGTAAGTGGAATGAGCATGTTCAAATGAAAAGCAATCACATCACTTTTGAGATTGAGCCTTGTCTGAGGACAGGAATACACTTTAATGATCTGGAACAACCAGTTCAGCCAGGCAACAAAATTAAGTAATACAGCTTCATAGGAAGGCAAATGAGCAGTAGAAAGATCACTGGACTAGTAATGTAAAATTTGACAAGAGACAACCTTTTTGTGTCAGAGATAAACAGAGTATCTCTGAAAAACTGATGAAGTTACTAGCAGGTTATTTTAATACTGAACTTTAAAAAGATTCTTTCCAGAATGGACAAAATCCAAGTTCTAATTAAACTGAGATCATAATTGCTACTCTGCTGTTGAAGATGATGGTAACTTGGTCTAGTCCTATCTCCTTGCTCTCAAATGGTAATCCTACTGAGGGCCATGTGTGGCAGCCTAGTTTGAATGCAAAGGGGCTAATGGAGAAGATGTCTACGAACTGGCCCAGAGAAAGTAAGGAAAAGTGTGTGCAGGGGAAGGAATGGCTAACCAAAGGTGGGAGGGCAAAGGACAGAACACAGCATAGACAGGAGCCTGAACTCTCCCACTGGAAGCCTGGGAAGGAATTGATAATGGCTGGGCTAGCAGAGAGGCAGGCAATTGGGTGGAGAAGTAGATGGGAGAAGAATGGAGAAAGATTTGTCAAAAATTGACAGACTTAGTTTTATACTGACATAAAACTTCAGTTGCAGCCACAACAATGGAGGAGAATATATAAAAGATGTGTTAAGCAACTCACAGTTCAAGTGAAAAAACATGGAAGATGAGGAACCTTCAGGAAAAGAAAACAAAAACCAATCAGTCACACAGAGAAAGTATTTACACTTGAATGTGAAATTCATCACTGAATGCAAAATTCTTCACTTCATCAGTAGTCTTAGGAAGACCACAGACATTCCTGTTTAACGCTAACATGTGCCATTTGACATGGAAAATTCTCAGGAAACAGTGGCTTCATACATTCAGTGTAACTTCCATTCAAACAGAGTCAAAGCACTCAGGACAAAAAGAATTCACTCTGAAACACTGATTCCCAGCATCGAGCCAATTATTTTAGCCTGTGTTACAGGAAATTGTGCTATTAAATCAATGTAACACATTTCCAAAAACGTAAGACGTTGACAGATGCAACTATTACATAGAGAAAAGTGTATCTGGTATCTGATATGCAAGTGAATGCCTTCATATCCATAATGAAATAAGAAAGGAACATAACATAGCATTTTAACATGTAGAAAAATAAGTGGAGTATTATTATTTTAGTATTCTCAGCATAAATATTGTTGGAGAATGGAAACATCTTTGTACGTACAAGGCAATACATTCATTACGAAGCAAAAGTAAGTAAAGTTGATAGCAATGTTTCCAATAATTGATAAGAGTTGGGGAATGAGATGGAGATTGTTAACAGAGTCCAGGTATATGATCATTAAGTTATTAAATTATCACATATTCTTCTAATAATTATGGTCTGATTGTAGATACATGATTTCTAAATTAAGAAGAGTGTAACAACCAGAATTTAGATAAAAAAACCAGAATGAAGTTTTCCATGGGTCCCTCAAAAACACCAGCCATTTGCCCCCACATTGTCAAAAATCAAACCACAAAACAGCAGTGCAAAGAATTAATGATAAGCTTATTATACAAAGCTGATGGACTATCACATCAGTATTACACAAAAGACTGATTCATACAGTAGTTGTCTCCCTATGGTTTAAGGATTGCAAACAAAATATTTTCATAAGCAAAGAATGTTAAAAATCCACATAAGTAATTATCTAGTTATGCTGCTATTAAAGGCACTAACAACAGAAACAAAAGTTTTATATCAATAATAACATCTATCCTGATCAGAATGTTTTTGTAGTGAGTAGAATTCTTCAGGGGGGCTTTGGGGGAGGCAGGGAGAAGGGAGGAGGTTGTGGAAAAATCCCCCAAAGCCCAAACGAAAGACAGCAACTATTCTGTGCTTGATCCAAAGCCTTTGAAGTTAACAGAAAATCTTCAATTAAACTGCAAGAGACTTTGCATCAGGCCATTTCCTCAGATTAAATCCACAGAGAATACAGAGGTTTTGCTTTTATATATTTTCCACTAGAAAGTACATTTTAAAAATAAATTAAGGCAAAAGTCACAAGTGTACATTTAGGATTGTCAGCTAAAACAGAAACCTTTATTTTTTGAAGTTAGAAAACAGATATGACTCTTCCCCCTCAGATGCAGATGTGTTTAATCAAAAGTTCTACTCGATTCAGAAATTACATCTTCCTTTCATTCCCTGTCACACAGTTTAAAAGTACTAGCAGTATCAAGTTTAAAACTTCCTTAATAAGTAAGTGTACTCATTAGAAGAAACGTTATGTGTCAGTGACCTGTAAACAAAGATTACCAGTTACTGATATACTCCAGGGAACCTGATGCTCCAAATAATTACTGACTATTAATTAATGCTTTAAAGTTAGTAGCCTTTCACAAATTGCCTTTCACAGATGTAGGTGTGAAACATGTTTTCAGTGTAAATCTACAAAGAACATAAAATAGTACAAGCACTGTGACAATGCTATCCTTCTCTTTTTTTGGTTACTGATGACAGAGATTGTGGACAGATTAATAGACTAATCTGAGACTGTCACCTGCATAGCTTAAAAATAAGGTGATATGAATCTGAGAAATGCTATTTTGATAGTGTGATTTAAACACTCTTTTGAAAGAAAGAGGTAGTACATAGTCCTGTAACTTCATCCTTTTAGTTCCTGTCTGTCCTGGGTAGAAATACCTTTCTACCTCTTTCTAATGTCCTTCTTGCCCAAGGACTTCCCTAGCCCTGCATCAGAGACCTAATGAATTCACAGAGGAGTTTGGGAGGTGAAACAGGGTCTTCTCACATGTGAAGCAGAAGAACTCTCATTTGATAAATCAGCGAAGAAACTTTTCTTACTACTGTTAGTATTTTAGCTGGTTCCCCAATCCCAAATTCATCTGAGCCATATAGGTAAAGAGCGATAGATATTAAATCCACTCACCCCTGAAATCACCCCCAGAGCTTTAACTGTAGCATAACAGCCTTCGGGCATCCATGAAAAATATCTGGACCTGAAGCTAGACAGCACTAATATCATCCCTCCAAAATCATGTTAAGTACAGCCATCCTCATAAGGCAGCTAGACTTTTAATGATCAGAACCATACTGAGCACCAGGCTGCTCAGCCAAATCCTGGCATGTCTCTCTATGGCTGTGCATGAGCTGCCCAAGATGCTGTTTCTAAAGCCTTCAAATTCCTTTTAAATTCCAAACAAGACAAAGTTGGTTTCTGAACATGAAGCAATCCAAAATAAGCTCACCATTAGCAAAAAAAAAAAAAAAAAGGCTTCTAAAAGCTAGTCATGGCTTACATTTCTGGTCTAGAAGAAATTTCTCAACATACTTAGAAACTGTGGCAAGCTTTTCAGTAATCTTGAGACTCAGAGGGATGTGGCATGGCCCCAACAAACTTTGAAAATCACAATACATTCAAAATCTCCTGTGCATAATCGTCTTTGCAGAAAAGCATCTGCATGATTCAAACATGACAGTACTGGAGTAACAGGTGAAAATACAGAACTTTGTAGGAAAAGGCGGTGCTTTTCTCAAGGACCACAGATTTAGAGCTCTCTGCAAGAGCATGCTACTAAGCCTATGTGAAGATTGTATCTGGAAGCAAAAACAGAGGATGTATTTATCCTCTGCAAATATTTGTTGGTATCTCTGCAAGTCAGAAGCATGTGCTCAGTTCAAGTTCTGACAATAATGTATACTGGTACTTTATTCTTGACTTAAAATAAAAATATGACAGTTCTCTGCAGTTTCAGTTTCAAGCTTCCCCCCCACCCTGCCATCTGAAAGTTGCTGAATATTTAGAAAAAATAATAAGTATTTTGACTTAAGGCAAGATGACACTCCAGATCGTTGCTTGTAGTAGAGAGTTCCATTATGCTGGAGAGAATTCTGTCATTCTCAGTGTTCAAAACACTGTGTGTTTTTTTTTTCTCATGTCCTATATGCCAGACTTATTGGAAGAAAAACTAAATGAGACGCTACAATAAGTCAGTATCTGTTAGCACTAGTGCAAAGGCAACAAAACCAACTGCAGTTATGACACAGGCATTCACAGGTGGAACAACGTCCCCTTTTCTGAAGAAACAGAACAGATGATACATATAATTTCTCTAATACCAGAAAAATATTAATACATATTAACCTATCTATTCTATATATACTAACCTATCTTAACCTGCCTGTTACCTTAAACCTTAAGTTAACTGTTCTCTTCAACTTACTGCTAAGACGTTTGTCCATTCCCAATTCAGTTTCCTGCTTGTGATGAATAGCATTTTTAGGATTAGCTTCTGATTTATAACTTTGGAATGCTGGAGCACACTACTAATGAACCAAGCCTCCCGTAACAGTTCAGGTACGTACGCTGTACGAACACTTTGAAATGTGAACACAGCTGGAAATACCAGTTTAAAAAAAAATTAGACAACAGATCTGCCACATGTTTTTTTAATTTTATTAATGGCTGGCAAATATGTTTGTGGCAGACAGTACACAATTGTATACAGACAGTGCACAAAAACTTAGACAAAACCTAGGAAACACAGGTTCCCTCTTTCAACAGCTGTAACTAAGCACCAACCACATAAGGTCTAGTTAAAGTTACATGGCAACATTCATTACAATTTTTACAACAGAATTTATCACCTGTTGATTGCAATGGTGTCAGCTGCAGCAGTATCAAAATGGATTAAAAATATTTCAGCAGAGGCACACAAAGAACTGTTCACCTGTTGTTTCTGGTCTTGCAGTAACTTGGTAAGTGCAAAGACATTTTCATAAATAAGGAAAGGAAGAAGTCTTGTGTCATGTGGCTGGTGACTCTTGCCAACTCACTCTGCAACTATCATAGCTCTGATTTGCTTATTAGCAACCATCAGTACAGCAGTACTGACAGCTAAATTATAAAAACTAAATTTAGAGGGCCACTTGGTAAATACTTAGCACAGTTTTATTGTACTTGACTGAAATCTATGCAAACTCTTTTTAAATAGAAAAGTATGCTTATCTTATTCTGAAAAATATATGGGGAAACATAGTAATGGAACATAAAATCTCAGTGGGCAGAAGGAATTAAACAAATAACTTGACTACATGTCCACTATGCAAAACTCATATTCAGCATTCCACAGTGAATTAAAAGCAGATTGCCTTTTATCAATGAAAACAAACCTATTCTGAAAATGAAAACAGCCACAGGATGTTTTCCTTCAAATATTTCGAAACTCAAGTTAATGAAAAGGTAAACAGTGTGGTCTGTATTTCATGTGACCTACAGAATATTGCTAGGGACAGAAAATCAATGATTTTTTTTCCCCTATGTTTAATAACTGTCACAAAAGAAGAAATAATATATTGGAAAATTTACTTTTGTTAAAGCACAGAAGGGATGCCTTAGTTGGGGATATACTGTGGCCAACCAATAGCAATCAATAAAGTCATGATGGCTTAGCCACCACTTGTCAACAGTACTATAATAATTAATTGTACATGTTCTTCTACTGCAGTGAGGTTAAAAATCCTCTATGGGTTTAAAAAAAAGCAACAGCACTCATCCATAAACTTGATTTGAAACAGGAGACCCATTCACTACAACATGTGAGATTAACAGACTTTCATACCACTAAAAAACAGGATGGGCAGCAGAAAGTAACAGAAATAAGAACAGTTCTAAAAACCAAAACAATTCCAGAAAGATACCTTATTATCTGTTTTCAAGGATTACGGCTAACTGAAAGCTTATTTTAAGTAAATATGGAAAGCATACAGTCAGCCATTACTATGAATACATAAAAATAATTTGATAAAATAAACTAGTAAGATTAAAAATATTCCTTCTGTATTCTTGGCAATAAAATTGTCCTCTTAGAAAACAAAATTCCAACTGCAAACCTGTAAACTCCTTTAAAACAATAGCATCAATTATTTAATTTTGGGGCTCCTATACTTTATGCAACCAGCATAAGCCTGATGCATTTGAATTCTTGGCAGAAGAATCTCCCACAGGAAATGACAAAATGTCTTACTGTTTGAATTTAGCATCACTCTTCAAGCATGAAAACCCTCTCCACGTGTCCTCACATCCAGAGGACGTGAATCCAGAATCTTAATTTCTGCACCATTTCTAACATAACCAGTTTCTGACTAGCTCACCTTCAGACTGGAAAATCTTGGTCAAATAAGTTTAAAAGAAGAATTCTGCTTTTTAGCTCCATGTCAGTATATCTGTGACCCTTGCCTTACTCTCTTCTATCATTAAGAGAAGGAAAAGCAGCAAGATAACCTCCACCCAAACACTACTCCAGAAATACTAAATTCCTATGATATTTTCCTATTAATTTGATTTTCCTCACATGAAGCATGGAAATCCTGTTGCACACTATGCTAATAGCTGAACTACATCACGCATGACTGTGCTTTGCGACAGCATAGTTATATCACAAACTAATGATGCCATTATAGGAGGAAATGACCCAATTCTACATTAAAACTTAGCCTGTGAACTATAAACATTTCAGACTCCCTCAGTGGACCATCCATAGGAATTTAGTATAATGTGGAGGAAAATTCAGTTTCACGTACTGATATTTTTTGATTCAGAACTACTTTCTGTAATCAATTCTGCAGCACATCCCTTAAACCAGTACTTATTTCTGCTCTTCTTCACTCTTCATTTAATGTCCTGTCTGCTCTCAACCTTACCTACTTATTTCAACAAGCATCTTTCCACTTCTACGTCTTCATTTCACCTCTTACAGACATCAGTAGTTAGACAGTATTTAATAAGGTGCCATCAGTGGGCTTCAGGAGAAACATTGCACTGAAACCGATGAGCGACAGGGGTGTTAAAAATCCCAGCTTTATTTCAAGCTAATGTTTGTCATGTTTAGTTCACATGTGGAAACCTCTCTATATCTAAAAGTATTTAAAGCCTTTTTCCAACTGTTGTTGAAAGCTTAGATTATTTACACTAACTGAACCATGTATATGTACTATATAAACAAAACAAATTGATTTATAAAGGCTCAAAACCCACTACTATGCTTCCTGGTATTCTATTCCAGTTACTAGGGATTAGCCCACCAGCCTAGATGACAAGTCACTTGTACTAAACAGCTATAAAAATTTTTGTAGATATCTCCTAGTGGATAAACTTCCTTAGAGAAGTAAGGTCTACAACAAAGATGCAATATAACATACAGAACACACTGTGTAAATGCATGTACTCCCACCCACACATGCACCTTTTCCTAAGGAGCACTCTCACACTCACAGCAGCAGGGGAAAGAAAACAAAAACCAAACCTTACCTTTCTGCAGACACTTTCAAAATTAACTTCTGTCCTAAGAGCAAGTCTAGTAACTTCATCTGGTTTTATTTCCTGTGGATGAAAGACATATTTATTCTTCTTATGATCAGACTTAATGAAATCTTTCTAAGGTTCACTTCCCTCATAAACATTCTAACTTCATAGCATCTCTCTTAAAGGAAGAAAATCAGTTTGTTATCTAGAGGGTTTTTTTGTGTGTATGTAAATACTACATTTACTGAGTTCCAAAACATAAATACTACATTTACTGACTTCCAAAAACCTAATCTGACTGTACCTACTACTACGGAGGGCAACATATTTCCAACAGCAAAGTATGCAGAAGATCGATTTTATTTACCGAAATTTTTAAATTGTCTGTATTGTTGTGCTACACACAAACTTCAGAAGGTTTGAAATGCCCCACTTATCTTAGACTCTGTGGTTACATCAGAACTTAGCAACATATGTGACTATATAGGTTTAATACAATGAAAATGAAGTTGAGAAGGGAAAAAAGCAAAAATCTCTTTTCTGAAGAGACTGACTACACATGCAATTCTCATTCCTGGACTTAAGCATTTCCATTGGCAGCTGAAAGAGAGGAATGAAAAACCTGGACAAGGGGATTTTGTTGAAAGTTGAATATTGTATGAAACATGCCCCCATGACAGATTTCTTCTTATTTTAAAATACATCCTTTATATACGTTGTATTACGAAATGCCCTATTAACCTTATCAATTGAAGCCAATATTCATTGCATTTTTCCTCCTAGGGCACTGCATCAAATAAATCATGTTACATACCAGTTGTTTGCCAGATGGCCATTTTAAAAGCTGTTTAACTACTGTTATGCAGAGCCCGAATAACTTCCACATATTCATAGTTCTGAAAAATGAAAAACTTTGTACAAAGAAACATAGTTATTCTGATGGCTTTCATCTAGATCTAGCCTATACCGCAATGCTGGTGGCTTCAACACCTAAGGAAAATTATCTGTTTGCTGAAGTTCTAAAACTCCAGGAAAGTAGATAACTTAAATATAAAATAATTTGAATATAAAAGTAATTTTGCAACACTTGTGGTCAATAAAGAGAAGAAACCTACATTGGAAGTACACATGCAGAATCTTATAGCTTGAGAAAATAAGACATGTCCAGGTACTTGGGCTGCACCTGCAATTAACATTATCCTCAGATTTGGACAAGGAAGATGCCAACTGAAAACCCTTAAAAGCAACTGCTGTATTCATTAGCCCAGAATAATTAACATATTAGGAAAGATTCAAATGCAAATCAAATTATGGGAAACATGATAATTTATGCACGTCTAGAAAAAAAATGTACTATATAATAGGGAAAGACTTTAATGTTCAACAACTAAATGATACTTGTTCCTTTCTCTCTTTTTCCCTACTTAATCATCCTTGATAAGTATTCAAACACTTTCATTTAACATCCCACTCCACTGTTAAGTTTCCATATTGTATCCTGTCTCTATCCTAAATCTGGAGCAGTCTGCGCACTTCCTTAGACGTAATTTCAGGAAGAATCAAGTAGCTTATTTTCTTATAGAGGGTCATACTTGCATTTCAAAACTTTACGTTGCTGTTTCTTCTATATATTAGATACCTTACAGAGAGTTTGCGTCTTACCTAGATCTTTAAGGTGTTGCATAAATTGGATATGTCTTTAAACTATAAAGAAGCATATAATAATGGGAATAAAGTAATAGGACAAAAGTAAATTAACAACAAAACTAAAAATCTCTTTTTGTGAATGCCAGAAGAGCTTGCTGACAATGAGGTCTAGATGTCTGCAAAATCATCTTCCAAAGGTACTGGTGGAAGCCCAGTCACTTGGAGGACAGAATCCAGACTGGAAAAACACTGGTGGATGTAGGAAACAATCTTCTACTGGCAGATGGACAGTTGGATGACCTAATAGAATCTAGAGATGGAAAAGACCTATGATTCAGTTTTCCATGACTTTCCGAAGCGTTTCACAGATGGTGAAAGTAGGACACGGTGGTTAAGTGACATGTTTACTGTCACATAGTTGGTTGGGGGCTATGAATGAAGGTCTGGAACCCAATACTATTCATTAAATCAAGCTGTTGCTTTAATAAAAAAAAAAAGATAATTTATACAATCTTCATCCCAAATAAAACTGCCTATTTCCTGTCTGTCTAGGATTTAAATGCAGCAACCTAGTTCAGAGGGGAGGCAGGTAAACTTCAGCAATCCCTACAGTAGAATGTCACAGGTTTAATTTTTATATGACAATATTGCAGAATTCCCTTAACATTGCAGAATCATGCATAATAATGGCAAAAGAATTACAGTTTGGAATGTGAAGTCATGAATGGAGCTTCACTGAAACGCTTAGTATACTGAATGAGGCGAAGAACCTCCTGTTAAGTCTTAAACCCACAAATTTATAAAGCATCTCCTTCACTTCTCTTAGATTTAAGGTAAAACAATAATTTTTGACTTATATAGACTTCAGCAGCGCCCTGGTTTTGTAAAAGCAGCCATATAAGTTAAGTTATTGGCATAAATAGACCTTTCTTCTGTATCTATTAATGGTCAGCAGCAGACAAGAAAATAGAAAAAGGATATAGTGATATTTTTCCCAGCACAGTTTTCTCAACTTTGAGATGCACATAGCTCAAGAACTCCTGACTCACAAGAACCTTTGTATTGAATATCTATTATGAAATCTTTCACCAATTATGTTAAGAGATAAGTGCCTGCTACCTCCAGCATCTCCAGGACCAGTCCAGGGATTCCTCCTGCCCTGCCACTGGAACCCAGTCCTGTGCATCCAGAGACCTGGAGGTCTCCATCCCAGGTCCATAGATGTGGCAGCTGCTTTCTCATTGGTGGGTTCAACCAGTAGTAAAGCTCAGCTATGCAGCCAGCTGCCACAGACAAGGTGCCTTTGACAGCACCCACATGTAACACACCCAGGACTCACATGAACTTAAGTACCACCATCTGAGACCTCCTTTGCGTCCGGTCAGGATTGAAGCTCACTATTGAAAGCGTGCCCCTTCCCCCCACCTCTAGATTCACAAGCACGTGCACATTCATGGATTCCTCAAATATCAGCAGAGCATGTCGCTCTGTCCATCTAATACCCCTCTGCCCGCGTCCAGAGCCCTTTATATCCATCTCATAGGCCTCCTACTAGCTTGCTGGCAGCAAGTCACTATCAGGCAGATGCACGCACTCACGCTCCTGTCTTACAGGCACCCTTGGTCGCACCTCCCCCCCGAACACCAGCACAGGCCCTCTACCCACCTGATATCCCTGCCCAGACCCTGCACCTCCCACTCACTGCTAGTCCAACTTGAAGTTTGCCAGTGAATTATAAACAGCAAAGAGACACAAATGTGGGGTCAAACCACATGAAAATACAGATACTCTGCCTGCCCCTGTCAGCAGCAGGCACAAGGCACAGGGGCTGCAACCTGCAGTCCCAGTCCAGATGCTGTGCCAAGAGCCTCACTTGTTTCACTTGCCCCAGTCTCACCTGTAGCTGTGCCCAGGACACACACTGTCCCTGTCCTCCCAGCTGAGACATGTGCTGCTCCTGCCTGCATGGCTGGAGCCAAGATCCTCGCCCGCTCCTGCTGCTGACACCACAGGCTTGGGGCACCTCTCATCTGACTCCAGTTGCTGCCCCCACGTCCACTCATGCCAGTTCTCCCAGTAGCCAGCACCTAGTCCTTACAGCACGTGCACACACAGGATGCAGAATGAGATTACACAAAGAGTTAAGATTTATAGAAAGATGACAGACTGTGTCAATCAGACAGAGGCTTGGTCAGGTAAGTGTACTGACTGGCACTGGTTGGAACTGGCCCCTCTGATACCTGCTCCCACCTATGACCCTTAAACATTGTTTAGTAAGTTTTGCATGGTCCACAGGCCCCTCCCATATCCCCAAATCCTCATGTTCATCTTATTTCCCCTTCTTAGCAGCTACAAAGTCCAGGCTGGCCTTCCCCAAAGCAGTATCAGTAGTTGCGTAATGGAGCATTACTTAATGACTGCAGACTTTTTGTCTCTGTCACTGTCTCTTATCCCTTGTCCACCAGCTCTGTTCCTCTCTGTGTTTTTGTTCATTCCTTCCACCTTCACTTATCTCCTTAGCATTGAAAGGGTCCACTGGTGGAGGCTCAAAATGAAGAATGCTCTCACCACCTTTCACATGCCCTTACAGATTCTTTCTGAAGTCATATTAATACTTGGTATCATAATATTCTGTGCCAGTAAGTTTCCAAGATTAATGAGGTTCCAAGTGAAGAGGGAATACAAAAGTTAAGAGGGAACCAGGTAAGTATGCTACTTTATGAAGTATCCAGCCCACAATAATGCCAGATTAGGTAAATACAGACAAAGCCCCCCTACCAGCCAACACACACACTCCCCTTCTTTCCTTGAAAATCACTCCAACAAACATTTTAAACAACCCCAAAATACAAAAAAAAAAAAAAAAAAGAGACTTAAGAATAAGGAGTTGAGGTACTGACTGCCCTTCTGCCTTTTGAGGGATGATGGAAACCAACTGTTGGAACCAACAGAGCCTTCTGCCCTGCATGCTGACTATGTTTTCTCTTGTGGGAAAAAGACTACGATTACAAGAAGAGCTACTGACTTTCAGATATTGCCAGCACCGATGGCACCAGTGCCCTAGCTGGCAAACGCTGGCACACTGATGGATAATGGGTAGTAAGCAACAAGGGGAACAGATCGTTTTAAGTACAGACTGCACCCTATCTCCACTTCTGTCATGAAGCCCTTTATGAAATGGGGAGGTGAGCAAGGGAAGGCTCTCTGCAGGCTGATGTACATGACACAAAACACACTGGTGTAGCTCTCTTTGTCCCGGTGCCTGAGCCAACAGGCCACAACTGCCACAGGAGCAACCACGATGAGACTGGAAGGAGGTGACGAAGGCGGCAGAGCGGCAGCAGCAGGACCAGCCTGACTCTCAGAGCTGGGAGTGGCACAATTTTTCAACCACTTTCACAACATGGAGACCAAGACTCCTCCAGGTATTTGCTGCTCGGGCAGCTGCTCCAGGCTCTGGTGGGGGGACGTCAGGCAAACTGACCCGTCACGGCTGCAGGCAGATGACTAGGCCTTGGCCTGAGAATAAGCTGAACAAACAGGATGTAAAACTACTGGAAATGACGTAAGAGAAGTGCTGGATTTGACAGGTAATGCGAGAAGCTGACAGAACAGCTGGATTTTACACATCATTAAGGGTGAGTTACGTGAAAAACAGACAGGCTCCATGGAAAGGTGGAGTATAGGGCAGCTTTTGGGGCCAGGGTGGGGGATGACAACATAACATCTTGCAAGGCCGATGGTACTGAGGCACACAAAGCCAAGACTGCCTACAAAGTCACACTGAAATACCAAATTTGGGGAAAAAGTAACTATGGATGGGCAAAGACTGGCCTGGGCTGGAAAAGGGGGATATGGCGGCGCACAGCAGGGGTAGCTGTGGGGCTGCCACGCAGGTCTGAAGCCAGTCGCAGTACCAGAGGCAGTGGGCTCACCCCACTGCTTCTGGAAAGTTAGAAGAGCAAGGTTTGGTTTTGGGTGGTGGTTTTGTTTGGTTTTTGGTTTGTTTTTTTTTTTTTTTAAATGATAAACTTATTTAAATAAACCGTAACTGTCTTACACAGAAAGGCCAAGACTATTGAACAGAAGAATGTCAAGCACAAATGGCATCTGAAAATACGATTTGATGCCAATATTGATCGTGGTTGCTCAGACGACACTATCCCTGTGATACTGAAGAAGATACAGTTTCTAACTTAATGGGTATGGAAATGTAATTTCTTGAATAGACTTTGAAAGGCAGGAAAGACACAAAAAACCCCTGTTGGATGAGGCTTTGACACACCTCAGAAATGCAAGATTATTCACATAAAATGTATTCCCAGCTATGCTGTCTAAGGCAGTTTTAGATGACTCAGAAAAAAAAAAGTTTGACAAAAAAAGACAAAAGAAAAAAATTAAGAAAACAAAAAAAATTAAAAATCACCCAAATTCAATTTTGTTTTGACTAATATTTTCCTTTTATCATGCAATTCATTCATTTTCCTCATTATTCTTTCATATTTGCTTAGCTGTATGAGTGTTAAGCCTTTCCTTATAAAATCACTCCATATACATAATCTTTCTAAGGTGATTTTTGTCTTAAAATGGAGGAGTTTCTATAAAAAAATAAGTAATCAAATCAGGGTATATACAAGTAGATAACAGAACTCCCACACCAAAAATAAAATATTTCTGGTGAAATCTCAACTATAGCTTGTTTACCCATTACTGCACTTATATCTTTTAAAACATTATCATAATTTTTACCCTTGAACAGGTGTTTCAGAGTACTTTATCACAATGTTTCTTATATTTTTCCACAGTATTCAGTCTCATTTTGCTGTTCTCTGTCATTTTTCTAGGTTCCTTAGTGAGGAGAAAGGGATAGGAAAAAAACCAAACCTCATTTCAGAACAGGTCTTCTTTTTTCTATAATTTAATCACTGCATGGCTTCCTGTCACAACCTATTTGTTTCTCTAAGTCTGTAAAAGTTCAGTATTTTAGTTATTCACAGCAAAAGTAGTCTGATGCAGTGTAACCATTGTAAAAGTACACAAAAATGGGATCACGCACTTACAAGCAGCATATCTTCAAAGTAGTGAAATAAATCAGCCATGGTTCACCCGGAAGTATGTATGTTTTTCAAAAAGAAACTAAAGCCATGATAAGAGTACAAGTTTGTTTGAGCTACGAAGGCCTGTTTTCAAGAAATGCAGTACTCTAATTGGTTATACCAAACTGATTATGAAGAAAAAGTGACACTTTTTCCCCTTGACAGTTTATAAATCCAAATCCTTTGTCAGTAACTGCGACTCAAATACATACACACACATGAGAATTTCTACAGATATAAGTCTAATTAGTGGACCACCATAAAAAAGTAAATGGCACTCTGCCCTTGTAAAAAATTAAAATCCCTCCCTCCCCCCTAGCCATATCCCCCACAAGCCCCTGTTTTACCAGATGTGAAACCAAGATGAATAGCATTGTCAGGAGGGGAATTTGGATAAAATTAATAAACAGAACCGTAGGACAGAAAATTTAAACTGGTAAGGAAAAATCTGATACTGTTTAGTTAAGTGTGACTTGAGCTTACTAAGACGTTTATTAAACATAACAGTGCTACACTGAGATAACTGCTTTATTATAAAATCACTATGCAATTTTACCGACAAAATTAAGCACTTTCAAATACCCGGCTGCCTTCCTGCCAGTACTTACAAACTATTACCAAGTCACCTCTCTAGCCTCCTTTTGAGTAATTAAATGTCCTGAACTTCACCTACCACAGAATGAAAATTTGTCCATATATAACCTCTGTAAGTCTTTTCTGCATTTGCTCTTATTTTTTAACTACCATTTTTAGGTATCTGTCTTAGTAATATCATATAGAAGAAGAGAACTCTCATTCTAGACAAAGAGCCCGTAGCCTTCCTTACTCCTGGAAATTTAATCTTTCATTTGGCTTTGTTTTTTTCCTCAGTGGAATCCAGGCAATCCAGGTCACTCTCATCTTTATCCATCACCTTTAAATTACATAAAATCCCTCCAGAGAGGTCTACTGATTTGTCTCAAATTTCCCTAACTGCAACCTGATGTTAGGTAAACTCCAGAACACTGTATTTCATACTTGTTTGTGACTGCACCTTCTGCAGTAAAGACTTTTGTTCTAATGATTTCCTGCTTTGTTGACTGTGACAAGTAAACCCCAAACCCCATTTATTGCCTCTGGCTGAAGGACAACATGAGAATGCCTGAATGATGCAACTGCACTATTTATTTTACTTGGTGCTGAGAAATAGATTAGATAATCATTAAAAGGTTTCATTCCTAATTAACATAAATAAGCCGATACATTAATTTAAATTGATATAGTAGCACTACTTTGACACTAAAAATTCTGTTGCTAGCAGTCCCTAGAAATCTCCAGTCTTTGCACCCATATATTTCTACTAAAAATACAGCACAATCTGAAAGCGTGGCAAGTAAAAAACAGACTTTTTTAATCAGGAATTCAACCCAGCACTTCAGCATTTCAATTCTAAGATGACCTGCCATTCCCTCCTGTTGCAGCAGGCTGCAGACACTTTACATAATGCTTCACATCCGCGGATCTGAAAGCATTATGCCACAGTTACCAGGAGTTTTAAGTTACTGCTGAGGAGGACCAGAGGTTTCCAACCCACAGGTAAGAACCCAGTGAGGGCCGATAACAGTCTCATGAGGGAGAGACTGATTCACAGGGAGTCTAGGATGGCATTGTGAGGGTCCTCCCTGTCACTGGTCTGAATTTGACTGATGCCTAGAAAATTAAGAAGGTATACAGACTGCCAAGTCACTTTTTCAGAGTGCCCTTCATGAGTCAAGTATCTAGATACCTCTGTGCTAAAAGCTTTCCTGACTTTTTTTTTGGAAGAAACCTGCACCCACCAGTCCTAAATGTGTCAGCTCACCGACTGGCCCATGCAGCTGAAATGGGGATTCATTCTTCTGGTTCTTGGGTGAATCACACTTGGGGCTCAGGGCAGAGGATGTGCTGGGGAACTTCAACACTTCAGCTCCCCCAGTTTACAGAATCCCCCCATATTACACACAGAAGGGTCTTGCTATGCCTTCCAAGCCACACTCAGTTCATGCTAGATTTAAATAAAATGTAATTGAAAGCATTTATTTATCGTACCTGAAACAGACATAGAAACATTTATAAAATGTTTAGGTAAAGAAATGAAAGACAAGATATGCTTAATCTACTCACACTAAGGTTAAAGATCACTCTGCCTTGCTCAGGTTGACTCACTGTTCTTCCTGGCAAGGAGACACTCAGGATTTTCAATGTTTGTGCATATTTACGCCACAGCCTTCACCTTTCGGACAGAGAAAGCAAAGGAGTCTGTTTGGAAGCTACTGTCATGGTTTCTTTGGTGACTCACTGGCACCTCACTGGCATAAACCCTTGCTTTGTAAATTACAGATGCACACAAAATCTAAGTGGTGCAAACATGTAAAGCTTATAAAAATACATGATACTCTATTGGGTGCAGAGACCATAAAAGACAATAATTAACCACTGTAGGGTGAATGTGTTTGGGAAGATGGATTCCCAATCCTATTCATCTAGTATAATGTATTATACTTTCAAAGTAAAGACTGCGTATTGAGGCATAACTGCACTCAAAATTAATATAAACGAGACAAATATATCAGAGTACTAATGTATTCTTCTTTCTAAGAGAAAATGACATGTCACATTACAATGGGGGTAGGAACGCCTTTCCACTTAGCAATACTCTGCATGTTGTGGGAACTTCTCACTATTAAACTGTTTTCATACTATCAGTCTTACAAATATTTTACTAATATTGTTTGAATAAATACTATTTCAGAAGTTTGCGCATTTTCAGGAATGACATCTTTTAGTAAATTACTTCAAGAAGTTAAACTTTTGCTAATGTTACAGACAATGTAGTAGGCCTGATAAAAATTCAAAGTGTGTGGTTGCACAGATTTAGGTCTCCACAGAAGTTAAGTTTTACTCTAAATACCTGTGTCATAAAGAACAGACAACTACAGGAAAGCAAAACCACAACAAAAAAAGATTCCAGTCTAGCCAACAAAGCTTTTCCCAGCAACCTGACTGGATGACTTGATTCTATATCATCACATACTGAAACCAGAGGTTTTACCCAGTAGAAATGAAGACAGTTTCTATCTAATTGCAGACAGATTAAGTGAATTATAATTTACGTACATTCTGCTGTATCATTAGGGTTCAAGATTATTATGTCCTACAGTAATTACAGTATTTTTCATTTATCAAATATGTAGATTCTGTATTACAAAGAGGAAGGAAAGCATAAAAAGGGTTCTACAGTTGCTAATTTTCTTAAAGTACACTCTAAAGAGAATTTTGTGTATTTTTTAATGACTTTGCATGTTTCATAGATTGTCTTACATTTTCAAAAGCTTTATAGAATTTAATGTTGTTTTAAACTTACATTTTAATATATGATTTCTCAAATTAAAAAATTATCTTCCTTGAAATCATTGATTTTCATCTGTGTTGGATTGATAACAACTTGGGCAGGAATACTACAGAACAGACTAAGAAAAAATAGCAAAACTTAATTCTCATTTTAAAATAACAAAACCAAAGAAGTCACTAGAGGAAATGATCAGCATGGAACTTCCCAAAATATCGAAAGCTGTGCAACCATCTCACTTTAGATGAATATATGGCATTTGATTTTTATGGGAATTAACTATTACTAACCTGTTAAAAAAAGAGCACTCCAAAATTACAGTTAATCATTGGCAACACAAAAATGTATTTCAAGTGGAACTTGTCTAGCAATTGTTCTTTTTGTAAACTACATTGGTGTCAGGTTTTTGCTGGCACCAATTTTAAACATTACTAAATGTCTACAGTATTGCTGTCTCAGTTTAGATCCAAGTGAAATTCAATGTCAACCTGCGAGTTTTCATCTACTAAGTTTCACACTACAAAATTTTATAGTTTTCTGGTTTTGTTGTTCTCTGGAAAATTAAAGTTATTAAAATACTCATCAAACAAAACTACACAATATTCCAATAAACACAGTTTTGTCCAAATGGTTACCTTCCTCTAGCTAAATATCCTTATTCTGCTATGATATACAAGCTCTCTTAAAAGCTGAGCACACAGCTGAGGCAGACTACTTATTCATGCAGTTTAATAACAAAACAAAATGAAAAAACAACTCCCCAAAAGAAGAGTTAACATGGCGAGTTTGTTTAAGCTGTTGTAAAATACCCAAACTTTATTTGGCAAGTATAGGCTGCTCTTTTCTGCCACGTTTATAAACTAATCTAATATTTCAAGAGGTATGCAAGTCAAATGCCAGCAATTACATCAGTCTACCAAGATGAACACTGTGAACTTGGCATTTTATTTAGTCAATTAGATTAAATGAATTTTGGAGGTTCCCATCTGATTCAGTAGCCACTTTCAGGGAGCAACAGTCACTGTTTTCACCACAGGATAGGAAAAAAAAAAGTTAGCTAGTCTTGTGACAATTTCAGAAGTAGAAGGTATTATGAAAGTAAACTACAAATACAAGCATTCAAAAGAAAAGTTATGAAAAAGGAAAAAACAAGCTCACTGGATTATTCAGTACAGCAAGCATGACGATGCCAAAGTTATTATTTGAATACTCTTTTTCTTTTTTCTTCAAACATCTTTTACTTCTGAATGTCAGTGTTCACTTGGACTGGTACAATCTGTAATTTTGCTCTGTACTGGCAATTTGTTCCACGCTGCTTTTCTAATATTAAAGTAACAACCACATGCAATTTCAGGGTTAACATATTTCCAAGCAGTCCTGTGTTGGCTGGAACTATCTTTGGTTTTGAATTACTATCCCCGGTATTCACAACCATTGCCAGTATTGCTGGTTGCCAGATGAACTGTTTTTGTAAAAATTAAAGAAAAACAGCATTACCTGCCAGAAGGGGACGCTATGCACAACTAGCAGAAAGCCACATCTTTCTCAGTTTAGCCTCTTCTCTCCCAGCAGGAGCTTGAGCCAGCAAGACTGCCACCAAAGCAGCCAGGAAAAGGATGTGCTATATTCTTTCTCACAATGTTCCCAATGAAGACAGTGACTGAGAAATGGGTGCAATCCAGCTAATGATCCCCACCCGCTAGATTCTGGTTTGAAATAGATACGGAAACAGAAATGAATAATGAAGACAGAAGAACCCGGAGAGATGCAGAAAGAGATAGAGGAGAGTGAATACACAAAGCCATATACACAGCCCCTTTGTCTGCTTCCAGAGGACATAAAAGAAAAAGAGTTGAAAGATTAGACACAATGGAGAAACAAAGAATTTCCTTTTTCCATTCCCTTTCCTAGTATGCACTATCTCCAGGAAAAGTACTCCTCCTCCAGTCTTTTCTTAAAGCACCACAGGGAAGAAAAAAAATTACTTTTCATCCTTTCCTAGAGATCTTGAAACTTGAGCAAGACAAACCTGCTAGCTCATTTGCCCAAGGTGAGGGGTAAAGGTGGAAAGAAGAGATTTGGCAACATAACATGAAAAATAAGGGTTTTTTCCATATATGCATATTTTCAAATTGGCTGCTAAAAGCTCCCAAGCAAAATATTGGTATATAAAGTGCAAAAGAACTATCCATGACAAATACATTAATTTTGTAAACCTCCAACATCAGTAGTTTGCCTTGTATCCTGAGGATAAACCTTCTGTAGATGCTATGCTAGATCTCTGATCATTCTTGACCCTGTTCTTTATACTTTTACTGGTTTTCCTTCTTTTCTTTTTTTAAATACTCTAAGTAGACTTATGCAGTATATGGTAAAACAATTGATTTAAATAGGAACAGACTGTCTTCTGTCTGAAGACATTGAATAGTAATATAGCATTTTCACACAGCTATCTACAGTACCTCCGATATCCACCTCCTTATTTGTAATAGCCAATTTTGATCCAGTGAAAATGAACCCTTGGAAATGTAATTCTCACCACCACCACATGCATTACTTTGCATTTATTACTATTGAGTTTCTTTAGTCATTATATTGACCAGTTACTTTTATTATTCTGCAGTGTCTTAGTGTCTTCACTATCCTGAAATTTTGGATCATCAAGCTCTGTCATTCCTTCTCTTTTTTGAATCATTCCCAGCACTGATCTCCACAGAACTCCACTGTTAGCTTTCCAAAGCTATGAAAGCTATCTATTCTTCTCTCCCACTCATTATGTTTAACTCTGACTAAAAGAAAACTCATATCCATGAACAGCTTTAAAAAAAAAACCCAACAAACAAACCACAAACAAAAAAAAACCCACAAAAAACCACCAGAGGCTTTAGTGATAGTTGAACAACCTTTTTTTGAAATTTAAAACAATATACAGACTCAATCAGCAACATCCACTGTATGTATTTATTCCTTCAAAGAAATCCCACTGATTTGCAAGGCATGACTTTCATCTCCTAAAGGTACAATTATTCAGCCTCATCCTATTCATCCATGTGTTCACTAAATCCATTCTTTAATAAAAAGTGCCAATGAGTCTGTCCAGCACTGAAGTCATATTTACATTAGTATTACATTCCCAGAACAGGCTTTAGGTATTTTTTTTTTCTGTAAGCAGGAGGCAACCATGGGGGAAATAAGATTTTACACATAAAAGCATCAATTGGAATAAGGAGTCATCGCAGCTGCAGTCACCATTCTGAATTAATTAGTTTCCAAGTGACTATAAAGATATTTACAGTAGGTGTCCAATTTCTTTTTTCTCCCCCTGCAACCGCTCCAGTTAGAAGAAATAAGAATAAAACCTTTCCTACAATATTAAAAGAATAATGTATTTCATACTTGTGAAGAACAGAAGGCCTAATTTCTGTGGGAAATTTCTTCAGAAGAAAGAGTCCCCAGAAGAACAGCTGATTAAGGATATTGAGACAGCTTAATATTGATATACCATACTAAGTAGACTCACTATTTACAGGAGATATGCTTCTTAGCTCCTCCAGAATAAATTAAGTACAAAGACCAGTTAGTATACAGCAAGAAATTAGCTAACACTGCCTTGGAGATCTCACAAGGACCATCTTATTTGGCAACTATTAATACACCTCAACATTGGATGGCCAAAATATAGAGAAAAGGTATACAGTAGTTACAGAAACATTCCTTTTCTATCTCAGGTTCAGATGAATTATAGAGAAGGTTAATGAAGAGGCCCAAGATGGTGCGTTAACGTGAAATACATGTTGGGATGATGAAATAAGTCAACAACAAAAACCATGTCTATCTGGAATATGCATAAATATTTTCAAAATGAGAGAAGAAACATGCTGACACTTTTGTTGTTATTTTGAATAATAATAAGTGTTTTGGTTTGCTGTCACTGCTCAATTTTCAAATAATATCAGGCATATGGGTTGCATTAATTTGTTTTTTGCACTACTGCAAAGGTTGCCTCTATTAAAATAAACAGTAAAAATACACAGATTTCACAAATGACATGAAGTCTCATCTGCAAGCCATATTTTTTAAAAAGTGAAAATAGCTTATTTTGCATCCTTACAAAAAACCAAGATAGTAAAATTCTTACGCAAGACTCAAGAGGAAAAAACTTCATCTGCAAGCCATATTTTTAAGATAGCTGACAACCTTTACTTAGAGCCTACTTTAATATTTTCCTTAAGTTGTCTCAAATCCAAGAAAAAGCTGCCTTTGTGATCTGTTTTCACTTTGTAACTAAGAATCTAGTGCATAAGAAAAAAAGCACATGATAACTGCTTCTATTTAAGTATCTTGTCAGCGATGAAGTCTTGAAAATGAAGCTGGTGATATTTTTACTGACTTATATTTAAGAAATGCAGCCTTTTTTTTAATACAATCCAAAGCAGTATAAATAAAATAAAACAGCATGATAAAATAAAACAGTATGAATGGTTTTCAGTTATTTTCTCATTCCAAATTAAAATTGTCCAGTACAACATTTCCCCGCCACATTTTTCTCTCAGTCTTCCTTACAATTCTAAGTATTCTTTTATGCCTGCTATCTAGAAAAAAGTGTTATCATACTCTACAGCTTTCTCATGCTGAGATTATTAAGCTTGTTCAGTTAAGATATTTTGACCCCACAAGAGGAGCAAACAGGAGACAGACTCGGGAAAACTGTTGTATTAAACATGTAGTTTCTCATTGCATCATAAACGTGAATAGAAGCAATGTATCAGTGAAAGTAATATTAAATGCTATGAAGATTAAGAACAGAACTCAGTCAGTGAGTATACCAACCTGCCTTCTCACTGTTTTAAGGATCGTGTCAGAAAAAGGTGGTAGGTAGGAATATTTAAGGAAAGCAGGTATACTGAGGAGACACAGTTATGTGGTCTCCTGACAAGGTGTTCCTCCCTCATTCCTATTAATCGAGAATATCAAGAGCCAAGCCTCAGACCTCATAAACACCGAGAAGGGCAACCCGACAGTCATTCAGCTCATAACTTCTTCTGTATACTTTTATTCCTCCTCAGCTATGAAGACCAAAACATTTGTGTTTTGATAAAAAACTTTGTCATCATTTGCTTCTAAGGATAAGTGCACGTACATACTGGTAGACGGGCGTAAATGAAATTCCCATGAAGTAAATTCCATTTAGAAGCAACATCTTTACTGTCTTGACTGGAGACCAATTACATACATCAGCATTTGTTCCAGGAGTTACTTGTATTTGTGCAGACTCTCTTACTTCTCTCTGGAAGCATAACATTGTCTTTGCTCATTATTTCAATGTTAATGTAATGTTTTTAATTTCATAAACAGAAGGAAAGAAGTTTTTTCAAGTAAGAATCTGTTCACTATCAAGAAGTCATAATACTTCTGAAACAAAATGCTCATGAATTACCAAAGAATTCTCTCCTACAAGGATATCATGGAAGAGGAATTCCGTGAAACTTCATGATTATTGAAAAGTAAAAAGGTATCAGTAAGCATATTCAGCCACCTATCATGATAGTCTTGATAGATGAGCTGGAGAGAAATCAAATTTTAAAAGTGAAAAGTCCTGGCCTTGCAGTTACAGCAACTAACCCTTTCCCCCTCCTAATCCAATGACTGTGTAAACTTAAGACTTACGTAGGCTGGAAGATACATCCAGATCTAGTGCAACCTTCTGCCCAAAGCAGCTCTACACAAAGAAGGCTGTCAGGACCCTTGAGTTTTGAACATCTCCAAGAACTGAGATCCCATGCCCTCTCTTTGTTAGCTGTTTCACTATTATATCACTCCAGTGGTGAATTCCCCCTGCCTCCCCACATAGCAAGTCAGAATTCTCCAGGATGCAATTTATGCCCACCATCCTTCCACTGGACACATCTGAAGGAAGAACGGCCCCATCTTCTTAGGCCATCCTAGGCAGCTACAGACAGTAAAAACGTTTGCCCTTAGCCTTCTTTCATTAAGGGTGAAGAAACACAGTTCTCTTACCTTGTATGTCGTATGCTCCAGCCCCTAACCAGCTTAGTGGCCCTCTGCTGGATTTGCTCCAGTAAGTCTATGTCTTCCCTGTACTGGGAAGCCCAGAACTGGACACAGCATTCCACCTGCAGTCCCACCACAACCAAAACGAGCTGAAGGAGCGCTTTTCCTTTTCCTGTGTTCCTTTCCACAGAGGCACTTCTTTTGTCTGATGTTCAACTTCTGGTCCACCAGGACACGCAGGCCCTTTTCCACAAAGCTACTTTCTAGCCAGCTGGTCCCCAGCCTGGACTGTTGCATGGAGCTATTTCATCCCAGATACAAGACTATGCATCTGCTTTTCTTGAACTCCTCTTAGCTCATTCTTCTACACTGTACAAATCCCTCTGAATAGCAGCTCTGCCCTCAAGTATATCATCCATGTCACCCAGTTTGTTATCATCCATAAGCATGCAGAGACTGCATCCTGTATCATAATTTTTGGCATTACTATAACACTAAACAGTACTGGTACTAGTACAGACCCCTACATGACACTGCTTGTCGCCAGCAACCAGCTGGATGTTCTACCACTGATCATAACCCTTTGAAGCTGACAGATCTGACAGTTTTTCACCCACTTTTATTACCCAGTTGCCCACTTCATCTCTTTCCACAGAATCACAGAATTGTAGGGCTTGGAATGGAACCTCTGGAGTACTACTCCAGCTAGCAGTTGGCTATCTAGTCCAACTCCCCTACAAGCAAGCTAAAGAGAAAACATTCCTATGTCCGGACAGGTTTTGAGTATTTCTAAGGATGTAGACTTCTCAAACTCTCTGGGCAATCTGTTCTAGTGACTAATCACTCTTACAGTGAAAAAGTTTCCTCTGAAGTATAAGCAGAGTTTCCTGTATTTCAGTTTGTGCCCACTGCCTCTTCTCCTATCAGTGGGCACCACGACTTCCATCAGGTATTTATACACATTGATAAGATCCCCCTGAGCCTTCTCAGGGCTGAACAATCCCAGCTCCCTCACTTGCTCCTTGATGCTTTAGTCCCATAGTCATGCTCATGACCCTGCACTTGACTTCATCCAGGATGTCCATATCTTTCTTGCACTAGGGAGCCCAGAACTGGACCCAGCGCTTCAGATGTCTCTCACCACGTCTGAGTACAGCGGAAGGATCACCAGCCGCAACCTACTGGCAACACCTTTCCTAATGTAACCCAGGAGAGTGCTGGCTGCCTTTGCCATGAGGGTGCATTGCTTGCTCATGGTCAGCTAGTGTCCACCAGGACACCGAGGTCCCTTCCTATAAAGTTGCTATCCAACCCCCAGCACAGATGGGCGCAAGGGTTTACTGCTACCCAGGGGCAGGGCTTGACATCTTCCTTTGATAAACTTCATGAGCTTTCCTCTCTGTCCATTTCTCCAACCTGCCCATGTCCCTCTGAATGGTAGCACACCCATCTGCTGTTCTCTTCCCAATTTTTTATCTCCCGCAAACCTGTTGAGCACATGTTCTGTCCTATTCTTAGCGAAGACACTAAATACTATTGACCCCAGTATTGAACTCTGCAGTACACCACCAGTTACTGGCCTCCAGTTAGGTGGCCTTTGTGCTGCTATCAAAGCCCTTTTTGCTCAGCTGTCCAGACAGTTTTTGATCCACTTCACTGTTCCTTGACCTAGTCCCCGCTACATAGGTTTGTCTGTGAGGATGCTATGGCATACGACATCAGAAGCTTCACTGAAGCAGAGATAAACAGCCACTGCTCATCTCGCCCACCAAGCCAGTCACCCCACCAGAGAAGGCCATGAGTTTAGTCAAACGTGGTTTCCCCGTTGTGAATCTATGCTGATTATGCCCAATCAGCTGCTTGTCCATTACATTTTTCTAAATGGTTTCCAGTGTTGATGGGCCAAGGTCAACTGTATGAGGTTCAACAAGGCCAAGTGCCGGGTTCTGCACTTGGGTCACAACAACCCCGTGCAACACTACAGGCTTGCAGGAGAGTGCCTGGAAAGCTGCTTGGCAGAGAGGGATCTGGGGGTACTGGTTGACAGCCAGCTGAATATGAGCCAGCAGTGTACACAGGTGGCCAAGAGGGCCAGTAGCATCCTGGCTTGTATCAGGAATAGTGTGGCGAGCAGGGAAGTGAACGTGACCCTGTACTCGGCACTGGTGAGGTCGCACCTTGAATACTGTGTTCAGTATTGGTCCCCTCACTGCAAGGACACTTGAGGTGCTGGAGCGTGTCCAGAGGCCAATGAAGCTGGTGAGGAGTCTGGAGCACAAGTCTTATGAGGAGCAGCTGAGGGAGCTGGGATGTTTTAGTGTGGAGAAAAGGAGGCTGAAAGGAGACCTTATCACTCCCTACAACCACCTGGCAGGAGGTTGTAGTGAGGTGGGTGTCGGTCTCTTCTCCCAGTCAGCAAGTGACAGGACAAGAGGAAATGTCCTCAGGTTGCGCCAAGGGAGGAAAAATTTCTTAACTGAAAGTGTTATCAAGCACTGGAACAGGCTGCCCAGGGAAGCATGGTTGAGTCACCAACCCTGGAGGTATTTAGAAGATGGATGGATGTGGCGCCTAGGGACATGGTTTAGTGTGGACTTTGTAATGTTAGGTTAACAGTTAGGTTTGATGATCATAAAGGTCTTTTCCAACCAAAATGATTCTATGAATCTATTATCTGTTTCTGATCAGGCAGTGTGTAGCAGGTACTCACAATAATATCGCTCTCATGTTTGTCTGGTAATGCTGACCCTTATTCTCTTAACTGTCTCATTACCCATCCCAAGACAGACTCCATGAATTCCTGCTGGTCTCTCACATAAAGGAGAATTTTCCCTTCCTTGTCTTCCTGGCCCTATTTTGGCTACAAAGAGACTGTGGAGATTGTGCCACAGGCTTTGCTAAAGTCAAGGTATACAACATCTGCTGCTTCCTTCCATACAGCCAGTTATCTCATCACAAAGGGTAATCAGGTCAGTCAGGCACAATTCACTTTTGGTAAATCCATTCTGGCTATTCCCAGTCATCTTCCTGTCCTTCCTGTTCCTGGAATTATCTTCCAGAAAGACTTGCTCCATAACATTCCCAGATATTAAGTTTAGACTGACCAGGCCTGTATTTGCTTAGATCCTCCTTCTTGAAGTTAAGCATGACATTTATCTTTTTCCAAATGTCAGTAACCTTTTTCAGTTATTGGGACCTTCAAAAACTATGAAAGTAGCCTCATCATGACATCAGTCAGCTCCTTCTGCACTCCAAGTACAAGGTGTCTGGTCCCGTGGACTTGTGTATGTCCAACTGACTTATGCATTCCTTAATGCCATGATCTGCTGTGGGTAGCACTTCACTCCTACTCTGCTTGTAGGCTCTAGAAACTGAGAAGCAAAGGGCAAAACTGACCAGTAAAAACCAAGAGGAAAAAACAAAACAAAACAACCCACCACTTAATACCTCATCCTTTTCCATATCCTCTCACTGAGCTGTGGACCCTTACTTTCCTTTAGCTTTACTTTTGCTCCTAGTGTATTTACAGAAGCCATTCCTGCAGACCTTCACATTCCTCACTAGCTGGAAATCCATCCAAGTTTTGTATTTTCTAACATTATCTGTGTGCGTTTAGGCAGCGTCTCTACATTCCTCGCAGGTAGTCTGTTCTTTCTTCCACCTTTGGACTTTTTGTGTTTGGGCTCAGGAACACACTGTTTAGCCATGCCGTCGTCTTCTGCATTATGTTAGGTGCTCTTCACATTATGTTTCCTACTTGGAAGAGCTTTCTAGTTCAGCCCTGACAGAATTGAGATATCCATTAAATTAATATTCAGAGTTTGTATAACAGAAATAATCTGCCGTATAAGGGCATACGTTACCTAGAAGAGCCACATGATGCCACTGACAAAATAGAATGTGCTGTTGAGAACACAAGCAGTAATGTTCAGTGTTTCCTAAAAATGCCTGCCTTCTCGCACATGTACGCCTGAGTAATGCACACATGGATCTATCCATCACTCAAATACCAATTTCCCTGCATTACTGCAGAGAAATGCATCATGCATGGATAACAGGTCAGACACTTGCTAGATCAAGGATTTGCACTACTCCACTGATGGAGGACTGAATGACTTTGAGTTCTACCCCTCCTTCCTTCCCTGAAATGGTCTAGAAGTGGCATCTGGCCCACACCATTGTGGAAGCTGGACCAGCCCACTTCTGTCTTTTGTTGAGAAGCATTAAGGACCCTTCCTAAGGTGATTACACTAGAGTTTAAGAGCCTCCCATTACTCTTTCAAAAACTTTTAAAGGTTAAAGATTTTATAACATTAATGCAAAAGTCTGGTATGTATTACAAAGGAAAATACGCAAAACTTGTTGGAAAGATATGCTATGAAAAAGAAAAAAGCAAAACCGCAAAAACATGAATTAGTCCTCAGTCTTAAGACAATTCTACAGTGAGATGTTAACTGAAACCAAGGCTACAAAGCATTAACCAAAAAAGAAACCATACTGTTAGAAGAAAATGAAAAGGCCTGGTATTTCAGGATACAAAAATTCCATGCAAAAAGATCATACTAGAAGAAAGCCCTATCAAGCTCCTTAGGCTGGGCTACTCTGAAATCACCAATTACCCAGTCCTGAGCAAAAGCCCTTTCTCGCTTGTATTCCTATTACTTTCACGATTTTTGTTTTAAGGCCAAAGTTTGTGAAAACATCCTTCAGACTGCAGCTCTACTTTTACAAAACAATTTGGCTTTCAAAAGCTTGACAGTAATACTGGAGCTCATACTTTACTTCTGTTCATATCCTTCTAAAATATAAAGTTCAGAGAACACAAATTAGAGGAAAGCATTATTTTTTCTTGTATCTCTTGTACTAAACCCATTATTCTATGATAAGTATTGTGGTTTAAGTGTATTCAACAAAAAACATTATACTGACTTATCTGTTTCTCCAGTGATAATTTTCAGGATAGAGAATGTATCTTTCCAAGTCATTTAACAATGGTTGTATCCAACTGGTGCTCATTCCTAACAACTTTTCCTTCAAGCACTGCAAATAGCCTTTCTTCCATAACTCTTAATGGGTATGCTCCAAACATGATATTGCTATAGCAACACCTCCCATAATACCAAGGTTTCTGTTTCAGATAAAGGTAAAAACTACTAAATACACAGTAAAGCCACATAAAATTGTATTAAGACCTAATTTCAGCCAAGAAATTTAAACAATTCAAGATAAGCTTCATGTTGAGAAGAAATCACTAGACTATCAGTTATTTTTGTGTAAAAAAAACTTTAAAAAGTATCATAGCTTCATAAATATGGTAAGAAGTACTCTACAATGGATAGTTAATCCATTTTGACAGTCTCATCAAGCCTGACAAACAAGTAAAAAAATTCCTGTAAGTATACACAATTTTGTATTTTAAAAAAGTAGTATCATAGTGGAAGAATTAGAAAGGATCTTACTGTTCTTTTTTTCCCATCTTTCATGAATTGTTATATATTTTATACAGTTTTGGCAAAACAGAATCTGAAGAACTCAAAAAACAGTGTACTACTCCAATAGTTTCAGAACTCCTGCAAACAATTAACCCAGTTCCTGCATCCACGTAGCTGGAATTTTTAACTGCTCTCATTTCCCACAATGTTTACTTCTGATTGTTGTGCTTGAGACAGTATTAATTTATTTGACAATTAAGTGACTTTTAATCTCCAGGTCTAACAATGCATATGGAATTAAAAATTAAATGTCATTCCAACAATAACACAACAATATATGCTATTTGCAAATTAAATAACAAGGTTTCTTAAATACAGCCCAGCACCAACACTTCCTAGGTTTTCAATATATGCAGAACTGTGCATGTGTGAGTTTGTACAGGGTATTAAAAAACAGTAGACACAGACACAGTATTTAGCCTGAAAAGTAAGCATCTAATTATGTCCCACTCCTAGGAAACAGTATATTTACAGTGAAATTATGCCAGCAGTGTCTGCTTTGAGTCCACTTGAAGACAGGAAAAAGCATCCCCAAGACTTAGTGATAAGACAAGAATTACCAGATAATAGCAAGCATTTTCTCCTTCCTATAATATCAGATTGTAATTAGTATGAAAGTTCAGATTTGTCTCACTCAGAAGGACAGCAGCTCTTACAAGTCCTGCTGAGCTGCAGGCAGCCAGCCTCTAACAACGGACACAACATCAGGCAATTCTTCTGTTTTTTTTTCTTTTTTTGTTACAGTCTGGATGAAACATAATAGTTGTTCCATGAAGTGGCAGCAGCCATACTGAAACACTGCTGAGCAAGAAACAGATTGCCCAAGTAAATGAACTAGTACAAAAGGTTTGTGGGTTTACAAACAGCTCAATGAAGAAATAAGGTGGCAAGGAATTCTCCCTTATTGGGATTTCAACCACTCAGATTTTTTTTCCTGAGTAAGAGAAACTTAAGCCATTGCATTGAAAACTTCGGTAAGACAGACAACAGTGTCAAGGTCCAGGATTTCGGTCTCTCTTCCCTGAGCCTGAAACAAATTCCCTATGAAATGGAATCCTCCTCTCGTGCCTTCTGAGTTCATCAGGATGTATAGAGTCCTTCACAAAAGACCCTGTTCATGCCAAATGGCAGCAGTCCCCAGAGGTCTTTTTTTTTTTTTTTTTCTCCCCCTTGGATATGTGGTAGGGGAAAGGTGGTCTGGGTCTCTTCCTGACTGATGGAAGAAAAATGCAGATTTAGAAAGGTGTGCTGCCTTTGGCAACTGGGAAAAAGATCAGAAAAAAATTGTACTATTTCCCTTTTCTTTCAAAGACATATTTTCTTCAATCTACAGCAACCCTTCATGTCTCTGTCCAATGAATAAAGTTCTAGAAGTTGTAAGTAGCCATCTCAAGAAATCTTCTAATCTGAAAATACACATGCTGTCAAGACTGTGGTGTAACATCCACTTTCTGGCTCCAAGTCACTTTGGCTGGTGTCATTATTTTTGTTGGTTTTTGTCTTTTCAACTGAACTTCTCTTTGCAGCTTGCTATACTCCTCAACATAGAGTAAGAGAGAATGCAGACATTCTTTCTTACATAAAACATGTAAGTAGAAGTTTATGGACTATTTCTGCATGTTACATGGAAAACGACTGACTCCTATATTCTGCACACTGTTTTGAAAGGATATGCATCTCACCTAACAAGTGTTCAGGATCCACACACCGAAACTGCTGGAATAGTCTGAGTAATACAAGCTTGCTCTAGGTTGCAACTTTGTAGACAGCTTACCAATTTACCTTATTAACCATTTCTATTCTGTCCATTCTTTCCTAAAAATTCTAAAATATCCATTCAGTTACGCAAGGAGTTCTTCATGAATCCTATGAGCAATAACTTAAGACGAAGTGTTACTGGGAGTGATGTTATACCAATATAAAATCTCCCACTATCTCAAGTAACATCAATGAAAGTGAAAGCTGTCTTGTCACTTTTCCATGCTGAATGAAGAATATTTCTACACCAACTCTAAAAAGCTTAGTCTAGAAATCAACAGTGGTGAAAAAATATGTAAACAAGTAATGCCTTTTAGGCTGTGATTCATAAGAAATGGGATTTTTTCTTTCATCTAAGAAACAAACTGTAGAGCTAGTGCCTATTTGTTCATTTTTAAAGACTAAAAAACCCCAAGAAAACCAATCTTTTTGTTATAAAATATTACTAATATAAGAGTGCATTTTTTTAACAATAGAGACTACTTACAGTACAACTACCAATAACTGAGCACATTTACTAGCTATTTGCCTGAGAAATGGGGGAGCTTTTCCTCTTTCTCAGCTGCTCACTTTGAAGACTGCTCTCTTTCTATAAACTATTTCAAAGCAAAATTTGTTTGCCTTCAGCTCTCCAGGTTACAGATCTATCCTCCCTTGACAATTGCTCTTAAAGTTAACACAAGTCCTGCACTCATTAATGCCAAGTGAACAGCCAGCTTGAATGTAGTTGGCCAATACAGTCCTGAGCGCAGGCGGCCTTTAAGATATCTGCATGAGCCAACCCTGGAAGGAAAAACACAATGTGGACAAAGTGAGCACTTCTGGGAGATGTGTGCAGAACGGATCTTGCAGTGAAACCCTCTCAGAAGCATGCACAGAAGCCCTGTAAAACATGGGCTTGTGAGCTCAGTGCTGCTCCACACCTGATCACTTGACATATACTCTTACAAAGTGAGAAACATTTCCAGAATGCTCACCATGCTCCAATAGACACATAAAAAAAGAACAATTACAAGACCAAGTTTAAGACTTGACGGTGAGCCAGAAAAGCAGAATGCCTGAATATGATTGTCATGTTGCTTGAGCAGTGCTTTACCTTTTAATACAGTGCTGCCCATTTTCTGTTCCCCTTTACTGAGTTAGGAGGACTCTTTTTATTCTAAGTACTGTGCTAAATACCCCTGCGATTCCACCCGATGAATCTGGCACAAAGTACGTCTAAATGAGTCAACAAAGCCTTTCCAGTTACCAGCTGTTTTGAAGAGTAAGATCTGTGCAAGGATCAGGAAAGATTTTAAGAAGAAAGAAAGGTTAAAAAAAAGGTTAAAAAACCCAACCCCGAACCCCCAAACCAGCCATTTTATGTGAAAAGTTTTCTTGTCCTGTACAGGACTTGTGCCCAAGCCTTGTAACTGGAATTCACACCTCATTTAAACACACAAAATTGTAAGCAGTATCAGTTAAAACTGAGACATGACTAAGTACAAAACATTACGAAGATACAAAATTTCTGAAGCATTTGCTGATATGTCATAACATATAAGATTCAAAGACTGTATCAATTGACAGCAACGCTGAAGATAAAAAAAAAGGTCTGACTCAAGCGCTACCAGTCCCTCACAGCTAAAATTTCACACTACTACAGAACTTTGAAGTCGAAAGTAAAACACAAGTAGCATCATACTTAAAGCTAAGAGAACTGACAACAGGGTACTGTATTGCTGGGCACACAAAATAGCTTCCATACTCTTGAATGGCATGAGAACTTTAATTTCTGCACTTTAACTGTTACAGTAAAAACTTGAAGCACCATGCATTTCTAAACAAATCCATGTTTATCCTGGCAAGCTTAAGACTCAAATTGTCTAACACCTTGACAGATGTAGCAAAATGGAAATATGCAAATATTTGTAATTTTCCAGCTGTGTTACAGTAATGACCAGGCTGCCTCTGGAAATATTTCAGTTAAGTTTTAGTAATGCAGTCCCAGGAAACAGCTCAAGCTTTTTTTTACTAAAATTAATTGCCTCTAATATTTAAATATCTAAACATGGTATTACCTTCATGGCATGGATTTCTTCTATTAATCTCTCAACTCGTTTTTGGTTCTTTAATTTCAAGTCTTCGGAAGCCCTGCAAATGAAGTCTGTCTTTATTAAAAAAACCTGGGTTTTATTCACTGTATTCTCCCCATTTGTATCTATGCAAACTGAATAATATTTTTTGCTATAGAACCTTGCAGACAACTGCAGTCAGAAAACATTGCACAACTTAGGTTCAACACCAGAATAACATAAAAGATCAAGTCCGATACTTTTAGAAGTGCTGTAAAAGGTTCTTTAAGTGATTGGGATTAGCTTCCAATACACTAAATCCCTTTAAGAAAATATTATCCCAATTCTGTTTAACGAAACTACTTTTTAGTTAGTATTTTTAGTCTATCTAAAGTGACGTAAAGATAAGAAAAATATAATTCAAACATCATAGTGCCTTAAGTTTTAAATATAATACATGTTTCTCCCAATTCTCCATTTCTGAGAAAACAGTTAAGATACTGTCTCATTTATAATCACAGAAACAAGAAAACTGGTATTTAAAACTGACTTTTTCAACTTTAATTTCCCGATGTGTCTTGTTAGTCTGCGAATAGTCAGGACTCTGGCCTTCTTCACATCTTTTCTCATCTTCACCACCTGTCAGAAAGATGGAAGACATTATAAAGTTTGCTTTCCTTCATTAGTTTCCATATACAATACTGTCATTACATTGACTTAAAATTTTAGAAATTACTTCAACAAAAAGAACTGTTTTTGAAAACAGAGTGCATTCCCCTGCTAACCAAATCCAAGTTCAAATGAATTCAAATTTCATTTAAAATCAAACTGCTTCCATAAACATCAGAGGAAGAATAACCAACAGTCTAAAAATGTGTTTGAGGTCTAAACAGAAGACAAGACATTCCTAGCTAGCCATACTTTAGCTCAGTCTAGTTCTAAGAATAATATTAGAGATTTGAAGAGACTCACCTTTTGCCTCCACTTTGTTTATTTTTGTCCCGGTGAAACAGCACCAGTACTTTTCCATTAGTACATAATACGTAAAAGCATTTTCATTACAAAACATTTTGAAAGGTTAAGGAAAGACTCCCAAACTAAACATTATTTATTATATAACAGAATTTGAGATATAGAAATATTTTTATGTATTTGATTTTTATTGAAAATAAAATCAAAGTGATTTCCAACTCACTGTAGTATCTTTCAACTTCCTATCCTACCTAGTACTCTCTTCTCGAAATGCATTTCAAAGTAGACAGTATTAAAAAAACCTTGACAGTGATTGGTCTTATTTCTTGCCCCAAAATAAAAGAAACAAACAGAATTCTAATTATCATTAGACAGATGGTACAAACATGGCATCCTGGCCTGTATCAGGAATAGTGTGACCAGCAGGACAAGGGAAGTCATCGTGCCCCTGTACTCGGTGCTGGTGAGGCCGCACCTCGAATACTGTGTTCAGTTTTGGGCCCCTCACTACAAGAAGGATGTTGCATTGCTGGAGCGTGTCCAGAGGAGAGCAACCAAGCTGGTGAGGGGTCTGGAGCACAAGTCAT